>QVAJ01000014.1:5640753-5661389 GCA_003546035.1 Mixornis gularis | reverse complement strand
CTGAGTTCTGTGGCTTTCCACAGAGTCTGGTATTTACACTTTTCAAAGTGTCTATATTTTTACTCTTATTCGTGTGCATAAGTCATGCAAAGTGAGGGTTTGGGCACAACTTTCACTGTACATTCATATTTTTTGCTTAATAGCTTGAAAATTAAAATTGTTCTGTTTAATTTGCCTTTCAGTGTGTTTCTTTGTAGTTGAACAAAATACYAATCAATTAAATATAAGTATGATGAGGTTACTAGAATGATGGTGTTAACTAAGAAAACTCAGTAGGAATCATTATTAGAACATGAAAAAAATTAAGAAAGAGTACACAAAGAGAAATAAAAAAACTTACTTTGTAAAAGTACAAAAATCCTTTGTAAAAACAACATTACTTCAAGGTAGAATTTATCAACAAAAAGATATTTGGTCTAAATTAAGGTTTGAGGAGTGGAGGAAAAGTACCTTATACGTGGTCCTTGAAAAACATTTGTAAATCCTGATTGAACTTAGCCACTCCTAAATCACTCTGTAGGAACCACTACAGAGATGCAAGTAAGCCTTATCTATTTCTTCTTTATTTTTTCTCTATTCTGGTTGTTGCACCTAACTCAAATGCTCCTGAGAGAAACTAAAAATTTCTTTGCCCGTAATAATGAAAAAGTTAGAAAAAAGTTAGTATGTGCCCATTTGCCTAATCTTACTTAACATGTTCTTTGTTTTGGTTTTTTTTTTCATAAAATAGTTGGAAATACTTAAAAAAAATCAGCCTATTCTTTAAACTACTTTTACATAACGCTGGGTTTTTGTGTTTGGTTTGATCTTTTTTTTTCTRCTCTGAGCTAGATTTCATAATGTTCACAGATATCTGTAGCAAAATGTTGCTACCTTTTGAATAATTTTGGTTTTCAGTGTCTTCTACAAATATATACATACTATATGGTATTTATCTTTATTTCTCTACCTAATTTTGTAGGACCTAGGAAAATAAGCAGAAAATATATCCATTGGGAAATTATGCAAGCCAAAATTAAATAGAAATAATCTGTTAGTCAATTTTAATGGCTTTTATTTCTTATTTCTCACAGAATAAACTGGTTTGAGTTTTTGTGTTGTTTTTTAAGCCCAGCAACAAACAATGAGCTCTACATATGTAAATGGATGCAAACAGTATCACTCTAAAATTTTAATGAAGGAAAAATGGGTTTGGAGAGGGGCAGGGCAGGGATGTTAGTGAATTCAGCAGGAATAAGAGTAGTTTTATACTTCCCATTTCCTTCATTTTTTTCTGAAATATGACTATATCAAAGGGACCTTCTTTCCCTCTTCTTTTTGAAAGTGGACAATTGTATTTCATTGTCAAAAATATTGCCAAGAACATTTCATTTGTATAACAGAAGTATTTAAATTTCCAGTGCACTAGCATTATAATACATATGTAAAATCCCCATATATACCTCTCATAGTTTTTCTGTATTTACTAATTTACTCTGGATAATTTATTTCTGTTGATTAATCCTAATCATGTGACCAGACAATGGATGTAAGGACACAACCTCTGCATAGTCTTCTGTGGTTCACTCATGAATGAGCATCTGTTAGTCCAAAAATGCAAGTAAATATTATCAAACTTGGAGACAATCTCAACAGAAGCAGAAGAGTTATCCTTGGCTTTTGCTAATTTAGGACTCATAAAAATATTAAATGTTAGGAATCTAATATTTTGAGTTATTTCATACCAAAAATCAACAGCAATGCCATAGATTTCCTTTAATTGTGGAGCTTTGTTTCTTAAATTAGTTTGTTATGTATTCCGGAAAACTAAAGGTTCTCCCAAAAATTATCTCAAATTTCTTCAAAGYTAACAGATAAAAGCAGAGCTTTTAAACATGAAGAAAACAGAGCTAAATTATTTTTGCACATACTGGACCAAAATATATTTTAAATGTGGTATAAAACTCCAATATACTCAGCGGAAAAGGAACCCCATTACAAAATTTGTGGAGGAAAACCAAAATCAAATCATCCCTTCATCATAGRAACAGATATCCATAGAAATCTAAATAGTAAAAATTTAAATAGTCCTGGAAGCCAGAGCCATGCGGGATACTCATCTTCATTTGAGGCTAAGGAATCACAGTAACTGTAGAGTGGGACAATRACTTTTGTTAATTTGCATAAGGTGAGCCATCTGAAAATGAGATCACCATGTCACGCATTCCTAAAATATAACTCAGGATTGACAGTACAAGAAAAGGTGTCTTATGGGTAGTTTCAATTCACAGGGATTGTCCTGGCCTCCCTTTTGCCCTGTATTGCAGTAGCACATCTGCTCACACATYGACCTAGTTCATGGGGCAAAGTCACCAGTGGAAGGGGAATGCATGTCAGGATGTGAGGGGAAGAGGAACAGGGCCACATCTTCTAGTCATACAGCCAGGTTTTTACACACATCTAAATGGGCAATGCAACTTGCATCCCCCCACACTTAGTAAAACTTGTAAAGATTAGACCTAGGTGAGGGTTTTTTTTTTTGTTTTGTGAGTGGGGCTTTTTTGTTTGGTWGGTTTTGGTTTTGGGATTCTTTTTGTTTTTTTTGTATTATTATTTCCTATGGCAGSACCTAATACACAGTAAAGTCAATGAATCAAAACATACGAGAGGAGAAGGAACCTTCTTTCTGCAGAAAAGTCAGTAATTTTGTTATTTGACTTCAGTTCAGGTTCACTTCTCCGTTTGATCCCCAGATCTGCACAGATCTAAGCTCCAACCCACAARGTAATGTACAGATGCCCTTCTGAGCACATACATGGGAGTCTGCTCCTGTGGAGGGGAYGGGTGCGATAATCTGGGAGAGCATGAAAGAGAAAGAAAAATATCCAAGCCTATAAATAGAAAAGTGGGACACGGAGCAGGAGTACAACAGCCAGCAGCCTACAAGAATAGCAGGTAGRTAAGATGATTTTTCCTTAAGGTAGTAACTAGGAGTGGAAGAGCCAGCTGAGAGACAGCGACTCATAGCAGTAAGACTTTTCTAGAACTCTGTCCATTAAGACTTTCAGTATCTTATCCCTGCTCTTTATAAAATTATTTATGAGTACTTTCTTACATGCATACACACAAAAGAAAAGCTGGTAGGTTTTTCATAACAAAGGATTTAATCYTAACATAATTTGTGCATAAATAACACCATACAATTGTTGTTAATTTCTGTATTTTCCCCACAAGTTATCAGGTAAGTTAGCAGGCCAAAAAACAATTTTTTAGGAAGCTTCTGTGATAGTTTTCTATCATGTTCTGTCAAATTACCTTGTTCTTCACTGCAAAATTCTTATTTATGTATTCCAGGTCTTACACAAATARAACATGACAGTTCTGCTGAGTTGTACAGTGAATTTTAGTGAAAGACTGSTGTTTGGAAGAAATTAGAGTCAGTCAAAAAATCTCAGGGTGTTTGAATATTTTCAAACTGATTTGGTTCCAAAACTCACAAAATGGAAAACTATTAATTCTATTTTTACTTAAATTAACTTCATATATATATATATATATATGTAGATGTATGTAGATAGATAGATGTAGATATAGATAAATAGATACAGATATAGATATAGATATATAGATATAGATCTAGATATATAGTTATAGATATAGATACAGATATAGATATAGATATAATAACTGTACCTTCTTCCTAAATTGGAATATTGAAATACAGATACAAATGTCTCAAACAATATTTTGAAATAGTCAGATGTACTGATATGATTTTTTAATGAAAAAATTTTAAAACCCCACAATATTTAAGGATGGTGAATATAACTGCCTAGTAAAATCATTCATGYTTGATCAACACATCTATTAGTGATGTTAGTTTACCACTCAATAACATTTTCAGTAGACAATATTATTGTTTCAAATATCATTGTTTCAAAGATTGGAATGCTTTCTATTGAACAAAGTATTGAATCTTCAACAGAAATTAACGGCACCTAAACAAATTTAAATCACTTGGAAAAAAAGAATTCCTAAATCTTGCTTTTCTCTTTTCTTTCTAAAATATCAGATTTTTCCATGCTTACTTGCGCTTGAAACGCATGGTCTTTTCTGAATTTTGTAACTGTGCACAGATAACCAGCAGTGGGTCATGCATATAAGCTGCCCAGTCAGGCAGTCTTCAGTTTGTTAGAGGTTATTTTTTCTCACTAATCAACCCTCCCTCTGTATCTCTCCAAAGCAGAAGTTTCTAAATGAAATACACAGTCTTCCTGAACTAGATTCCTTGCTTTTCTGCAAAATCGATTCTTGTTTCTGTTGTGATTGGTTTCCCTTCAAGAACTTCACCAGGATTTGCTGATTGAATAAAAAAATTAAAACTATATGAGTACCATATTAAAAATATGTAATGTTTAAACAGTATAGATATTAGTTTCTCTTTCCATTGGCCTCTTGCTCAGGTGTTTTTTTTAAAACATGCATTAAAATTAAATCTAAAATTTTAAACCACACATTTTTTATCTTATTTATTAATTTTTAGAATAATCCGTCAACAAATCTCTGCAAAGGTTGAGTTTCTATTAGTGGGAGTTCACAGACCTGAAACAGATCACAGAGAATTTTAAAGTAAGTTGACCAATTAAAACCCAAAGCTTTTCTTSGGGATTAATTTCTCTGTGCTTTATTATTTTTCTGTGCTTATTTGTTCATAGCTGATTGATGTTTCTGTGAGAAAAGTATAATGGGGCAGATCTTTTGAAGGCACTTTATCACACACAACACTGTGGGAATGATTATAAAGTCATAAATAAATACCAAACCATCTTCCCTATGTCAAAGGACACTTTCTTCCAGTGCCAGTCAGAAGAACCTGTCATGACTTCAAGATCTGTATCTTCAGGTGGCAGGGAGACAGCAAAACACACCATAATGTGACAGTCCCCTTGGAGGGGGGAAAAATGTTTCAAGGGATTTTACTCCCTAAGATAGCAATATAGTTTGTTTTAAATGCTATTAAGGCCATAACTCTGACACAAGATCTAATTTTCCCTGCCTCAACCAGAATTCTTGARTGGAGCAACCCAATCCAATCTATTGAAAAGGCCAGTTCAAGCAAAGTAAAAAATTCAAAAGACATTTTAGATTGTGGCACCTGAAGACAGCTGGAGTCAAATGGCTTTTTAATTACCAAGTATCACTCAGTGTCCTGTAAATTCTAAATAAAAATAAAAATGGAATTAAACTTTTAGTAACTAAGAAGGTCATGAGAAAAGACTTGTTTTAAAATGTCATCTCAGAATCCCAAATAGCATTATGCCAGTATTCAGGTGTATATATCACATCAAGTTCATAACACTTCCTGCAAATAGCTTAGGAAACCTCATTACAATTTTAACTTCTTCAGGTGACAAAGGTCGTGTCGTAAGTAGTATTTTCTACAGCTTTTTGAAACCAGCAAAATGTCTTGTGGAGAAAAACGGTATTTAAACTGCTGATCTATCTTTTCTGTAAGATCGTCAAGGATTTCAACACACAGATACACAGAATAAATTGAATAGAAGTGAAAAAATAAGCTGGAGTATAACAATACTGAAGAAATAATATTAAAATACAGTAMTAAAAGAATAATTTAATAAAAACACTGTACTTGGATGAAGCGCCCAAATGAATTAGTGTGTTAGTTGAAATATTTATTCTGTCTGTGGTGTTGCAAGTTTCTCACCTGAAATAGGTCCTTAAATTTAAATAACATGTTTTATTTTCTGATGAACTCGTTATTAATTTATAGCACTTTTTTTTCTACAGATTACTCTGGAGAGACAATTATCCTGAATCTTTATTGCYTTATGTTACATTGTTTTTTTGATTTATAGTTCTTTTTATATGTTACATCTCATGATGGTTATAACAGACTTCCAGTCTAAGAAATAGYAGTTTTGAGTGTTAATTAACACATTGTTTTTCCCATTTTGTTCTCTTTTTCAATGTTACTTATGGCTACACAAAATTTTTTTTCTTCTTTGAACCCGTACAGGGAGCCCAAAATCATCTCCTGGCCTGAGGAGGCACCAGCCACCACCCTTCTCCTGGCTGTGCCTGTGGAGCACTGGTGTAACTCCACCATAAGTCTGTAAAATTTCATTTTGCTCAACCCCAGGAGCTTTTACCCTCTGGACCCAGAAGAACATTGGATGGCTTTAAAACTAACAAAACCAGTTAGGAATTGAAAAGATTTTGTCTATTAGTGAGTCTTCCTTCTGTTACTCAGGACTGTTTATGTAGCATCGCTTGTTGAAGTCTGTTAAGAGTGAGTCCTCCCTTCATATACTCTTGCATTGTTGTAAATGAGTTAGCAAAAACTACTTGTTGAACCTTCATTACACTGCTGACATTCTAAGAAGGCAAAGTGTGGACTTTTTTTTCCTTGAAAAACCCTTTTGACTAACATTTGGATCTACATATAAGTATTGAAGTCATTGGTAAGAAGAGACTTTAAATTCAACAGGCAGTATGAGGTGAGGTCAGGTACAGAAGTAGACACCTGCACTCAGGCACTTAAATTRCCTGTAATACAAGGACAAGACTGAACATAAATGCTCAGTGTAAATGCTCAGTGGCATTTGAGATGCCTTAACATACATATATTGATTGAACTTCATCTGACCTTACAGAAAGCATGATTGCTTCCAACATCTTGTGTCATACCTATATATATATATATATATTTCCAACTGTCTGGGCAACTGAACCAAATTCAAGGTTTTCATTGGCTGTAACAGGAGCTTAGATATGCAGTTTACATGTAGACATCTACATGTAGATGTGCATGGACTACATAATTTCAGTAACTTCTAAGACAACATGACAGTAATGTTTGCTTTATTTTAGAATTGCATCTACTGTGAATGCTACAAATTCACACATTAAACCTTCATAGTTTTCACTTACCCTTTTACTTCCTTCACCCAGATTTATTTTGGGTGAATATTTTTACTCCAACACATCTTTGAAGATAATGGGTCCCAATTTATCTCAGATATTTAAATGTGAAAGTTCATGATTAGCTCTAAACCTTGCCAGAAAGCAGGAATCTGAAAAATGCGTGATTGCTTTAGAGTTCTGATGGATCTCTAGAAGCAGCAGGTAAAGTGTAGGTAGTTTACAAGATCTACTGTCCCCTAAGGTCTAGTTTTTCAAACAGAGTGGAAGAAAATGCATCAGCTGATGTCATGAGTTTTAAAACATATATTGAGTAAGTAACCTTCTGGGAAGTCAAATCATTAAATTTGTAGGCCCAGGCCTCACATTTAGGCTTTGCCTAACTTAGAAATGTAATGGAAATAGCACATGTAAATTCAGATAAACTTGAACATCTTGCTCTAAAAATCCTGAAAGACTATCGTAGAACTTAACAAAGATTCCTAAAATTGTCTATTTTATCGAACATGTTTAAGTTTTGACTTAGATGAAGGTTTTAAGACAAAATGTTTKTAATGAGACTACCTGTATGTAGCAGTGAGAATTACAACCAAAAGGTGGCAGTACTGTATGCACTAAGCACTGGRTCTGTAAGATTATTACAGAATCACAGAATATATTGAGTTGGAAGGGGCCCATGAGGATCAAGTATAACTCCTGGCCCTGCACAGCACCATCCTCAAGAGTCACACCATGTGCCCAAGGACACTGTCTAAACGCTTTTTGACCTCTGTCAGCTTAGTGTTGTGACCACTTCCTGTTCCAGTGTCCAACAACCCTCTGGGTGAAGAACTTTTTCCTAATATTCAACCTAAATCTCCCCTGATGCAATTTCAGGCCATTCCCWTGAGTCTTGTCACTGGCTACCACAAAAAACTGTCTGTCCCTCCTCTTCCCCTCATGAGGAAGTTATAGCTGCAATGATGTCTCCTCTCAAGTCTTCTCCTTTCCAGGTTGAAGAAGCCAAGTGACCTCAGCTGCTCTTCATAAGGTTTCCCTCCAGACCCTTCCCCATCTTTATTGCTCTCCTTTGGACACTCTCTAATCACTTGATATCTCTGCTATGCTGGGGTGCCCAAAGCTGCACACAGGACCTGAGCTGAGGCCACCTCAGCATAGAGCAGAGCAGGACAATCCCCTCYCTTGCCCCGCTGGCCATGCTGTGTCTGATGCACCCCAGGCCCTCCTGGCAGCCAGGGCACTGCTGGCTCATCATGACTCAACTTGCCATTGACCAGGACCCTGAGGTGCCTTGTTGTGGCAATGCTCTCCAGCCTCTCATTCCTTGGTCTGTACACACAGCYAGGGCTGCCCCAGCCCAGGTGCAGAATCCAGCACTTGCCCTTGTTGAACTTCATACTGTTGTTGATTTCCCAGTTCTCTAATTTGTCAACACCTGTCTGGAGGGCCTCCCTGCCTTTGAGGGAGTCAACAGCTCCTCCCAGTTTTGTATCGTCTGCAAACTTGCTTAGTAGTCCTTTCCAGTCCTGTATACAAGTCATTTATGAAGCTGTTGAAGAGCGCAGGACTGAGGATGGAGCCCTGTGGAACCCCACCAGTGACAGCTCAGCAGTCTGCTGTCACCCCATCCACTGTAACAGTTAGTGCCCTACCTGTGAGCCAGTTGCTCAYCCATCACATGATGTGTTTATCCAGCTGAATGCTGGACATTTTGTCCTGAATGATCCTGTGAGAGAGTACCAAATGCTTTCCTGAAATCCAATTACTGTTTGGAAGCTTTATATACACATTTTTACACATACTGTAATTTAAATATGTTTATGTGTATATACCATCTTACTGTTGTTTGTGATTATGAATGAAGAACAAGAAGCAGAAATTCCATTTTTTTTGTGTTACTTTAATGACTTTTTACTTCCATTAAATCTTTTAAAGTCACAGACCAAAGGCAAAAATAAKATATATATATATAGAGATACATATAATGAAAAAGTRGAATAAATGGGTAAAAGTTAAATAAAAATTTTCTTCAGAGAAGTGTAGTGAAACTTAGTGGCTGAAATACTCTGTATCTCAGAAGATGTATTAATTTTGAATGGGAAACCTTGTCCTAAGAAAATTGTTTAGACTTGGAATAGCCACTCCATATTCTTTTCTGTATGTTTACAGAACATGCATTTATTCTTTTGCAATAAAAATGAAATATTAGTTTCTGGCAAGACTGTTGACTTAAAATTAACTAATAAAATTAACTACASTTAATGCATATAACCATTCTGGATCAAAATCAAAGATTTGTATTATATTGACTTTTATTATGCACAAACAAACTATTTATTTAAAACTTCTAATTTCAAGAAATAGAAGTGTCGACATAACTTGTGAAATATGAACTTAAAATGAGTAAAAAACATTAAAAATGGACAGGCTGAACAGCACAACTTCCTAATATTCCAGAATGAAATTCACGACATACCTCTGAGACTGGAGTGAAACCTTTGTCTTACACAAATGTCTCTTAAAGAAATAAATCATAGTTCCTAAAGTTTTTCAGTCTAATGTGAGATAATTTACATGAAATTAAATTAAGAATTTGAAAGAATCCTATTTAACATTTAGTTTTGGATAATTTCTTTAAAATGTTCCTTTGTTTTTGAAACCTATCAGAAGTAAAGATCTCTTGCTCTCTTTGTATCTTTTATCTTTCTTACTGTATACTACAAGTGTTTTTCCTCTTTYCCAGTATGTTTTTCATGCTGCTAATTAATAGCTCCTTAGTTCATCCCTGGGTCTTGGTAGCCTCACCTTTATGCTGTGTAAATGCAAGTTTACTGCTTTGAAGTCAGTCAGCATTTTCCATCTGATGTTCTTGGTTCTGTGAATGGCCTACATGAGGGSAGCTCCCACTGTGAAACTTAGATGAGATGTAGCTGGGACTTGACTTCTTCAACCTTCTGAGCTGTTGTGCACAGTTACAGCAGGCTGTGAACCCCAAAACTCCCCCCTGTGTTGTCCTACTGCTCTTTTGAAGTTAGAGAAACGCTGCTCTTACAGTCACCTCTATGGTGACCACCTCTATGGTGACACAATCATATTATTTTAGATGCTGTGAAACAGAAAAGCAAACATGTTTTTGGAGCCACAAAAGACTSAAGGAGTCTCAAGGCCAAGTGCTGTAGGTGTAGCTCAACTGATTAAGAAGGGGTTAAGCTTGAGCAGTCTGTCCCAAGCCCACTCAGTCTGCACAGGCTGGCCTCCAGGTCAGTGATCAGGTCCAGGTGGAATATAAATTTAGAAAAATACTCAGAAAGACAATGGTGTTTTTCATTCCCCTTTTCTTCCCCACCACAAAGGTAGAATATTTTTCTATGACATTTTTGAAATCAGGCAAGTTGTGATGGATGCACTTAACATCATATTAAAMCTGCTTTTGTTAATACCTCTGATACTGATTATGTAAGCCAACCAAATCATTCATTTGTGACACGAGTGAAAATATATGGGAAACAATGAGCAATGTCAAGGACTCTGTACAGAACTCCAGAGGACAATTAGTAAAGGTTAATGATTTWGGAGACCCAGAATCAAAGGAGAGAGATTCAAACCAAGTTACCTGCTAAGAATATAATTATGTCTAACCTAGAAATCCAATATTTCTCACCACATCAGTAAAAATAAGGCTGACAGACACTGACCTTCTATGTTCTCAAAGAAAGATTGATTATTTTTAAGGAAAAAAAAAAAAAAAGACATTCCTTATGTTCCTTCTGCTTATAAGATATCAGAGGAGGAGAGAGCAACTTCAGTTCTCCCACATCTCTGCAAGTAGAGACAGAAAGAGAGCTGTTTGAAGTACTTTTTTTGCTTTCCTTGATTTAAAGTTTTGAGTAGCATAGGAGGATTCTGAAAGTTTCTGATGCCTTTTAAAGAACAGGTGGAATTTAACCTGACCTACTGTAGAAGAGAACTCCCCAGAAAAAGGAACAGAGAGAAAACAAAAACCACAGGTGAAGCCAAGAGAGGAGGCACAAAAGATGGATTCACAAAAGCTAATTTTATCCTATACAAGGCGATTCATAAAACTGTCGCCATAGGACTTGCAAAGAGTCAGATGTAATAAAAAAAAAAATCTAAAATTATTCTCTTGTTCTGAATTACCTAGTGGATTTTCTTGTCCTTTGCAAATGACTATACTGTGATATGAGGGAAGTTAGTGCTTTTGGGCTGAAGTTTACAATTTGAGTGAAATGAAGTTTTCTAATCAGAAGAAAGAAAAAAAATAGTACTTAAAAGTCAGTCATTAAACCTGAACTAAAAAGATTTTCTTGTTCTTAAAAGCAAAACAAAACCCCAGTAAATAAATTTCTAGAATTTTAAAGACACCAAGATTGATGACAATTCCTGAGCATATTATTTGTTCTTCTRGAATACATTATTTTTCCCTTTTTAAAATATAAAAAATGAAGTAGGAAATAGTAATAAATGGACTAATGATTAAAAATTTTTGAAAATATTTATTCTATGCTGCTTGTGACATTTATGCCTTCTGCCACTCTAGTACTCTTATCAGCATTCTCTGAAACTTCATAATCCTTATGAAAGGATAGCTAACACTACGAATTTTCTTCTAAGAGGAACACGCTGTTTCAAAAACAGGCAGAAAKCACGCAGAACTGGAGTTTATAGAGCAAATCTGTAGCTTGTCTTGATATAAASTTTGTTACAGGTCACATAAAGTTCTCAGAGCTTCCTGAGTTATCCAGTTATGAGACATGTATCTGGTCAGTGGTGCTTCTTCTTTTAACTAAACTCAATATTTTAAAGCTGATTGATAGCTGTCAAACAAGCTCAGGCAGCACAGGAGCAGGTTTACTTAACCTATGAATCTGTCTCTGTGCAATTACAAGTGTGCTGATGTATATTAATTTTTATATATGTATTTATACACACATATGTATTTATTGTTCTGCTTTGATGAATTTCATTAAGTCTCCTCCTTAGTATTTGAAGTTGCTATTAATTTTAAAATGCAGTATAGAAGGAACACACAGAGACTCCCTGTTTTTCACTCTCCCTTAATCCACCCACATAAATGAACAAACAACTCTTCCCACTGAACACTCCCTCCKAGCACCTGGGAATGTTAGGAAACTGTTACCTTCCTTCTGCTTTTGCTTGTGGAGAGCGTAAAAAAAAGATCTCCAGATTTTCAGTGTTGACATCTTTGGCAGAGGAAATTGTTGTTACAAAATGGAAAAGTAAGCAAAAATCAAGCAAATAATGGATGCAAATTTGCATTATAGTTTTGACTGAAAATTCTCTGGAAGTCCTACTGAATGTTTAAATGAAGTCATTAATGCACTGGTCTTTTTAACTTACTAAAGTAGTAGTAATTTTTGTGATTACTCTTCACTGCTGAAGAAAGCTTAAAGTAGCAAGGATGTTGTTAGAAAAAAAAAATAAATAAAAGGCAAGATATAAATATCTCACCGAATTTTAAACCTGGAAAATTCTGGATGTTTCTTTTCACCCCAGACTTTTAAAATAAGGTTTCTATTTTATTAAAATTGAGTTTTTAAAGGTTCTTTAAAGAAAATAATTAATTTTGAAATGTTATTAGAGATTTCAAAGGAAAAACCTGTAGCTTGTAAACTTACAAAAATCTCAATCTGAATATTTAATCTTAATTAGAATTCATTAAAATCTAGGTGAAGCTATTTAAAAGAAATTGTGATCCTGCTATGAGATACGGCTAATTTTGACCGTTCCCTGTTTATGGTAGTGTAATTCAAATTCTCTCCTTGTCTCCCTCTCTCTATAATATTCACTTGAATATCTTTGTTCATTTGAGGAGTAGATTCTCTGTCATTAGCCTTTGGTGGTTTTTTTGTTTCCTGGGTTTAGGTATCTCAGTGCTTGTCATTCTGGCTGTTCTAATTCCCTGAGGATTTTAATTCCCTTTCATTTTATTCATATGCACAGATTTCAAGAAGATGCACATACCCAGAGCACAGATACTCCTGGTTATGCACCAGTGCCCCCCAGCCTTCCCTTCATAGACATAACAGAAACACAGAAACATAGAAAACTTCTGTCATTAAGAAAAGCCCTGCTGTGGCAAGTGAGGGACAACAACTAATGATGGAGTCAACTCCACTGAAGTCTATTGTAAATTGAGAATCTACAGAGAGTAGACATATAAATTCCAGAGCTAGAAATATTTACCAAAAGGCAAAGAATGAAATATGACACCCCAAGTGAGGAAGCAAGCAGAAAGAAATAATTAGAATATTCACAAGTTTTTTTTTCTTTTAATCTTTTTTTATTTTATTTATTTATTTGTCTTTTTATTAAAGGATTAGTTTTTGTCTTCATGCTGTGTCGGCTTTAATCAGTTAATCTCACAAGAAAAACGGATTGCAGTCTAGGGCTGACAAGCCAATACACCAGCTATGGCATTTACTTCAGCGACCATTCCAAGCAGTAAAATGAACAGTTGGACTGTGTGTATATGACTAATGTCCTGGGTCATTAGCGATGTACAAACAAATGGATAACAAATGGTTTTATCATATTTTTCTTTTTTTTTTTTTCCGTTTGGAGACAAAAATTTTATCCAGCAAATATCACAAGATCAGTCCAGCATAAAACTGACATCAGGGGCAGCTCAGGGGAAGCAAAGGGAAGAGAAAATGCAATGCATTCTAAGCCCTTCCTCTTGCAGCCTAAATTAAAGTCTTTTTAACAGCTGTTGCCTTGCAAGTATGGGGCCATTCAATGATACACCCTCGGCTACACCAGTCACATAAGATTTTGCATTCCTTTCAAAATTACCTTTTCAAAACTGACAATTTGATTTGGGGAAATCTAGAAAAAAAGGATATTTTCTGACTTATTTCCTATTTCCAATAGACCTAATTTTAACCACTTGGAAGTGGAATCTTCTGAAGTAAATTGCCAGCTATKAAGTGGCCAGCTAATAGTTTCACGGACTTTGATAACATCTGTTTTTTTCTACAGTATCAGATTTAAAACAATGACAGTTTTCTGACAGAAATTAAGATACTTCTCAGTGTTCTGTCCCAGGGTATTATGGAGAGCAAAGGGGATGGATGTGTTGATTATTAAGGATTATCAATACACACTATACCATTGAGTGGAAGATATGAGGGGCAACTGGAGACAAATTAAAGAGAATGGGACAAAACAATATTTTTATTATATGTGACAATATCATCACAGATATGTGATAATATTCACAACGTCCTGCTGTGATAATAATACAAGAGGATGAGTTTCATCCAAGTACCCTGAAAATTACAAGCCATAAAACAGATAAAAACTAATATATATTGAGGAGAAGTCATTTATATTTTATTGCTTTTAACATTTTTTAAAGATTCAAAACTTGTACACGATGTAGCAGAAGTGAGTTAGATGAGGAAGTAAGGATTTAAATTAAGAAATAACAGTATCTTTACAAATAATGGTCAGAAAATAATGCAAAAGGGACAGGAATACAAATGGAGGGAAGAAGAYATTTGAGATTCAGCATCTTTAGAATGAACTGCATTTATAAAAGAGACATTGTTTTCTTCATAACTTAATACTGAGATTTTTTAAGATGTTAACTTGATTTCAAATTTTTTTTGTGACAGGGGCAGTAATTCCATCTGGGAAACCTAGAAAAAATGTGAGTAGGAATAATAATACTGCCTGAAGCATTTACATTTTTTGACACAGAGAGGAAAAATCTTATTTTAAGAACTTGAGAATCCTTTTTTATTCCTCTCCTTACACTTCATAGATGCCTCTTGTTCCTGATAAGATTGCCATGAAGTTGGCTAAGCACAGTCTTCAGTTTCAATTATGCACACAACCTTGAAGATGTTAGAAGAGATTTTATCACCTGCAAAGATGGGGATCAATTATGTATGTGCAAGCCAGATTTTCTAGGAAGATAGAATGACAGAATGTAATGGAAAATACTGTGAATATTTTCTCATCCTCTCTTCACTGAGAGTTTTCTAACAAATATAATTTGATGATTGGTTTTGATTACTGATTTAGCTGTGGCACTGGTAAAAAATAAATGGCACGTATATGTTTCAGGGAAAAAATATTTTAAGCTTCTGAATATATTGCTTATACTCKAAACAAAATGAATCAATGTTGTTATTTCGCTTAGATTTCACAGTAGTGTAACATAGTTAATGGAATTACTTGCTCATAGCAGGAGAATAGTCCAGAGAAAAGCAGGTCCTTTTTAAAAACCTTTTCCTCCTCAGAGAGTTGCTATTTATCAAAGAGAAAATCAACGCACTTTACTAATGCAATAACATTTAAGTCACAAATTTGAGTGAAAACAGTTCGCTGAGAATATCTAAATACTAGGTGGTCTGAACGAGGTTTTTCAAAAGCAAGATGAAATAATGTTTTAATTAACAGATTGGAGTACTTTGTTTCTATGTTAGGCCTCCCTCATTTTTAAGAGAAATTTCATCAGCCCAAGAATATAAGATTTCCTTTAGAAGTGCACTAACATTACATATTTTAGACCAATGAAGATTTGGTGGGTGAACTATTCTTTAAAACATGCACTGTTGGTCAGCCAGAAGTGTTCCTGAATCTGGATTGTACTCAAATGAGAGGAAAGAAAGAAGTAGCTGGCAGAAATGATGGATTAAAAGGAAAAATGAAGTAGCATTTTGTTGTGGTGTGCATTTTGAATTTACTAGATTTCTGTACAATGGTTTGTCCCTGTACCCCCATGTTAAAACCCCTTTTGGTTGTCCCCAAATTATGGGTCCTGTCCATCACTCTGCAGCCCCTCCCAGAAGCCTGGAAAGTTCTAGTGACGCTTTGGAGTGATTTGTCAGGTTCTCAATTTCCCACTCCCCTTTATATGCATGGAATTGTCCTACTGTCTGTCCCTTGTGTTCTGGGTCACTCCCCCCCCAACTCCCGGGATTGGTTCTAAACTGTCCCCTGTCCCTTTCCACACCCCTGTACTTAAAATGAGACCCAAAGGGAAAGACTCACTCTTCATGGGTTCCCCTCTGGGTGAAATAAAACCCAGTTGAAACCCACGTGAGTCCTCTCTTCTTCCTCACCATTGCCACGCTTCTGCCAGAGGCCAAGACCCACAGGATCGGAAAGGTACCGACCTGTACCCTTAAATGTGAGTTTGGTGTCAGAGCTAGCCAGAAAACGGGACACGAGTTCTCTGCAAGCAGCGCCGAACCCCCGCTGCATTTTAATTTTCATGTAAAACAATTTTCATTAGAGAATTGGGAAAATTAATAAAATATTTTATTTCAAAATGAGAAGAACACTTGGATTAACCCCAAAAAGGTTTTTTTCCAGTTGAATCACCAGACTCCTATTTTTACAGTTGTTCTAATTCTGGATAGTATTGTTATGGCTTTAAATGTTCCCCCATCATCTAGTATCAGTAGCATTCTAAGGTATGGAATTCTGTCATGTAAAATTACTTCATCAAATAAATGCATATTTCAGATTTTCATTCTCARTCAGGATGAAAAAAAATTGCAATACTGGACCTTATCACAAAAGAATGTAGAAGAAAAGGTTAGATATGTAACCAGCTATTTATTATAGAAARATATTTTTTACCTAAAAGTAAATCTCATATTAATTAATGAATTTGGAAAATGGAGCACTAGTTTCAGAAGCAAAATTTAAGAGACAAAAACCAAAAGATGTTCTTTGGACATCATCTGAACACTARTTGCAGTGAAAGCACCTTTAAAAATGTTTCTGTATTAATGACTCATTTCAACATGATGAGAATTAAACCTTTCACCTTATTAGCCAATATGTGGTCGGTGAAAAAAAAAGTGAAGACATTTTCAAGTAGCTGAAGTTGGAGAAGGAAATTATTCAATAGGGCAGATATCATCTTTTGGCAGACAGCTTAGCAAAACACAGTTGAAGTTCCTAACAGCTCATGTTCCTTAGTTCATTCCTTTTCTTCTCTCTTTGATCACTGCTTTGGCAGCATCCATTATATTACTGAAAAGCCCATATTCATTAAATGGCTGTGTTGATTTGGAGTGACAGTGTTTTTCAGTCACTTTAGTAAATGAGCATTTCTCCTCAGCAATCTTCTGAGGAGTGTCAAGAAAAGACAGTATTTTCAAAAAACTCTGAAATTACATTGCTGGAGTTGTGAGACAACTGCATTACTACAACTGTTGCCTTTTCTCTTTTGGTCAAAATTAACCCTTTCTAATAACAACAACAGTGACAGCAGACACCTGTTTTAACCCTAGAAAATACTGGGAGTGAGGGGACGGGGAAGGGGAAGAATACTAGGAATATTTTATGTCAATTTAATGATCATCAAAGTTGAAAAGAGGAGATTAAATCTTTTCCTACCATGTAATTATGTCAGAGGAGAGGCAAAGTTYTGTGTTTGGTGACTGTATTACTTGTTCTATTCTCAAATAAACACTTGACTATTTGATTGCAAGACACCAGCAACAACAAAGAAATAATAAAAAGGAATTGTCTGGAGACATTATGCTCAGAGTTATGCTTCACAGATTTTTCTATGTAGAGGAGTGATGGTGGATGAGGGAGAAAGTTCCTGATAGTATTTATTTAACTCAATTGCTACAATTTGGGTAATAACTTCTCCTTAGGCAAGTAATTTTCCTATATCATCCACTGTGCTGAAAGGACTAAAAATAATTTCTAGTCCCTAAATTGTAAGCAGCGAGTCAGACACAAGACATTTCATTGTCTGCAGAAAATCACAGTAGGCTGGTCCATTATGGGATTATTTGTGCATTGAGTTACTGTCATTCCTGTTTTGGTATTCTGGGGAACAGATGGGAATAGGCAATTTAAAGTCAGGAGCGGTGACCTGTTCTTATTCAGGAATTTCAGAAAAGTCTTCTCCCTAAGTAACAATTACAAGTGAATAATTTCTCAACTACTTGGTTTGGAGTGGGACAGAAAGGAAACAATTATTTCATTTTTTTTACCAATCCTTCCCAAAAGCAACAACAGTTGCCAGCCCAATTTGAAAAAAGATAGAAAAAATCATTCTAAACATTCAGAGAAAGCCTTAGTTATGAAGACTTTGGATACACTATTAGAGGTCTTACACCTTTCCAGTTTACTACTTGTATACTGGGATGTGTTTGCCAAAATATTTATATGAAGAGAGTGAACATAAAATAAAAAGATTGTGATTTGGAAACCAATATGCATGGCAGAAGCTATAGGATGAGACCCTGAGCTAAGAGACCTTTATTTAGTCTAGCAAATTTATTCTAGAAAATGAACAAAAGAAGTTTGAACTTTCATTCTGCTTGGTTCTCTCCCTCACTTTCCCACAATATTAAGTTTATAGACTCATAGAATCATTTAGGTTGAAAAAGACTATAGAGATCATAAACTAGTTCACTGCATGTTGGGTTCCCTTCCCTGTAGGGAAAGCTTTGCTGCTCTGGGAAGGTCAGGCATAAAGTTCTGTTGCTTCCTGCCATGCAGCTGCTGGTAGTTACCAGTCCTGGACGACACTAGCTAAGGTCAGGCGTTTGCCTCCATGCTTCTTTCCTATCTCCAGGACCATCTCCAATTTTGAGAGCTTCCTTACAGCTAGGATCTTCCCCTTATTCTTTCTGGACTTCTTTCTTCTTTCCTCAGCTCCCTCTTGGTTTCATAATTCTTTTTTTTTTTTTTTTTTTTTTTTTTTTTTTTTTTCCCCCCCCCCCCCCCCCCACATACAGCACATGGGAAAGTGTCTTTCCCCAATAAGCAGCTTACCTATTAACAAATAGACTTGTGGAGAGAAGGGAGAAATCCTTTCCATTTGCTTTTGAAATGTGAAATGGTGATCCACATGTTTTCAAGCAGATCCCTTGATCATTTTGCTTTCTGGCTTTGCAAAGTCTGCTAGCTCTGGATACAAGTTCCTGCTAAAATAGAAGGATTCGGGAATTTGACCAAAATTTCATCTTCACCTGTAATACATATTAAGCTATTAATTAATTCCTTACATGGGGAAACATGGATTTTTCATCTAGCTTCCTCAAGTCCAGAAGAGGCAAACTGAAGATTGTTTCCTCTATAGATTCTGAAAATGTGTATCATTTCCAGTTCTGACCATTACATGATTTATCTGTGGAGATCGCTGATCTGAGAGTAAACTTGGGTTCAGCTTGGGTCACAAGTTGCCATGAATTTCTGGAAAACATATTCAAACATATTTCTGCCTAGGAGTCTTTCAGGTTTAGAAAGAGCTGAGCAAGGTTTTGAAAAGCTCATCACCACATTATTTTTTTATCAAGTTGCCTAAATTCATACAGATGCTCAGGCTTTAATCTAAACAGACAAAAGAAAAATCATTCCTCTTACTACTTTTTTTTAATAAATTGTTTCACTACTGAATTGATTGACAACTGCATCAGCTCAGAGACCTAACCAAAGTTCTCATGGAATATCTTTCTTTGCAGCTGAACTAATTGAATGGCAGGAAACATTTCAGACAGTTCTGTAACTATTACAAAAAAATCACAATACTGTAATGAAAAAGACTATAATCCGTTGGATCTTCTAAATTACTTCTAATTTAATAAATGTATCAAATATCTTATATATAACAGGAAAAATAGCATAAGAATGCTTAATGTTCTGCCTATAGACAGATGGAATTCAGCTTACTGTCTACACATCTTTTGAGCTTAAGGTGTTCTTTTAATGGTAATGGTGGAGGATTTTACACCATAGTAAACTAATTAACAGCCCAATCAGGTTTCACATAAATTAAAATCCTAAAAAAAAAAATTAGGTAGTTTAAATATTTGGATTCATTAGCCATGCTTCTGTTATTTCTATTACTTTTTGTTTTGTTGGGGAGGTTGTTTGTTGTTTCTTTTAAAGAGTTTTAGTTTTACCACAGATTTTACTAGGAATGCTGTTAAAGACTTTGAGGGGAGGATGTTATTGCGGCTATTTTAAAGATAGATTTAATTCATATTCCTACATATAGTCTGATAAGAATTTCCTAACTGAGGTGTGTGATGTAACTGTTTAATTTCTTTGGTGTTTACTGCATGTCCTTTTTTTTCTGTATTCTGTTCAAAGCATATGGCAGAACACCAAAAAAGGCAACCACCTGTTTACCTTATTGTTGGATAATACTTTCTGATTTAAATGAAACTGCAGTGAAGGAAAAAGGGATTGCTATTTTTCTGTAACCAAAATATCATGAGTAGTTTGGAGAAATCCAGAAAGTTAGATTAGATGAAGGTAATGTGGAATCACACAAATAAAGAGAGGGAAAAAGCTAGGAAATAAGCAAGCAAACAAACAACAACAAGGTAAAAGAAGTCTTCCTGGGGACTGACTTTGTTGCAGTACAGTAAGACCCTGAGAGTCTCTGAACTCAGATCTAAGCAAAAAGCACAGCCTTACCCAGGAAGGACAAAGAAAGAAAAACGGCAGGTTTATTACCCATTCCTTTTATTTCAAGCTTTTCAATAAATACAATTCTATTCTGTTTCAAACAATGCTTCAGCTCAATGTGTTTACTAATAATATATCAGGGTAAGGTTTTTAAGGATGATAGCATGTGAAAGGAAAAATGTTACAAGAATCTAGTGAAAGAAAAGCATATTTTACTCCTACTAGATATACAATTGCTAAGTTGCTGGTTTTTTGTTTGCCTTTTTTTTTTTTTT
>QVAJ01000014.1:5606263-5640202 GCA_003546035.1 Mixornis gularis | reverse complement strand
GGCCAGGCCTCCCCATTCATAAAAGAACCCTTAGGTAGCAAGGGGTGCCCCAAACAGTGTGGGAAAACAGGCATGGAGTGTAAGCCAGGGCATGAAACAGCCATTTGTGCCACAGTTCACATGGAAGGGTATGCAGGAAGGGCACTGCACCCCTGCCASCTTGACCAGGGAGCAATGGCATCTGGCCATCACAAAGCCATGGTGTCCCTAAGCTCTGCACCAGCATGACTGCATGCAGCCAAGTAGAGCTCTGGTGGGAACATGCTGCACACCCAGGATCTCAGCTGCAGGATGTGTCCTACTTTCATGCAGCAGAGAGCACACTGAACATGCAGCAGAGAGCACRCCTGTGGGATGAGTGTCCCAGTAAAGGAAATCCTCTGCTGAGTAACAGACATCAAGGARCAAGTGACTAAGCTGGGGAGCATCAGGGAGCCTGAAAGGTAAATCACTGGAATTAGTTAGTTRTCCCTGGGACAGGCCAGACAGGCAGACAGGACACATGGTGTGGAGGATTCCTTATCTTTTCTCTATCTGGTTGAATGTGCTGGCTCAAGCAGTTGGGGGCGATGGTGATAAATTCCTGCATGGCACAGCAGACACATCACTGAACAGTGCCATGACTTCACARCTACAGAGTTTTGCAAGTGAAAAGTCAACAATAACAACCATAAAAGTTCATCTAGGTTGGGAGTATTGCTCAGGTTAAGTTGTCCTATAGCCTGCATCAAAATTGCTTCCATAAAGAAGATAACTTGCTGACACAGCTGGTGAACGAGTCAACCATGGGAGGTGTCTCACTGGACCTGCTGTTTGTGAAAAGACAAGCAGTGGTGGGTGATGTGATGGCTAAAGGACAYGTTGGGCATAGAAATAATGAAAACATAGTTTTCAAATTATGGGGACATAAGGAACTGTATTCAGCTTTGGGTGCCTCATTACAAGGAAAACRTTGAGGAGCTGGAGTGTGTCTAAAAAAGGGCAACAAAGATGCRGAAGGGTCTGGAGCACAAGTCTTATGAGGACAGGCTGAGGGGTTKTTTAGCTCAGACAAAAGGTGACCTATGGGAAATCTTATTCATTCTACAACAACTGGGAAGGAGGTACAGAATCACAGAATTCAGAACCATAGAATATTCTGAGTTGGAAGGGACCCACAAGAATCATTGAGGTCAACTCTGAAGTGAATGGCCCACACAGGTATTGAACCCACAACTTTGGCATTATTAACATCAAGCTCTGAGCAAYGTGGTGGTTTGGTCCCTTCTCCCAGGTAGCAAGTTACGTGATGAGATTAAGTAAGAGGCCTCAACTTTTGCCAGGGGAGATCTAGATTGGATACAAGGAAAAATTTCTACCCCAGAAGAGTTGCCAAATTTTGGAACGGGCTTCCCGGGGAAGTGGCTGAGTGCCCATTCCTGCGGATATTTAAAAGCCCTGTAGCTGTGGTGCTTAGCAACATTGTTTAGTGGTGGACTTGGCAGYGCTGGGTTAATGGTTGGGCTTGATAATCTTCAACGTCTTTTCCAACCTTAGCAGCTCTATGAATAATAAAATCTTATCTACATGATGGAAAAATATTAATTGCATTTTAAAAGAAAGCTAATGATATCTGAGTTCCTGTCTTGATTTCAGTATTTTTGCTCTCATTGCAAATTGCTTTGCATTTCTCAAAATATTGAGAKGATGTCAAATACTCCTATTAATATGAGGAAAAGGAAGCATATTTAACAGAGATGATGGGTAAACATTTAATGAGGACACTTTGAATAATTCCTAGCTGTCTATAAATAGTTGACAAAACTGATTATAAATTTAGGCATCGTGCCTGGTGTATGAAGTGAGAAAAAAGCAATCTGAATAGCTTTAAAGCTTGTCTTTGAAGTGCTAMGGGTGATACCCATTAGGTCACTTAGGTTTTGGGTGGGGGCTTGTTGGTTGGAGGGGTTTTTTTGTTTTTCACTGCATTATGGTTTAATGTACTTATCGATAAGGTGGTTTTTAGGGAATCCTGAAATTCCTGTATTTACTATAATTTGAAAATATGTGTCTGTTTTCCTTATTAAATTACATTATGGTAATTTAAATACTCCAAACTAGAGTATGGTAATGAGCTCTTCAGAGAATTAAACTTAAATCAGGCTGGTAACTGAAACTAGTAAAGAACACAGCAGCTTGCATATCTGCTGACATGTTGTTTTGACATCCTATGACACCTTTATGCTCTCTAGTTCTCCAGATGGAGCTGTTGGTATTGCTGAATTTGCCTAAAGAGCTGAACGCCCAGATTTTTCAATCCACCCAGAGTTGTTACCTGTGTGCTGGGACAAATTAGACATCATCAGAGGGTTGATGAATATGGTAGAGGACCTGTAGAATACTCCTTCTCTTGGTGCAACCAATGATCTACCAGGATCACCTTTAGCTTGTTAAATGGCAGAGTACATCTTTCTGTGTGTTCTTCATGGTTACGCTTTAGTTTTGGTTTTGCTACTCTATGATTTTAGGACATGTAAATCTTTTCCTGAAATCATGGACCTCAAATTTCAAGAAAATACTGAGATTTCACAAGCCAGAGCTACCTTTTAGTAAAGGAAAATATCTTCCTTTTTCCAGAATTCAATTGTATCACCCTATTTTCCATGAATAATGTTCTAAAGTTCTGTCACATTGCCAAGTGACAGTTTTGTAGCATTTGCAACTTTTGTCAAGTTCTGCAAGCACAGTCTGCATGACTGGTCCTTCTGGTATGCCTTTTCCCTTGCTRTGTTTCTTTTTTCTATATTATCTCTTTTGGCTGGTCATTAAATATATTGTGCCTGTGTGTGATTAGCCTTGCTTTGCTTTCTGAAGCTCATATACATAGGTTATATTTATGTCTATTTAACCTCAGGATCTGCCATATATATTTCACAGCATAGTTTGCTACCAATGTTAGCTTTAAATGTCTCCCAAGCAAATAATAATAAATGTGAAGAACAGATGATAAAATGTCAGAGTTTGTGCAATCAGTTGTTTTCAGGCACATTTTACATAAAATAGTAATTGTAGAAGCTTTAAAGGCTGTCTCAAAAACATTGGGTATAGCCATGTTTCTGCCTTCTGGGCAAAACCATTCTAAGCAGTTCAGTTCCAGCACTGATTTAATAAGTCTTTATTTTTCCACAAATTTTGAACTGYCATTCCCAATAGTAAAAAACTATTGTTATCATGCAATGGCTGGTTGTAGCATTGTGTCAGGACTGTAAAATGCTGCTACYTTYTTGAAGCATCTCCTTCAGAAGCTGCTCAGAGCAGGCCACAGGAACAGCCATTTCAAGTCCATGCACACACTCATGCCTCAGTGGAGGAAAGACAGGAAGGCCTCCTGTATGATATGTTCCAGCAGGGTTTATTTCACCAGGCTAAAGGGATCAGGGACAGAAGACCACACCATGTGCTGTGCACAGGCTTAASTGTGGGGTCAAGAACCAATGGTCTGAGGGCACAGGGGTGGGACAATGGCAGGGCAAGGGGCAGAAAACCTGTTGGGGGGGTGAACAATTGGGGTGGGCAAGGTTAAGTAGCCAATGAGGGAAGCAATCCAAGGTAGACTGGCAGTGGTTCTGCAAGATACCATGAGGGAAGTCTTCTCTTCCAGCCTAGGCAGAGAAAACTCTATGGTAATTCTCCTCAGGGTAAAGCCTGGAAGTTTCCCTGAGGGGGGTTTTAAGGTTCTCACAGCTGGTGATCCAGTGCTTCCAGAACTTYTAGTTTTTGCCAAAAAATCTGGGTCTTTTCCCCGGCAGTTTTAACCATCTTCAGCAGTCTCTTCTCGAGCTACTTATGAGTCCTCACAGCTGAGGCACACAGCTAGGAACAGAACTCAAATGGATGATCAGTTGCTGAAGTACATTTTATAACAAAGATTAATTATTTCTAGAAGAGCAAATTCCTTGAAGTTAATCTGAATGGTTAACTTGGATAAAAAATTGACATTATAGGTATTTGGAGCAGCAAGCTATGTTCCAAGACCTTTTGAAAACCCTTGAGGCTGAAGTATACCAAGCACAGTTGACATTCTGTCTTTATAGGCAGGAAATTGGTAAGAATGTCAACTGCATTGCAYATCTCCAGCATCTACACCATAGGTGACATTTCAGAAAAACTGTGTATTTTTAAGCTTTTTATTTTTTTTTTCAGATTTTTTTGAGGGGTGGGAGGGGACGATGGAAACRTTTGCATTCAATTTAGACATGATTCAAACTTTAAATAAATGCATTTTCACATTAAAATCTTGACTTTTATTAAATTCTTATAATATCTGTAAATCAGAGTTTCTCATTCCAGGTATAAATAATAGCTTTATCTTGGAAAAAAAAAAAAGAATATTTACAAACTTATAACAGGTAAACTTTAGGGTTTTTTTCTGAAAAAAATACACTAGGTATGTTTTGTCATACTATTCCAATGATACATGCCAGACAGTTTTCTTAGGCTAAAAAATGTTAAATAAATAAATTTTATTTTTCATTTCATATGAAGTAGAGAAGAAAGATTCATAAATATATATACTTCTCTATTGTCCATTTGAGGCAAAGAAGACCATTTCAGCAATTCAGTTTCATTTGTGTCACTGTGACAGCAAAGTCACATAGCCTTAAATTAATGCATAAGACAGAGAAAGATTCTATTTCAGTTTGTGCAAAAGTTCTGCAACAAGGACAGTTAGATGTCCTAACTAACTGCAATGTTCTAACTGCAATGGGCAGTTAGAAACACTGGGCATCACCATTGTTTTTATCTTTATTTCATTAAACTGACAACACGGTCACAGTACTTTTAGTTACAGCTTACACTGCATTTGTTGTGAAGGTTCTTGAGTGTTCTGGCAAACTGAGAACGCTCAGCATGAATTTCATCTAAGTAAAAAAATCATGGTGTGACTTGGCATTAGGTACTGAGCTCTTTTGAAAAGAAGAAAGGTTACTAATATTCTYAGTTTTTCAAAGAATACAATCAAAATACATTTTCATTTTACTCTTGTCTACACAAAAGCAAGCTATAAAATAAAGGAAATAAGAACTAAAACAAGTCTAGAGATTATCAGTCTCTAGAGAGATTGAGATCAATCTCATCAATCTCATCTCACCCATTTGAACAATGTGTGAAGGCATAGCTAGAGAAGCTGCTGAAATCAATGCAAATTAGTGCTTCTTGTRGGAAAATGTGATTGTACTGCACATATCATAGAACTGTTCAAGTAAGAAAGAACCTCTGGAATTCTTCTAGTTCAGTGTTTCTGTTTAGACTAGSATCAATTACAGTAGGCTGCTTAGGACTGTGTCCAAGTTGAATTGTCAGTGTCTCCAAAAAGGGAGTATYCACAACCTGTCTGGGAAACTTGGTTCAGTGTTTAACTATTCTACAGTAAAACAAGCTTTTTCTTGTGCTTACACATGATTTCTTGTATATAAATTTGTGTCTTGTTCATTCACTGAATATTACTGAGAGATGGTTTTCTTCTTCACACTCCCAGCAGGGTATTTAGACACATTGGTAAGATTTCCCCGAGCCTTCTCTTCTCTAAGCTGAACAATCTCTGCTCTTTCAGCCTCTCCTCACATGTCTGACACTTGAAGTCCTTAATGATCTTCATGATCCTTCTTATTTCATAATTTCTTTAGATGCATCTAATGTAAAAACTGTAGAGTACTGTCCCCAAGACATTTAGAAAATACACACTATGCTTCAATTACACRATCTTAAATACTCTTTCCAAGAATTTTCTCCTTATGAGAAATGCTAATAGACCTACAGTACACTATCATTTTTTCTTTCAATGTGCATTGGTTCCTCCAGAAAAAAATGGATATTTTCAGTAGTGTTAGTCATAACAGGGCAAGAAATTTCAGTGATCAAGTTGTTAAGACCCATTTACCAAGAAAAGCCTCTGCTGAATTAAGGTACAAACAAGGCCATACAACAAAGTAAATAGTATGAATATTATTTAGCAAAACAATGTGAGGTAGAGAGATAGAAAAAGAAAAGGTTGAGAGGGAGAGAGATGGATTAAGCAGATGATAGTCACCATACATGGATCTAGTGGTGTCCCATTGGACCTTCTTCAACCTGGGCTTTTCAGTGGTGAGGGGTCCCAAGGTTGTGCAAAAATTTCCACTATTTATACATTTTGGTTAATAGAGGAATTAATGCTTATTGCCTACAYAGTTCTCTTACTCTATTGGTTAAATTATTCCCCCAGCTCTAATGCTAATCAGTCTGCGTGCTCATTCGTTCTTTTCTTTTGAGTCTGTGGGTTTCCTGAGTCAGTGGCTAGTGACTGTGGTGTCTCCCAGGTGGAATTACCTTTTACCCATTCTGAACTGATTTCAGCACAGCTGCTGAGTTGGCTATTTGTGTGGGCCATAAATTTTCATTATTTTTGTCCTTTATTAGTGATGCATTCTTCTCCCCCAGGTTTGTTAACCACACCTTTAGTCTGGGGTAACACTTGGACAATTTTATCACTTTCATCTCATCTCAATTCTTGTCAAGGTGGTTTAATTTACAGTCCAAATTCCAGGTATCCATGAAGGCATATTTGGGGCAGGGGGGGAGGACAGATGACATCTGTCCCATAACTTGGGTTGGTCTTTGTTTGACCRGTGATGTGCGTRTGAGCAGTTGCTTCTTTACAAATTTTGCCGCAGTGGGAATGCTTGTCTGGCTGCAGTACCCAGGTTGTGCTAACCAGGTCTCACCTCTGCCAGGCCTGGAATCAGCACCATCCCGTCACTCCCTTCTGTGCTTATCTCATGGCAAGATCCTTCTGTGGCCTTAAGAGTGTTTGAGACATGCAACTGTTGTCTTTAAGTCCTTACACAAGTATTTTTTTTTCCTTCTGTCAAGTTTATTTCCTAACTGACTTCTGTGTGCTAATATATTTGAGAGATACATATGTCATACATATAAAGGTATGTGTTTAGATATGTATACATACAGACACATRTATATATTCATAAATGTATTTAAGATTAAATGCTTTAAAAGATCAATCATCAAAAATAAATAACATATATAATAGATTTAATGTAGTTAATATAATAGATGTGTTTTATTTATTTATTGAATATTTAATATGTTTTCAACAACTCTCTCTCTACTTAGCAGTAAAATGGGCAAGGTATCTCTAGCTGTATTCAAAAATKAATAGTATTGAGAACTTTCCCTAATGTTTACTATTTAAGTGTTTATGGAAAATTTCCTTCCCTATATCTGGTTTTCCTCCCTTTATTTTATAATAAAAGTGGTTTTAATTTAAAATTCATTCATCGTAAATTTAAGTTGCTGATGGTKGTAATAAATTTTCATAAATGAATCTTAGAAACTACAAATCTACTCTACTCTGTCATACAGTAAATAGTTAAAATTACTGTATATTAATATTTCTATTATAGGATGGCTTTTTTTTCTTTTTGGAATAGCACTTGGCTAATTTTAAGAGGTCAGCCAGTACAAGGAGTTTTTTAATAGAATGCTCTTTTTTTGCTATACAAGGTTTTTCAGAAAATATCTGCATTATGAACAAGCTCCTATTTTTCAAGGACGTCAGTAAAAATAGGAATCCTAATTCAAATTTCATGACATATTTATTCTTGAACTGTGTTGTCATAGTCATCATTTTAAGGATACATTTTGCAGATTTTATCAGTATATTTTTTAGAGTTTATAACTAAACAAATCAGCTATAAAAAGAATACATTATATGTTTTCTTTGTTGTTAGTATATAAATCCTCTAAGAGAAAATAGTTCCACTGTAGTACTCTTTTTTTCCTGCAACACTTTTGAAATAGCAGAAAATTAGGCTTTTCTGTCTGTGGTTCATTGTTCTTTTCAGACATTTCCTACTAAACCAGAGTGGGCTCAATTTTCTATCTATTCAATTGCTTTTATTAGATTATATCATACCTGTTCCCTCAAATTGCTCAAGTATTCAGCACACAATACAGAAGAAAACCCCCACAGCCAAAAGTTATGCCACTGTTAAAGTGGCATCTTCTTTCAGCACTGTCTTGCTTACCTCTACAATTTTGCTGTGCTGGCAYTAGAGCAGGAGCAATTCCTTTCTCTGTGTGGCCATGATGAAGGCCACTGTGAAGTCTCTGCAGTACCTAACTTCAATGTATAAAGTTAATGTCAGCAAAACAATTATTTAAGGCCTGTTCCTGAAAACTCGTACTACTGTGGAGCTGTGATTTAGCTTAAGTCTAATGAGAATCACTGACTTACTTCAATTCCTTTGTTATATTTGCCTCTGGAGTTACCAGTTTTTTTGTCTGACAAAATATGACTGTTTTCCTTAGTTTATTAAAATCTTAGATACTCTTTTAGCTTCRTAGAATTTTTGGATTTAATTTGGCCTTTCTGCCTAGTTACTTTCAACCAGACTGGCTTATATTCAAATGCCTGTCATTTTCTATTAGTCCTTTTTGGAAAGAGAGTAGTTTATTCTATTAAACATATTTCCACTCTGTCATTTACCTCTAACAGAAATACAGTCGAGAGCCAGCTCATGAACGTATAYACAATTTATTACAAATAGGAATGTAAATGTAGAGGGGGTAGTAGGGGATGGGAAAGATAATAATAGACTTTGAGGAACAAATAGTTTAAAGGGAAATAATTTACATTAATAAAATAAGTGGGAAATAAATAGGGGCACTTCATAATAGTCATAAGCCTACTGTGCTGTGCTTGAAGTTTCCAAGCTGAAAGTAGATCTTACCTGCAAAGATCTCAGTCCTGAACTGAGATGAATGAACCTCAGCAGAGACAGAGAAAACCTATGACATCTAGCCAAGATATTTATAAAAATACCTCTTAAATGATCTTGAAAACAAGGACAGRAGAAGTGTTGTTACCCCAAAGCCTTTTCATTCCCAGGCTGAACAATCCCAAGTCTCTAAGCCTTCCATCAYAGGAATGCCTCATGGGAATCTCATGAGCTTCGACAAGGCCAAGTACAAGGTCCTACACCTGGGTCAGAGCAACTCGACTATTGGGATAGGCTGGGGGACAGAGGGATTGATAATAGTCCTGCAGGACTACAGGATTTGGGGATGCTGGTAGATGAAAAGCTGGATATGAGCTGTTAGTGTGTGCTTGCAGCACAGGAAGTCAGTTGTATCCTGGACTGCATCTAAAGCAGTGTGGCCAGCAGGGAGAGGGAACGGGTTCTTCTCCTCTACTCTGCTCTTGTGAGATCCTACCTGGAGTGCTGAATCCTACCTCCAGCTCTGGAGTCCTCAGTACAGGAAATATGTGGACCTGTTGGAGTGGATCCTTAGGAGGGCCACAAATAATAACAGATGACTAGAACTCTCTTGTATGAGMAAAGTCTGAGAGTTGAGATTGTTCAACCAGGAGAACAGAAGGTGGGAAGATAACATTGTTGCCTTTCAGTATTTAAAGGAGGTTTACAAGAAAGATGGGAATAAATTTTTAATAGGGCCTTTTGCTATAGGACAAGGGATAACAGTTTTGAACTTAAAGAAGATAGATTTATATATATGTAATAACTTTTTTTTGAGAAGGTGTTGAAGCATTGGAACAGGTGGCCCAGAGAGGTGGCAGATTCCCCATCYGTAGAAGCATTTAAGATCAGGTTGGACATGTGTCTGAGCAACCTGATGTAGTTGAAGATGTCTTGTTCATTTTAGGGGCATTGGACTATAAAATCTTTAAAGATCCCTTCGAAATAATACTAATCCATGATTTTGTAAACATTCTTAACAATATAGGTATTCCATAGATTTCTGTTGTGCTGATAAATTCTAAGGTAAACCAGAAAGGCAAAGCTTGATCATGATTTTCTGAGAATGAGAATTCATATCACCTTTTCCAGCCCTACCAAAGAAGCTTCTTTTACCACAGATCATAAAAATGGAAGGCAAGAGGGAGACCGTTCTGCAAGTGATCTCCATCTGCTTCCCAGCCAGTCTCTCAAGCTGCATGCCAAAATTAGCATGTCACCTCCCAGCAAGTCACAGAAGTATTACTAATTAAAATATTATCAACATGTCAGATTTGATTTTAATCAAGTAATTACTAGTGCTGTGCACTAAAGTAGATCTGAAAACACTGGAAAGTGCATTTTAATCCCTTTTCTTCRTTTGTTTAATACACAGTATAAAATTGTTCCAAGTAAATCAGYTCTGTCAACTAATTCAATTTTCTTTCCAATGTGTGACCTCACTGAGCACTATACCTACCAGCGTAAGAAAGTGGGTAATGAGCTAGGAAGTACATGGAACTAAGAGCCTAAATCAYTTCCATCTTAATACTTTATTTTTGACAAATGCATTAAAAATTACCCATTACTTTGAAAGTACCTCCTCTCTGGATGTCATCCATAGATACAACAAATTTTAGATAAAAATCCCGACTTATTAAGTAATGAAAATCCTGTAAATCTTGCTTTCCTAAGTGGCTTCTTTTATCATTTTTCTGCTTTAAAATACAAAGAATAAACCAAAAYGTTTTATGAGAAATGTAAGAATGTAAACATTATCTGTATTGTGTAAAGTACATAACCTTTTGCCTGTTAGGTAGTCTAGATGGCTTGGTTCCAATGATAAAATTCATCACAGAAAATTTCAGCTGATTAAAATTCATGCATCTGGTTTTAGTAACTCAGATGCCTAAGATCTGGCTAAAGAATTAAGGCTTGAGGTGGACTCATCACCAGGTTTTAGATCTAAATTTAGCATTCAAATGTAATTGGCTAGGCATTAGTCCAATGACATGATTCAGTTTCTAGAACACAGCATATACCATTAGGTGGAATGCTCTTGAGAAGACATCTGTAAGATGATAATTCTGACAGCAGAAATTTATACTTTCCTGGARCAGTAACTGGAAAGTAAATGAGATACAGCAGAACTTGTAAAATAAAACTTAATGCTCTTTCTTACACTGCAGAAAACTACTGCTAACAAAATAACTTCTACTGCAGCAGTAACTTAGACACTTTGACATGGGCTTCAACCAATTAAACTTATAGTTAGTGACATTTAGATATTTGAGTCAACACTTCCTCCTGTCTGACTGGTGTGACCCTGGAACTGTTAGAAGCCTTAGTCCTGCTAAAACGGCAATGACAGGCAGCTGCATTCCTTCCTTAGTTCACGTGTACAGACTTGCACCTAAATACCTAGATAAAGGGRTTTAATAGCATTTAAGAAGCCTTAGGTAGATTAAGATGTCTCCATGAATGTAGCATACAGGTCACACCATATATAAGTAGCTGAAATGGTAGCTAAAGGACATCTGGGAGTCATACTTCAAGTCATCTAAAGCAGCATTAGATTGCTCTGTTTAGGATGCTGAACYAATTTCCAAGTACAGAATACAASCTCTGTATTAGGCATGCAATTTTAYATRCAAATTTGCCTCTCTACAARCTGGAGTTCATCCCTATATTTAAGAACTCTTGCCATAATGCCAATAAAAATYTCCACATCTCAGTCCCTTATTTCTCTAGTTTTCCTATATTTTCTATATAAACTGAGGCAATTTTTCTTTTTTTTTTTTCCCATGCAAGTTCTCTATTATTATAAGATCAGTTTCTCTACACGTCCTTAGGTATCTCTTTGCTTACTCAGATTTTACATTAGTGCAAGTAAATTTGCTTCAGTTTTATTAWACTATCTCTGAAAGTAGAACAATATAATTTCTTTGGATACAAATCTAGTTCTTAGCAGTAGTCCCCTGTGGAAACCCAGTTTTTGGAAGAAGCTGGGGATAAAATTAGATGTGTATAAAGTGGCTTTTCTCCCCTGTAGTCTATTTAARTGCCCAAAACAGGATGTCAGTTTTCGTATATCCTCTTCTGCCCTGAACAGATGAGACAAACATGGTACATGAATGAAAGTTTGTCTTTGCAGAAATTTGTAATTAAAGTAGACTTCAGTCCTTGACAAGCAGACCATTTGAAGGAATTGACTAAAAGATTAAAGTATCACTGTGAGACAAGGTGAAAGGATCAAAGTTCTCTGTGGCCATGTTGAAATTAGATGAAACTTATATTAGCAACCTACACAGTAAGACAAAAGGGAATGAAAATAAGTGAATTTCAAAATAATTTAATTTAAATAAATGCGCTTTATAAGTTTTACAGTGCTGTCCAATAATTTATTTTTAAAGTGGTTGTTCAAACTAAAACTCACATAGATCAATATTCCAAAATTACTGAGCTAAAGAACTACTACATTCACTAGTATGCTTTAGGAGTCAAACATATGTTCTCTCATCCCTTCTTGATTTTTTAGGCTGGACATACTCAAGCATCTTCTGAATAAACTTTCATAGAAGACATTTAAATTCTGCTGAAGAAAAACAATTAATTTGTTTTAAATTTATCTGTYTATAAATGGGAACAAAATCACATCCATATATTAAATTAATTCCTGAAATATATTCCTGAGGTCTTCAGGTTAATGGGTATTAACAGACAGAAAACCTTTACAGGGAGGGAGATGAGGCACTGGAAAAAGTAGTTTTCCCAAGAAACTTTGAATGTTCCATCCCTGAAAGTGTTGGATGGGACTTGGAACAACCAGGTCTAGAGGAAGRTGTCACTGTGGCAAATGGCAACTTGATTTGAAATAGTTGAACATTAAGGTCCCTTTGAATCCAAAGTATTCTATAACCCTGTAATTCTATGATATATACAAAATCAATACTCTAACCAGTGAGATACTGAGTGATCTGGGTTGAACTGTGATTCAATGCAGAACACAAGTTTCTGTTTTTTTAATTAACTCCTAAAAATGTTGTGCAATACCATGGGGAAAAAAATAAATTGAGAAACCTAAACTAATTTCTCTTTCACTGAACTAATGTTAGAACATATGTGACTGAAACTAGCCCCATATTGCTATCTTGAATTATACAGAAAATAAATCCTGAGTAACAATGGGAGGTTATGCACTGGGATTAAGAAGTGGGAAGTGTGAGCCAGATGAAGTAACAGCTTGACTAGAAACAAGCCTTTTGAGGTAATCTAACCATTCTTTATTGACTAATGTAGCTAGAAGAAATCTTAGAAGAAAGTCAGTATTTGTAAAAGAAGAAAGCTGAAGATCATGACATACCTGTGACTGAATTTAAGAAAAAAATCAAGAAGCTGGAAAGGTTTTCACATAATGTTTTTGAGAATGAAAGAAAATTATGAYTTTTTGCCTTGGATTTGAAGGTAGGTATTTGCAAGTGAAGCAGTTACTATCCTGTTATGATTAGCTGATGTCYTTTATGCAGTTTTTTTTAACAAATATTTAAAACGTGATGCCTGGGACATGTCAGTGAATCACATTTTAATGCCTTCAGGGAAATAATAGATAGAAAACTAACACTTTGATACAAACTTACAGTGGATTTTCCACTACTTTTTAACAAATTAGCAAAATGAACCTTAAAATAACATTTACAAAATCACATTATGACCCACAGTTTTTGCTTTTCTTAATTCAATGAACAATTTTGAAAGACAAGGTTATTTTCTTTACTCTTTTTTTTATTATTATTTTCAAACTGTTCATACTTTGTTTGTAGTATATTGTAGTATATTTACTGTCTTTCACTTTCCATACCCCTGGAATATATCCGTAATATCTGACAGAAATAGACTCGAGCATGTTCTGCCTGTTCAAACTGGCTCAACATGGCAGAGCTTTGGTTCAAAGCCTCCTATGCTGCCAGCATAATGATACACTTGAAAAACTGGGCTGATTATCTCAATCATACTGTCATCCAATGCAGCAACACACTTTCTGGACTGAAGCTGGGTTGCACCATGTCATTTTGGAACATGAGCACTTGTGTTTGGATGGTCTGCAAAAGTATATATGTCTCTATATATGCATACAGGAATAAYAAAATAAAGATATCACTCTCCAGTGTCTTTTCATCTTTGAAGGAAGGGTGAGAGAAACTGACCACATCTTTCCAGAAAAGAAGCTTAGCATCTTTCATGTCTTTCATGCAATTTTTTATTAGTGTTCCCAGAATATCTTTTCTCTTTTTTTAGAAAAACAACACACTTTTCAGTGTATTGAAATGCTTGAGGAACCTTTAGGTTACTTTCTGAAAGTTTACTCTATAAATGTATGTGTAACCAATTTTCAAGTTAAATTATTTTACTTTTTTAAATTGTTTTTTCATTTTTCCCACAGTTCATTACCTTGTGTTTCTCATTCTCCATCTAAGTGAATGGAATAATTCATATCTAATTTTCAGCAGGTTGGATGCCTAATTTCCCATGTGTAACTGTTTGGCTTTAAGAATCAGTATCACCTCTTTTAGGCACCTCCTGACATGTATAGGCCTATATGTATACCTATATCATTAGTCCTTGGGGCATTTTATTGCTAAAGTATAGCCTGGAAATCAAAATTATAAAGAAATTTCTTCTGTCTCCCTCTCTTTTTTTCTTTATTTTTTTTTTCTTTCTTTTTCTTTTTTTCTTTTTCTTCTGTTTTTTTTTCTTTTTTTTTTCTTCCCCAAGCAAATGTTTTAAAATGTATACATCAATATTATAGACCAGAGATTAAATTTATTCACTTAGAAAATTCTGAACGGTAGTCTAGCCACACAAAGTATTTAACATTTTTATTTTCTCCTTAAGAAAAATATAAATCAGTAAACAATACTGGAAATAAAACAGAGCCCTTTGAGGTATGACAGTAAATAATCTTCCAGTTTTGGAGCATAATATTAATAACTTTTGGAAGGTTGTTTTACCAAACAAATATGCATGTCTCCTGCATGGACTTTCTCTTCATCGTATATTTTTAATTTAGATGTCAAACTAAGTGAGAAATTAATATTTTAGTTTGACAGATATCATAATCAACAATTTTGAACAGATGCTTTTTTTACAAGCTCTTCAATAGAGGAACAACAGTTTAGTTCTTAGTGAAATGACATCTCCCCAGTACTTGGCATTTATTCGGGTCCCCTGCAGCCACAGCAACTGTGCCTTTTTTAAAAAAATTGGTTCAGTTCAAGCAGAAATTATTTTTCCTGTCTCTTTTGAGTGCGATTAAAATATCGGCACTTGAGAGCATTGGAATTGTATTCCGTGAAAAATATTATGCTTTTTAGAATATAAAAAATACTTCTGTTCAATATTTAAAACAAAAATGATATCTTAATGAAAGTTTAAAAATATAATTTTCTGCTTCTGAAGTGAAAAATGCCGTCAAAATTTTCAGTTATACAATGCATATACATTGGGGAGAGGGAGAGATGTAAGTTAATTTCAACACTAATGATTGGTTTTCAAACACATATTAATTATAATTGCCATTAACTCAGAAAAACCTAATTCTGAAAATTACAATAGGATGAGCGAATGCATCAAAGAGTTTAATAAAACCAATATAGAAAACGCTGGCTATCAAAGAGAAGAGACATTATTATTTTGATAGAGTTTATGAATAACCACCAGCATTTCAGACATAAGCAAACATTTCAAAAATTCTTGAAGATATATTTCAGCAGACCTTATAAAATTTGCACACATGTAACCCAATCATTTACTCTTTAATAAATGCTTTTCTTGCTTCAGCTTGGGAGTGAACATCAATCTYGCTACACTTCTATTGCTATCACCTATAATCCTCAGAAAAGTCATAAATTCAGCATTTAAGTTCTTTCTACAGTAGTGGAGATCTTAGGTGTCTCTGTTTTTTGTGTGTTAGTCTGTCAGTTTTTGTGTGTAGATACCTTGTGATATTTCCTACCTGCTTAGAAGAAACCTTCATTCATGTTTGACAACATTTCTTAATTTATTTATTTAGGTCATTACAGAGAACCTGTAGTCCTTACTTTATTCTTTTTTATATACAAATTCTTACTGTTTTTATGATATTCATATTCTCTCTTTTAAAAAATATTTGTATCTGCCCTCAGTTGCTTTACTTTCTAGACATCTTATGTCTTAGGGCAGAAGACTTTTTTGTGTGTGTATGTGTGTGTGTGTGTGTAGTATTTTGCTGAATCAATATTAGCAGCTTTTGTTATGTGTAGAGTCTTTTCACTACAACTGTTTCCTAGACAGTAATTTAAAGTGGTTGTAGTCAATTTTATTTGTGACCAAATAATGAAAATATCAATGCTTTTCATGAAGTTAATATGCAACAGATTTACTGCTATATTTTATGGCTAAATCCAGTCCATAAAGTACTATAACATCACTTCTTTCTGAGAGAGAAAGGGGATAAATCTACGTTGCTGCTCTTGGGTCTTAACTCTTTCAATTTCATCTAGAACAGGCAGTCTCTTTGATATTTGTTTGTTTGGCATTTCAGTACCAAGATTTGTAGTAACAGCCCCCTCAAGACTCATTTGTATACTAATGCACAATTTTATCTGATATTCTAAAACTTCAGATCTTTYCTGAGTGTTACCCATATTGCTGCCATTCTAGTAATATTTGAAATATGTGGGAGATTCCTTAGCCCTTTATTTTCCCTATGAAAGTTCTTGGCTCTCAGTAATCTGTTGCCCCCACACATTTCAACGCTGTTTTAAATTGCCATTTTTGTTTAGTTTTTAAACTGGGGGTTTTTTGCTTGGTTGGTTTGATTTAAAACTGGTTTTACTGATTTACATTTTAAAACACTGGCTTTTTAGAATTACTCCTGTAGAATTATTTTGTTCTTTGTCAGAAGTTGTCCAACAAATAAATAATTCTTTTTGAAATAACAGTGCATAATAAAAATGAAGTTACATGCTTATAATTTTCTGAATCTGCTAGTAATTTCCTGTTTTCTGGTGTTAGCATGTGGACTTGATTCAATATCATACTATAGTGGCCCAGTACTCATAACAAAAATATATCACTCTCTGTCCCATTTTATAGGTTCAAAAGAGAAAAAATTACCTTACTAAATTATTAAAAACTCTCCAACCATAAGTTATTAACTAAATGATCAATAAGACTGTAGATTAACCACAGACAATTTCCACATTAAGTTTGTATTTTGCTTTTCATGCAAAATTTTAAACCACTATTTATGGGGACAAAATAAAAAAGTAAGGAAGAAAAAGACAAATACCATGAAACAGTAGAACTACTGGAAGAATTATTGATTTAGTGTTTTGCAATAAGAATTGTGTGCCAAATAGCAAAATTGAAAATTAAATAGTAAATATTGTACTGTGTCTGGCTATTATAGAGTTAATTTTCTTCTTAACATCTCACATGTTGCTATGTTTTAGGGTTTTTTTATCCAAAAGAATACTGATAACACACGGAGGTTCTAGGTCTTGCTGAAGAGTGGGTACAGCATCAAGACATACTTTGCTACTCACCTTTTCCCTCCAGTGWACAGATCAGGAGGTGTGGAATAGTCAGGGAAGGGTCAAAACTATGCAGATAACTTGAGCAAATCAGAGATATTCTGTAACTTCCATATGGGAATGACCAGGTACCTCCTCTGAGGGAGGAGGGGGGCAGACTTGACACTGTCTTTGGCCACAAGCTGGATCAGTTGCATCTCTTCACATCTCGTGGGGTGCTCTGGTGCAAGGCCTCAGGAGCTGGGCTGGGGGCACTTCAGGGGTCTTTGATGGATTATGACACACCCTCGACTGCCCCTCATGAATAACCCATGGATGTGGCCTCACTGGGGTGGGGGGCTTTACAAGTGAGCCAGTTTGTGTAAGGGAAGATGGGTGTTCACTCCTTCTGACCAGAAGTTACACCACACCCCCAAAACTCTCCTTCCTGCTTGGTTGTGKGGGAATCTGTGCAAACCTGCCCTCAGCAGATGGGCCTGTGAGCAATGGCCTCCCTCTGAACCAAGCCAGGGATGATTTTCAGGTCAGCTGCAGGGTTTGATTTTCTTGTGGATAAATTCTTTTCCCTCAGCCTTGTTTGTTTCTGCCTAGACCTGAGATAAATGGACAATAGTGTCACTTTTGTCTTATCTCAAATTCCCTTAGGCAACTTAACTCAGTCTGAATTTCCAGTTCAGGAAATTCCACTCCTTATGTCGTCAACAAAGATATTGAACAATACTGGTTGCAATATAGAGTTTYGAGGACATCACTTATTAGCATTCTCCTTTTGGACCCAGAGTCATTGACTAGAACTTTTTGGATATGGCTGCCCAGCCAATTTTTCACCCATCAAATATTCCACTCATCAAATCCACATCTATTTAATATATGGACAAGGATATTCTGTGGTGATGTCTAAGCTACTCTCTTCCATCTCATTTATGTTGGGGTGTGATAGATGTCTAAATCCCACTGTAGTCAGTGAAGATTTTGTCTTTACAATCAGTGAAGCTTGGGAAAATTTTCAGCTGATCACAGGAGTATTTTTAGAGTAAGCTGAATAGACTCCTAGATTTCATTAACTATGGCGGGAATTTTGCAGACAAACACCCACCTTCAGAAACTGAATTGCACATATGTGTAATCTAGTGTTGAAGTGTATGTCTGACTCTTAGGTAGCATATCTTTATGTAATGTTTGTTTAATTTACAGAATGTTTTCTGTTAATCCTAATGATGTTTTCTCCCCAAAGTGTCTCCGCAGGTTTTAAATTAATATAGGTAAATAGAACCTGTTAAAAAAATCACTTAAATTGACTATATAACTTTGCTGAGTTAACCATTGCTTAAATTGTTAGATTTTTTTTTTTTCCAAGATATCTACTTTGCTTTAAAKGTGTTAGGTGAACATCTTTACAGAAGTTTTCGGTATTAAAACTTTAAAGCTTTAATTTTTTTCCTAGCTGARGACAGGGGATTTACATTACTAACATGCATAGCTAAAACATCCTTGAGCCAAGTGTTGCACTTTTTTGTAATAGAGAAGCAGATATTCTCCTCCTCTCCAAACTCAACCAATGTTTCTGAGGTAAAYCATTAAAGGATTGAAAAAAACTTTATATGATGTCTTACTTCTTATGTCTTTATATAAAGACAGATCMTTCCTCCCGTACTCTTCTCTCTCTATCTTTCCTCTCTTTTCATTCTTTTGCTTTTTTTTCATCCAAAAGACAGAAATCTCACTTGCATTGAGTAACTGTATATTTTAAGGAAATCAGTCAAAAGCTGGGAATGAACTACACTTGTCTGTTGCATTCTACAGCTATGATGAGTTGAAATGTGCCAGCTGTATGGCTTGTCCGCAGCTGTTGTCTCTCAAATCTTTTTATAATACCCATTTTCTCTCGAACATTTACAAAGTTTATAAGTGCAGTGAGAGTTCATCAAAATTATTCTACTAAGGAACACTACTAGTGTTATAGCTCTTAGTTTTAAGCTATGCGTAAGGGAATCTATGCCAGAAATAATTCTTCATGTAATGCTTAAGACAGCCCAGATGTCTGTGTTTGATCTAAGAAGGCATAATTAGGAGAAAATGCTGACGAAAATAGAGTATACATACCACCAAATAGATCAGAGGGGAAAAAACTGTGCAGAGAAAGCTGAAATGCTAGTATTTGGGGAGGTTAATGTGTAGTTTGACTGTAAACCGAAAGACCAATAGAGAGGATGGAAAACAAACAAACAAATGAAACTAGACATTAACTAAAAATATCCCACCACCACCAAAAAAACCCATTTGAATACTATTTGCTGATGAAAACTGAAACTTCTCCAGATAATTGTTTTGATCTGTGAATACTTATGCTACCAGTTCAGAGTAAACTACAAGAAAAAATCTTGTTCAGAAGGCAAGTTAAATACAAATTGGTGTATGTTTAAATGTGTATACATGTATCAGAGTTTGAACTTCAGTGCTGAAACCATAACACTGTGAAATTCTGGACACATGGAGAAAACAACATATGCTCTCACCTGTACAAAGAGCATCTGTTTCCTTGCTTACTTAAATCTTTTTCATATCCCATGAGACCTATTGCAGAGTCACAGCTGATTTGGCGGTTGCTGAACAGTTGACTTTTGTGCCAAAAATGTATGTAGTCTGACGTGCTCCTGAAGTCTGGGGCAGAAAGTCAGCTTGCCTTTGTCTGTTATGATAAATAAATTAAAAAATAAAACAAACCATGGACATGTCCTTAACTCTAAAATATAAGGTGGTATATATTTAACCCTTATTTTGGGTTAGCCTCAGTGGCATATTTATACTGTAGATACAGTTGGATTGGCTCAAAATCAAGGTGGGAAGTATAGRGATAGGGAATATCTAGTGCTCAAACAGTGTTCAAACTTTCCCTTTGTCTATCTTTTCTTCAGAAGTATGGATATTTATCCTGTGAGACTTCTGTTGCCTCACTGAAAACAAATCAGCTGTTGGGAGGAATTGGTTAAAAGCGGAACACTGGCAAGGAGGATTGTAAAGGACCTTGCATCTTGAAATAGCCCTTAATAAACCTGTGTGAACAGGAGGCCAATGATCCTCCAGCATAGAACAAGTTTAACAGTGCCTGGATCTCTGCTTGTGTACCACTGCCCAGGTGTTCCTTTGGGGATTCCCATGTAAGCAGGGAAGCAGATACTCTTTGTAAGCAAGGTAGTGAAAATATGTTTAATCAGTGTTTTGGCTGGTAGAACCTTGAATAACTGTTGGTTACAGGAAATAATGTCTGTTTTTTATACAGAATCATAGGATGGTCTGGGTTGTGAGGGACCTTAAAGATCATCTGTCTCCAATCCCTTCTGCCATGTATACCAGTATACACATATATCAATATGCATTTTATAGATCTATATAAACACCAACATAGATATACCGGTGCAGAGAGACACATGCAATTATATAAACCTACAACTGTTTTCTTAATGAGCCAGGGTTGGACAAAGGTGATGCAGGATCTAGTTTGTTTTTKGGGTTTTTTTCTGGTGAAATTTTCTGTGTGGGAGAGGTGAGGAGTGGGAATTTCTCTCCTTGAAAAAAATTAACTGGGACTGCATAGCTAAGGAACCTTTGTGGAAAARATGATGCAATAATAAAAAGAATATTAGAGTGTAGGGATGACATACCATAAAGGGTCACTAAGGGGAAATTAAGCTCCTGATTTCAGACTGCATTCTCTGGCTTTCCAGAGCTACAGGATTCTTCCTTGCAGAGGTCTCTGTRGAAGGATTTTTAGCAAGATCAGATGAGATTTATCAAGCTGACTCAAATGAATGTTTATATCCAGCTGGTCCATGGTCCTGTGTGACCAAGAATCTATAGTTATTATCTTAAAAGGACTTCATAACCTCTCTGAACCACCCTTACTATTTGTAAATATCTGTTCTCTTTGACCGTTTATGAATCTTCAGAAAGAGTTTATGCTCCTTACTTACATGTATTATCAATACAGAGTTTGGTCAGTTCTGCAGCAGAAACTACATGGGATAGTTTTTGGGATGGTCACATGCAAAATCCAGAGATTTTACACAGTAATCAACACACTTATGTAATTTTTAACCATCATTTCTCTTATGAGGCTTTCTAAGGCACAGTATGAAATACAACATGTGTCAATATAGGCCACTACAATTTCAAAAACTAATTATTGGTCAAAGTTATGAATTATTATGAATAATTGTCACAATAAATTGTATTTTAAAAATATATTATTATGTTATGTACAGAGAATAGCAATATTTTATCGAGGATCTTCAATAAAATTTTTAAAAGCCATGCACTCTTCAGCAAAAAGCAAGAAAAAATAAAATCATACAAGCAGCCCTCACAATTTAACTCTATTCATTTGAAAATCAAAGATATATACTTATAACCCAGTGACAAGTTTAGTTTAGCTTTTTAATGACATGAAGGAACAAGTCAGAGAAAAAARCATTTTTTTCATGATGAACAAAGAAGTATTTGATCATGGCAGATCAAGGGTTCATGTGTATGTGATAAAATCCTCAGTGCAAAAATCAAAACCAATCAGACAGTAATAAGAGATCAGATTTATAGAAGTTAGTTTTCTGAACATTCAGGTTGTGAATTGATTTTATCAAACAAGTTGAGGTCAACTTCCCGGTTTCCAGTGGCCTGTTGGAACTCCATTACTGAACAGGTGAGACAGTTTAGATATTTTATGTGTTTTATCTAGTGGACATATATAATCAAGAGAAGAAAAAAAAAATTAGCTATGACATGAGGTCTATTTATAAAAATTGAGATAAAAAGTGACAGAATTTCAACATGTTCACCTCCATATTTTCACTGTCTTGAATTTCCCATCAACATGGCAACTCAGGGAATAAATAATTGTCAAGCTGAATCATAAAATGGCTTTTGAAAGATTTATCCTGGGAGTCTTGGTGCATGACAAATTGGCTATGAGCTGGCAGTGTGCCCTTGTGGCCAGAAGGGTCAATGGTATCCTAGGGYTCATCAGGAAGATTGTGTCCAGAAGGTGAGGGAAGGAGATCCCACCCTTGTGCTCAGCCCTGGTGAGGCCACATCTGGAGCACTGTGTTCAGGTCTCATCTAGAAAGTTCAAGAAAGACAAGGAGCTACTGGAGACAGCCAGAGGAGTCCACAAAGGTGATGATGGGTCTGGAGCATCTCTCTTATGAGGAGATGCTGAGGGAGCTGGGTCTGTTTAGTCTAGAGAAGAGAGGACTGAGAGGGGATCTCCTCAACACATAAATACCTAAAAGGAGGTGCCAAGAGGATGGTGCCACACTCTTTTCAGTGGTGCCCAGCAACAGGAGAAGGAGTGATGGCCATAAATTAAAACACAAGAAGTTCTGCCTCAATATCTCTATAAAACTGCATCTTCAAAATATTTTTACTCCAAGGTATAAGTAATGTATAACGTTAGATTTATTTCAGAGTTTTTCTGCATCTTTCCATTCACCTGATACTTGAAAGAAGTTGCCAGCTTTGGGAAAATAGTTATTATTACTAAAATAAAGTTACTATATATTGACATGTAGAAAAATGTATTACTTTGATCTTCCTTACACGGAAAGATGATGGAGACGAAAATGTGCATTCAAGCAAGACATGTATAGATCAACAATGCTTAGCCGATGAACTACAAATGAGTGTTTCATATTTGGGGGATAACAAATTGCTTAGAATGAAAAGYGACAAAATGATTTCGACTTGATCCTGTAATTTTTAAATGTAGTGACTACAGCATTCAGTTACAATAGTCTTACGTCTTGTTTATTTCAATGAAAAAATCCTATGCATTCAGTTTTTGTTACAGAATTTAGATATATTCATATGATCTGTAAGCTTTAAAATATCATTACCTAAAATGGAATCCTTTAGTCTTTCCTAGCTTGTTGCAGTGCGTAAATTGGGTTTTCGAATGTTCTGTATATTTTGTTATATGTTTGTAATGGTTTGTTCCTACCCCCCTATCCCAAACCCCCGATGGTGTTTCCCGTGTGTTTCCCTTGTCAATCACCTTGTAAGATCTGGAAGATTCTGGGGAAAAAGCCCTAGGATTTGACAAGGTACCCTGGTACCATCTTCTTTCATTGTTCTGTTAAGTTCCCCAATTCTAGATCACTCTCCCCCTCCCCTGGGATTGGCTCCAAGTTCTCCTCTGCCGAGATATGCCCCATGTACTTAAAGTGAGGACAGGGGGCTGCTGGGCACTCTGGCTCTGGGGTTCTGGCCCTCTCACTCTGGGGCTCTCCCTCCCTGCTCTGTCCATCTGCACATGGAGGTAACCAAGAGGARTAAAACCAGGTGAAACCCAAGCWGAGTYCACTCTTTCTTCCACATCGTYGACCACGCTTCAGCCTGAGGTTCAGACCAGCCAAGCCTCTCTCATATAGAAGCCAGGGAGTGAGCTAGCCAGTGAGCAGCTCCCTGGAAAATTTCTATATGAAAGAAAAAATTAATTCCTATTCTTTGTAAATTGATAAGAACATAGTTGATTATTAGGGGTTTAGAGAAATAATATTTCTTCTAATTAGCTCTTTTTGGTAAACAAAGTTAAAAAGACCAAAAAATTTAAAGCTTTTTTCTATCATTATAGTTATAGAATGAGTAAATAAGGATTAGACGAGCTTTTAAATTTTAACCTTAAAACTTGTCATTCTGTGAATGCCATAACTTAAACTAGGGTTTATAAACATTTCAATTATATACTTCCTGCAGTGTTCAGCAACTAACTTGGTTTGCCTTGGCTGCTTGACAGACCCTTGTGAAACTTGGCAGAAATTGCACAGGTTTAGAAGTTATTAATGGGAGGAGGAGGAGGGCATATGTAGAAAATTTGCATATAGTTACAAGCACCCACAAAAAGTTATATGTCATTCCTAATTCTCAATTAAATGAATAAATAGGTGAAATAGAAAAAAAACCCCAAAAAACAAACCACAACCCATAACAGATTACAGTGAGTTGTGTGTACTTATTATCTTAGAACACCATGCAAATTTACTAAGCTATCCTGCTGCACACTGAGTGCTAAACAGCAACTATTTCAAAGAAGTAAAGTCAGAAWGAAGAAAAACAATTTCTTTTTCCTAACTGGGTTATTGATCCATTGTTTCTAATCCTAGTCCTTTAATCTTGTCAGAGGTGAATCAAAAATAGAAATCTGTCTAGTAGTACACAGAAGAAAGAGGAAACATCTGTGACTTTGTGCTTTTGTACAGAAACATATTTTGTATTAGGTACATGACCTGAGTTCTTCTCCAAACCCAAGAGAGCTTGAATTAATTCACTAATGAAAAGTTGACAGAGTGTACAGGTGGAGAGGATTGGCTGAGTGAACTGCACTCCTCATGCAGCACTTCGTAATGGAGTCTGTTAGAACTGATGAGGAATGTTTCAGTAAACATCCACGTGCTGAAATATGCATAATATTGATCACAGTGACCACATCAGCTGAATTTTCACAGACCTAAGGTGAAAGAGCTCAGGAAAAAGAAAGGTTACCATTGAATAAACAACTGTTAGGGTACTCATTAGACAGGAACTCTTGTGTTCAGGTCTCAGGCTGATAATTTAGAATTGAGTTTGAGCTTGAATTAAGCCTGTGCTAGTCAGCAAATATTTCCTTTTTAACAAATAAAGGTAAATTTATAATCAGAAGAGTGCTTTATGTTAATATGAAACAGATATCTAAAATTTTTAGACGAATCATACTCTGGAAATGTGCTTCCATTAGCCATAGAGTTTGAAAGAYGTATTTAAAAAAAAATTAGGTGGTTGAATTTATGTTTCTAATCAATTCTTMAATGTGATTTATCTTTTTGTCTGACCAATCCTTTTCAAATGTATCTATTTTGAAGGCCGTGTAAGCCATCACCATCTAAATGCTGGACTACAAAGTGGTACTGGTTACCTGGCATACTTTACAAGCTCAGTTTTGAAGGAATACCTGAGATTAAACCAGACAATTTAAAGTTTTACTCTTTAGAGAAGAGCTCCAGAGAAAACTGCAAATGTGTATTTATGCAGCTCAATAATTTTTAAATAGCACTGTGATTTTTATTTATTTTTAATAAGTGTGTAGAAGTGTTTTTAATGCTGTACTTAATTCTTTCAGAAATGTTGCACCWAAGAAATACTCTTATATGAGCTCAGGAAAACTGTATTTTTAGTAAGTGAAGTGAAAATTCACATGGTAGTGGTTCTGCAGTAATTTGTGGCCGACGACTGATATGGCATGAAGAGCAAGAAGGCCCAACTATGGAAGGATAAGAGATTTATATATATATTTATATATATATATATATATATGGGATAGATAGATAGATAGATAGATAGATAGATAGATAGATAGATAGATAATAGATATCTTCACTCCATATATAAGAGTGAAGTTTGTTGATGACATAACAAATGCCTAAGTATTTTCTTGTGAGAACCATGGAATTAAAGTGCTCATGGCCTCCTTCTGGAAAAGAGAAGTGGTGCTGGGGAATGRAATCAGCAACAATCTGATGATGTTGCCCCCAAGGTCTGTCTTGCGGAAAGGGTATATAAGCAATTGGCTCATGTATCTTTGCAGACTCCTTTTAGAGTTATTTATGGAAGTAGGAGTCTGCCCAAAGCCTATGTAGAGTTCAGGAAAGACAAGTGCACTGTCCTCCACCTGGGCCAGGGCCACAAAAATGATCAGTGTATTACACCTCTCCTATGAAGAAAGGCCAAAGGTTGTTTAGCCTGGAGAAGAAAAGGTTTGGAAAACCTTATGGTGACCTCCTGATACTTAAAGAGGGCTCACAAGAAAGTTACATTGGAAATAAGATTTTTTTTTTTTTTTTTTTTTTTTTTATGGTGAGGGTGGTAAAACACTCTAAGACCAGGATGTCCAGAGAAGTTGTGGATGCCCCATCACTGAAAGAGTTCAAGGCCAAGCTGGACAGGGCATTAAGCAACCTGAACTAGTGAAGTGTGTCACTGCCCATAGCAAGAGGTTTATGAAGGAATATTGAAGGTCCTTTCCAACCCAAACCATTCTATGACTCCTCATTAAATCTCTTCATATTTAAGCATGAATATGCATTTAATTTTCYTCAAGGAGTAAAATAAAAATTCACCAACAAAATCCAGTCTGGGTATACACTGAAAAATTGACGTGCTTCAAAAYAGGATGTAATCGGATGTAATTGAATGTAATCAAAGTTTTGCCCATTCTATAGTCAGCTAATACCTTCTCATATGAGAATTTATATTCCATTTTTCAGGTTGTTATTCCTATATTCCATACTGCTGAACATATATAGGAGTGAAGTGTTCATGCCCTAATGATGTAAAATATATTTCAGCTATGTCTGTGGTTTTGCCTTTTATCCTTCTAATTAGATCAAAATAGAGACAGAAATAAACTAGTAAAATTTCTCTGCAGTAATTGTATGGTGAGATGTGGAAGGAGAATTTTTATCAGAGATGCTGTGTGTTGACAGTGCAGAACTTGTCCAGAAATTATAGAAAGCATAGCCCTGATCATCTGATAATCCTTGAAAATAATAAAATTACCCAAACTTTCATTATGTGAACTTTTTAGTGTTTCTGTGCCATTAATACATAGGATAACACAAGACAGACTAAATGTTTGCCCTCTACATATTCTGTAAGTAATTGATAACAATCCTTTTTATATACTGGCATACATAGTATGAGAGTCAGTGTTTGGCCAGCATGTTGTCTCCTGGAAGACTAACAATCATGCAATATATTTCAATTCCTAGATACTCTTTATGAAAAGAAAATATCCTTTCCAATGTATATTTTTCAAAGGCACATTTCAAAATTAATCATGGTTAAAATGAATTAAGGGCATGTTGGTACATTATATTAATATATGAGTTAAAACTTTAAACCCACCTCTAATTATTTCACTTTCCTCGAATTAGTTAAAATTAGTATTTCTGAATTTAATTTTCAAAGATGCAGTCTTTGTTGTTTCATCAGTATGTGTAACTTAAAGGTCAAAGTAAATTGAATCCATTTGAGGTTCTGTCACAGACTTAACTTTTCCAYTAAGTAAAATGAGCTTTGACTTTAATCTCTCACGAATAAGCAGGTTCATTGCCCAGAAAATTTAAACAGAAAATTATTTAAAATGAGGGGATTTTTTATTAAAGTATGAGTTATTATAATGCACTCTCATAGAATGTGTTTGATTCAAAACCCCATAGAGGAGAAAAAGAMAAGACTGGCTCTCAGGCTTAAAAATAATTTAAGATTTGTTTCATTAAATTAAAATTTTACCTTTCTAATTTTTTTCCTTTTAAAAATAGTAATGATGGAATTGATATGTTATTAGATAAAGGAAATCAATTCAAAGGAATGAATTCAGTATTTTCAGTTTAATAAAGTTTTGTATATGTAACAGCTTTTAAGAAAGATGTTACCCCATGCATTTTCAGGAGCTAATMGTGAAAAATACGGGGTGATTTTACAGGTTATTTTTGTATTTTATGGRGATTTATAATCTGTTCTAGTTTCTTTTTAATGAAAGGAAATGAAAAAGAAGAGTTGTCTTATTCAAACTAAAATGGTGGACATCTCAAATCAGGCCTACTTGATGAATTTCTAGTATAAAAGACATATTTACTTGATTACAAACAGCTGAAATGGCCATATGGTTGAACCATCAGCCAGGGAACAAAGTAATTGTCCCATGGATAACAATAATGTGAACACTCTCTTGATATATTCAGCATCATTTCCAAGTTTGAGGCATTTTGTCATGTGGTAATTTCTCGGTGGATTTTTCCTGGCTTCTATCGTATTAGTGAACATCACTGTGTTATCCTTTTCTGTAAAGTTTCTTCAATCAATTGTATTCAAATTAAAAATAGAGGGTAGTACAAGAAAATTTTTAGCTTCACACTGATTGTGTTTCAGTCTTATTGTAAGTATTTGCAGTAAGTTGTTATGCTTCTATACTTTCCACATTCATTGAAAATAAATAATCACCTCTACTTAGTATTAGAAGAAATAAAAGAAATGTAAAGAGAAAACTATTCCTGGTATTCTTGGTTAAATAAGAAAAAAAAAATAATCATCTTGAACACTCCTGTCAATATATGCATCAAATATTTTTAATGCCAACTTCTATAATTTTTCTTTTTAAAAAAGAAAGAGGAACTTTATAATTTGCTTGTTTTTCTATTGCCTTGTATCTGTTCATTGTCCATAGAGAAAAGGAATGTTAGAAAATATCTATACCCCTTTATTTTCTTTCTTCCTCTAGTCTCTGGATAAAATATGGTTTTCTGTAATTACAGCATAGTTGTACTTAAATAKCTTGACACACCTTATATCTAGCTCTCAATTTGAATTAAAGTAATATTTGATGGCAAAAAGAGTGTGAGCTAGAGAATCAATGAAAGGGAAAAATAAATCAGACTGCTAAGGTCTTCTGAAGGTAAGGTAAAACATGAAAATTTAATGAAAACATGAATGAGATTAAAACACAACCAAAAATAAATACATATAAATTTTAAAACAGGCTTCCTTTGGTGGGGGGAAAAARTCCCACGACAACAAAAGAAATAAYACAAAATTTAGATATTAACTAGGGYGAATTAAAAACTTGCAAAAAAMCAGAGTTTTCATAGGTGTTGATGGGACAGTAGGTGGCAAAATAAATATGAGTTTGATATGCCTTTGCATCAGATTTTGGAATATATATGCAATTGTATCTAGAAAGAAATGTCTAAAATAGTTACATYATATAAGTTCTTCATAAACCATTACAAATATTATTATACCTACTAGAAAAAAAATTAGAATTTGAGCAAAATAAAAAATATTAAATCCTCATTAAATGAAAATCTTCAGAGCTGCTAGTAAGGGCAATAAAAAAAGAACATTTGAACAGCTGAAATTAGCACAAAACCAATACTTGCTTGACATTTGGAGAGAAAAAAAATGGTGTGTGGAGAAGTGGTTGTTTTTGGGTTTTTTTTCCTTCTGATTTTTTTAGGAGAAAAGTTTATAAATACAGTAGATTTCAAATCAGTTATTTGGTTAAAAAAGACAAAGCAACAAATCAATTTGTCTCTATTTCCTATTAACATAAATGTAAGAGCAAAAAGGCACTCCAAATTCCATTACTGATACTAGCTTGAAAGAATCCTAAAGTAGACACTATATATTTAACATACGACCTTTACCTACTTGGTTAAGATTGCAGTGGCTGTAGACTTAGCAGGACATTCTGAATAAAGCTTACAACGGGCCATGTGACGTTTGAAGACCATGTAAAACTAGAGATGCAAGTAGGCCCAAACAGCAATTCTCCACAGTCTTTGCTTTCAGGGTCTTCCTRGGTGCTTTCTTTTCTGACTGTATGAAAGCTTATTTGCTGCCATTTTACTCAGCCAGTGTGCAGTTACTAAAAGTTACTCTCAGTTTGCAAGACAGARCACTGTGACCATAACCTTTCCTTTCATGGAAGCCTTTTAATTCTCATTCAGTTCTCTTCTTTTAACTGAGGTTGGACCCACATCAAGAAAGAATTATATCTTCATGCCCTTAAACATAACCTCTTCATTTTTCCCTACCGCCTGTAGCATTCTATCCTTGTCCCAGGTGTACAACAAGGTCAAAATCACGGTCCCTCCTACACTGTTAGTCACAGATGGCCTCGACGTGGGATTCCTGTGGCATTTCTGATCCAGATTAGATAGTCTTTCAAGTTGTGTGACTGAACTATGTATGAAATTTTCCATGAAAAAGATGGTGTCAGGACTTCATGTCCCCTCTGAAATTCTCAGAAGCTTAATGTCCCTTTGTTGTGAGTTGTCTGAAATTTCAAGTCATCTTTTTGTGTCAGTTAGATTTTGCATAAGGATTTATTATGCCTTGTCAGTGTTTATTTGCCATTTTCTGGAAAGTTTTGAATTTGAACTCAACAATAATTTAAAAGAGAAAGAGAAAAGCTAGACTTTTGTCTTGGGATGTTTACCTATAAATAAATCTAAATAAGAGGGCCCAGTAATTCAAGCTAAACTGGGACCAGTAATTCAAATCTAAATCTAAATAAATATGTCAGTCTAGTTATATTTTTATGTTAGTATGTTTTCATTCCCTGCATATTTATTAGCTGTGTTGTACATGACTAAAACACAAGCCCCTGTTTTGAAGTGCAATTCATAAATATCAAACAGGAAGACTTAGTCTGCAGCTGGATTTCATATATTGAGAATTCAGGTGGGCAGCTGATGAAATTGTTTTTTTTAATTGAAGATAAGAAAACCAGATGGTTCAACTCAGATGAATTAATATTTGAAGGGACTGTATGACCCTCAGTTATGTAACCAACGCTCTTCATGTTCAATCAATCACTCATTCATTCATCTTTTTCCATTTTTGTTATAAAGCATTTTAGGCTAAAATAAAAATGTTAAAAAAAAAGAAAKAAAAATCTTTCAATTATCTATACAGACTAAAATTTAGCATTTTTGAGTGAAGCCACACTTCAGTCTATTTTTCCACAGCACTCCTTGACCCTAGCAGAGAGCATAATTCAATACATATAACAAAGCCATTAGATTTGGTCTATTCCWGATAAACACATAGAAACATAATAAAAAGATAAAGTGCTTCCAAAGGAGATGCTGCTATGATTTCTTTCTTCCCAATAATGAAAATTACTCATACAAGTATATATTTATACAGGTGAAGTTAGGTTAAGAAGTGATGGATCAAAAGAGGATATTTGTGTCACTTAAGTAATGAACAAAGCAGTCATATATGTGGTAACTCTGTGACAAAGTTTAGCATTAAAATACATGACCAGGATACTTCGATTTGTGCATATTAAATTTCAATGTTGTGTCCATTMATTCTGTTTGGATGAATTATCTTAAGATCAAGCTTTAAAAATACTTGTTGGTCTCAGACTGAGAAAAAACAACCTCCCAAATATTTTCCCTCAGCTGTACCTAATGCTAAATTAAGAAGCAGAATAATGTTTATTTGTAACTGAAAAATACAAATAGATAAAAAAGGTTCCTTAATAGTTCTCTTATCCTGAGAAAATTATTTTTAAATAGTGAAATAATAAAATAAAGTTTAAAATTTAATGAATTCAAGTAAAAGGGCAATGTTGTCCTCAGAGTTTATCATCTATGCAAGACAGAAAACCAGAAATGCTTACTTGAAACAGATACTAGAGATGCCTTGTCCATTATCATCCTCAAAACAGGATTATCATCAAGACAAAGCCAGATCAGTCAGATTTGAAGCATGAAAAATCCACAGACATGGTTTTTAATACATCCCCTCTGGACAATATTTTACAGTGATGAACTTTCTGCCAACTGAAAAGGTTTTTTCCTGAGGTTTAATCTCCCCTTCAAAATAACTCTACTACACCATCTGCAGCTACAGGGAGGCATTTGAATCTGCTTTCTTTGAAACTCCCCACCAAATAATTATAATGTCAGATCATCAGACTCTTCTCTACCAGATTAGATGAATCCAGTTCTTTCAGTTTGACCTCTTGGTAGTTGTCCACTGTGCCCTGCTCAATTGTTCAACTATTTTTTTGGAGACATTTTCACCATGGGGCCAAGTAATATAGAACTGGGCCCAGTAATTCAAATGTAACCTCCCCAGAGCCAAGATGAGATAATAATAACAATGGATAATAATTTAACTCAACTTCTTGGTTCTCTTCCTCCAAGTGTAGCCCACTATACACTGAACCGGCAATGAAAGACACACTTTGGGCTTACCAAAGTCCTGGTGCCTGCAGTAACACTGAAGTTCTTTTCAGCTAAACTATTTTTCTGCTATTTTATTCTTATGCTGTTCTTAGGCAGATGGTGACTCTCTCCAAGGTGCAGAACTTTGTGATTCTCTGTGATGAAGATGAACATGCAAATTTCATTGCTAATAATGTTGAAAACATCGCAGGTTCATCTTTCTGTAACAACACTGAAAATATTTCATCATATTGAATCTTCATCTATCGTGTGATTTAAGAGTGTAGATAGTGTATCTTTTCCTATATATATRTGCATAAGCCTAGAAGCCACTAAGCTGGTGGAATTTTAGGTGAAAACTCAGATTCTTACAAGGTCAGTCCAAAGCAGTATTTCCAGGAGCAAAATGTATGAACCCAGCTGATTACTTCTGTGCCCAAAATGTTACAATCCCACGTTGTGTGCAGGAGACAGCTGTAAATTTCAGTCATTCTAAATCATAAACAAAACATAATGTATTCTATATCTCATTTTACAGAATAAGTACACCCAATATTCATGAAGATAAGAGAACACTGGTCATGTTTGATACCAGTTTTGTGGAATCATTTTGTAGTTCTCTAAAGCAAGGTTCACTGTACCCTTCTGTGTTGCTTGTGCTCATCTTACTAAGCTGCACTTTCATCATCTCCTTTACTACTGAGTCTTAGAACTCTTAGAAGTGGTTTCTGCTCGTCACCAAACATCTTTTTTTCTTAGCTCCACCTACAGTCAGTAGTGATGTGTCAGTAATATCTTCAGAGCTCTGGATTCCTCTACGGAGTTCTACAGACCAGATGTAGCATTAAGGCCTTACAAGCGATAGGACAGTAGTAAACTATTACAAACTTTTGATGATAAAGTCCTTAATAATGACTAAATTAAATTGAAATGTCTTTCCATTTCTTTTATAACCTGAAGATAAGGAGACTAATCAAATATATTACAGTTACAAGCAGATTCAAACTGCCAACATTTCAATGAAGCATTTTTGATGGATGTGGAGGAACCCACCCTAACACTAGGTAGGTAAAATATTGGCATATACAATATGGCAATCAAATACGTATTTCTGGTGCAAGTTTGAACAGCCTGAAGAAAATCTGATTAATTAGTTATGGCAGTTTCACTGAGAAGTGAAACTAAAATTTTAACTGAATTCAGGAATATTCTTTAGTTGTTTGTCCTATGAACTTCTGAGATTGTTTACAGCTTCCCTCTAGCAATACAAAATAGTTTTCTACGGCATTGACCTTTAAGACAAAGAAGTCTTTCTGAAGTACTAGAAAGAAAACAGCTGCCATGAGCTGTATGAACTTCAAGGGAACTAATAAGAAAAGATCTTAGTGTAAATGTGAAGACACACAGACTCTTCTTTCATCATTGTGCTGCAATTATTATTATGTGAAGGTAGACTAATGTAGTCCTCCTCAGTGTTGCAAGGCTTAAAGGGCATGGCAAGTTCTACCTCCAGAGCTAATGTAGAGTATTGGGGGAGACAGGACCCTTCCTCCTTCCCATCTTCCTTGACCTTAGACATTCAAATATTCAGATCATTTTTGTCCACGATTGACCAAGGTTAATTTTACAGGCAATAGATAGATTGGTAATCACTCAAAGAAATTAAGACGGTTTTAGATCAGAGCTCAAATTCCCATTAATTTCCCTACAGAGCTTTTATTTCTCCTGCTGACTCCAAGAGGAGTCTAGGATGATTATCACAAAAATAGAACTCMGAACACCTTTCTGCTATCCACATACGATGTCTATTTTAGTTGGTGTAGG
>QVAJ01000014.1:5554439-5603063 GCA_003546035.1 Mixornis gularis | reverse complement strand
ATGTCCATCTTCAGAGCCGTGAGGGATTGCCAGACATGGTGGAAGCTTCCAGCAGCTTCTCACAGGAACCACCTCTGTGGCCCCACTGCTACCTAAAAYTAGGCCGTGCCAAACCAGCACATTTGCATAAATCTAAAGAAAATCTAATGTATCAAAGAAAATCAGATGACTGGCTAGAAAGGGTGAATTCACCTTGGAGAACAGGCTGATGAACATGAAGTAAAAATAAATGCTGCAAAATGTGAGGAAGAGTAATTGGAGCTTAATAACAARCAAAAAAATCCATTGTAGTAAAAATAGAAAAATCTGCTATACATCTGCTATATACGCCTCTTTGTGGGAAGTGGCTGTCTGTACAACAATGTTCAAAAGTACCATAGGTACATTTACATATTCCCATTTCAGGTCTGACAATAAGTGTTCTCAGCAATTATGTCTTTTACGAGAACAAGACATAAGAAATTATAAAATAGACTGTAAATGTGCATCAGGATTTTCAGGGGCTTGCTGACTTCAGTAGCCCAGTGGAGGCAAGACTGGTGTAGCTCCATGTCCCCAGTTTGTTTTTTTTATTTTATTTTTTCTGGGTTTTTTCCTTCTTTTTAAAAAAATTCCTGCTACTTCATTCAGATCAGTTTTCTAGAGAATGTATCTCAGCCTTAATTATACTACTGATCAATATCACTTTTGCATTTGGAAGTGGGGATACTCTTCTAGCATCTCAACCTATAAACTAATTTAAAGAATTCCCTGGRTTTTTTTAGGCTGCTCTGGTAATGAAAACTTCTCATTTTGTGTTGCACTTTATTCTTCATCATATTTCAAATCCCAGATGTCTTTATAAAATTCTAGGACTTAAAAAAAGCCCCCACACTTCATTATATTTCATCTTAATGAGCATTAGCTTCCTCATCTTCATAAATAAAGTACTCTGCATTGCTAGTAAAGCAGTATTTCCACATGAAAGATAGTTTTATTCATTGCACTGAACATACCTTTCCCTCAAGAATAAAAGGGAAGAAAGATTCCTATGGTTCTTTCTTCTCCCTTTTCATTCTTGCCTGTGTTTACTTTAATCATTTAGAAGCTACGAAACTCAAGATTAATTCCCTTAGAAACTGAGATTAAATGATGGACAAAGCATGCAGGAAAGTTCTAAATAAATTGCATTCAAGTGAACAGACCAGAAWGGTTGCCTGCAGATTGCTCCTTAATATAATTTCAGCATAATCAAAAAGCAAAGTCGCAGGCAAATAATTACTGCCAGCAGTGGTGGGACTGGCTCTCAGCAAGATGGCTTCAAATAGGTGTTAAATTTTGTTTGTACTTTATGAAAAAGTGTAGCCACYGTGTATCAAAGGCTAATGGACATTTCTAACACTGGTGATGGGGTTCAACCCACATCCCATCACATGCACATATGCTCAGCTTTAGTATTCACAYGTGAATACCTCAGCATGCTGTGTAAGCCTGTAAGCATTGACACATATCCACAAGGCTTCCATTAAAAAGGAAAAACAAAACCAACTATTGACCAAAGAAGTAATGAAAATGCAGAACACAGTGTGAACAAATTATAGTGGGAGGGGAGATGCCAGTTTTCATTTATATATATTGAAACAGTCTTTTATTTTCCCAAATACTAATTTGGTCATTTTGTTGAAATGGGGATGTTTTAAAAGCTAAAAGTGTCTAAAGCAGAGAAGCAAAACAGCTCAGTTTATGTGCTGCTGATTTTYACACAAGGCTTAATGGGACATATATACCACATAGAAAAAGATGAAAAAAAAATATATTAGTGACAGTTTTCTTTTGTATTTCTTTTATTTAGGGAGATCCTTGTCGTTTTTTCCATGAGATAGCAGTTTTGAGAATAATCAATTTTCACAACTTCTTTTCATAGGATTGTTGAAAGACTTTATTTCTAAAGTTGAGGTCAGACAATGTCTTTCTGTGTGCTCTGGGTGACTTACTTATTTTGCAAATATGGATCATGGTATGTTATGACATAGTTTAATGATTCCCAATAATGAGGCTCTACTCTGCAACTATTGCTACTGTCTCAATCAGACAATGGAAGAAAAAAAATATTTGAGGATTTTGTCTTKCTTTAACCTTTTAGTAGAAAAGTTCAGTCCTGTAGGTGCTTGGAATGGATAATTTATACCAGCCCCTTCAGTACAAGGAACTGCATTGTTACCCATTAATGCAGCATCAAACATAGAAAAATAAGTGCACAATTGTAAAAACTGCGTTAAATTTAAGCCACAGAGTTACCYTGCTTAAAGAAAGAAAATGCTGGAGCCACAGGAATGTCAGTGGAAATATTCACAGGCTAAAATGTATTTTCATAATGGGAAAACAAAATAGAAAATTAAATTCYGAAGTGCAGTTTTTTTCCAGAGAAAGTCACATTAATTTTACACAAATGTCTTTATTTATCTAGAATAATGACTAAACCATCCTTTTGAGGAGGAACATGAATACTGTCATATCTTTTTATTGTTACTACAATGCCATAAAACTGATTTACTCAACATAGAGAGATAAAAAAAGAAAACAAAAACCAACAGAACAGAAAAATAGCAACAAAAATATTGTATTTCTGAGGGGGAAAAAAGGAAAGCAAGAGACAGTTTTCTCTAATAAGAAAGGCAGCAATTATGGATTTGTATGCTGAGTTTGATCCAAAGAATTAAGGAAGCTTTTGAAATCTTCTTTTTTTATATATATATTTGTTGATTAGTATGGGGCTTTTTGCATTCCAAAGGACTTATTTTATTTTCTCTGTATAAACTAATAGTGTTGATTTTAATTACTACTGAAATTTTCACCAATGATTTAGTATTAATTGCTGATGCTACATAARACCTATGGTTATCTAGTAATGAAAAGGTTATTTAGAAAAGTAATAAAAATGCACAACACTTTAAAGGTGTTTTATAAACAGCACCTCCTSTTTCATTTACTTTCTATAAAATTTTGATGTCTGTAGTAAAAGACTAATACCTAAAGGTGTTCACTTAAGTATTCAGGAAAACAAAAGGAGGAGTTGAGCCTAACTACTCATGACCGGTGCCTTATTCAAATTCATTTATCTTGAAGGTAGCTGAAACCAAGTACACATCTTAGTTTACCATCCTAACCTGATTTGAAGAGGGAGTGAAAAATGGCTTTAATGTTGTTTATGTCATGRGTTCCTGCTGTACAGCCATTTCCTTCACTTCTGCTGCTGTGAAAGGTTTGCACCTTATAGACAAGGTCAGACCGAGTCCTATGACTGGAGAGGAAAAAGAGGCACGGGGAATTTCCAAGGAAGGTGCTTAGCTGTCATCAGTAGTGTTTTTGTGAYAATGCCAACTAGGATGACTGGGGCTAATAGAGGAGAAAGAAGTATTTTCWGTCTTGCTTTGGAAAAACACTGTCAAGAGCTGGACAAGAACTAGCACATCCAAGATAAAAAATGCTGGCAAACACATATTAAAACACTAAAGAGATAGYATGGGTCTTCAGGACTGCTTTGAAATGAACAAGCACCTTCAGATGGAAAGTGTTCAGAGTAGACAGTTCAGCTGGAAGTCCAGTACTGRGGTTTTGCTGGCATTACAGAACACACTGAGATGCCCATGAACCCATATCTTGGCCTGTCAGCCTGTCCCAATCCTCATAGCTCTGCTGGCCATGCTGAGACTGTGTCCCTAGGGATCTGCCATCCTGAGCTGCAGTTAATGGCAAGACTTACTTTTCAGGCTGAACCAAAAGTTTCTAACTTTTCCCAATCTATCTGAATTAATCTCTTTTCAACTTTCAGACACTGTGCAACCAACATGCCAACATGCATGGCATATAAGTGTATATTGGTTTAAAAAWAAGCTTTAATTCATTTTTAAGAATACAATTGCAAAATTATCAAAGCCTTCCATTTTGCTCATACTTTATTACATAGAGAGCACCTTATTGTATAAAAAGATAATAAACTTCCATAATTTCCTCCTTTGTGTTTACCTGTACCTGCATCTAGTTTCAGAACTCATGGAAGGAGCAAAGAAGTTTCATGCATCTTGAATTCTTGTCTGACRTGAATGTTTGTCAGATATGTGGGAAGTGAAATCAAAACAGATTCACCAAGTTGTACTCTTGGTGTCAACATTTGAAYACACAGAATATGAGCTATGGAAAAACAGCACTATGCTCTAAATGCAATACAATAATATTTTTCTTTTTTGTACTTTTTAATGAAACCTGGAGTATTTGAATAACTTACCATGAATTCAGTCCTGAAAGCATTCTAAGAAGCAAGTATTCTTTCTTTCTTCTTTTTTTTTTTCACGTCTGCAATCACTCACAGTTCTTTTACTGATTTAACAACCAAAAAGAGCCTGTATACACATAAYATAATAAAAAGCATTCTGCTCTGTTGCAACTGGAACTTACAGAGTGACAATGGAGATGGCTGCTGAATCATTAATATAAGGAAAGCAGAGCATAAGGCAATACTTTTATAATTCAATTTATTTCAGGAGCAGCTTATTCTCTTAGATGCTATTGACATGCTTTAAATTATTCTCTGTATTTAAATGTCAAAAAAAATAGAAGCAGCAAGTGTTGCATGGGAGTGTTAAAGAGGAACAGGGAAAGTTTACATTCAAAATATATGTTTAGCCTGAAGTGTTAGTAAAGCTTCTATTCTGTGTACGCTCAAAATCAAACTATTGATTAAATAAGAATTAGTACATCCTCAATAACCACTCAGCTATCACTGCAATATCATTCAAACACTAATAGACTGACATACTATCTTCAGTGGCTAACTACAGGTAATTTTTAAATTGTTAGAAAAGTGTTAAAATTTTATTTTTTAAAGAGAGAAAATCAGTGTGTAAGGGAAAAAGTACCTCTATGCCATTCCTCCAGTGTGTTTTTAAGTTTTGCTACACTTAAAATCAGACTGAATATCTTCCCTACTAAGGTCAGTTTAAAGACTGCAGTTCTGATATTCTTTCTGTGACTTAGTTTATTGATCACAGTATAGCAGAGTCTAATTTCAGAACTGACAGCTGTAATTCTTATTTTAAAATGTACTTCATGATTTTGGTTTAATCAGCACATTATCTGATCAAATAAGAAAGCAGMTCCAGATTAAAACTTCTAAATGAAGGTGTAGTCCTATGAAAAAGGCAGTTATGCAGTTATTACACTTAGTGGAGAATTAGACAATACCCTCAAGGGAACCTATGGGCACYTTTATGCAAAGCACCTTAAGTTTCCTTCTCCGTTGACAAAACTTCACGTACCTGGTGTTATTTTTCTTGCTGCAAGGTCTGGCTTCCAGTAGCTGGGCCAAAAAAGTGCAGGGCTCCATTCGGTATTATTCCTGGATATCCTGAGGAACGCATGGAAATGGATGCCCACCTCTGGGAACTGAAAACCTCATTTGATTTGAGTAACCTTTGACAACACTGAGCATGTTGATCTGGGGTGAAATTTTAGTTAATTATATAATTKTGTTGTACTGACATGGCAGAGCCATGCACAAGGCTGTTGGGCACTACACAGGACAGAAGGGAGATATGTGCTATTCCAAGGTAACAACGGGGGATAGGCTAGGATAACCTGGGACATTTCAGACACTGCTAATCAGCTCCATTTAGGCAACAAAATTAAATCCTGGTTCTCTTTTACTTATAATGGCAGCTTCCACATCTAAAGAGCTCTTCAGTTTGCTAAACAGAGGCATCTAGGTCTTTTTTAAGAAGACCTTAAAAACAGCTCCTGAAAGTTATTACAAAAGACGTATGGAGGACTTATGCTTTCTGGAGCAACAACTGGAAGCCAGGCAGATTACTGKAAGCTTTAGTAGCTGTAAGATTCAGTGATTATTTGGATAACTAAATTTGGCCCCTGCCTCACACACTGATATTAAAATGTATATATCCTGAACTTCAAATCAGTTGTAATCATTTGAGAGTTCCTAATGCATAATAAACATCTTTATAGGACAATACAGGGGACATATAGAGAGCCAGACCTTTCAAGAAGACTCTTGTTACATCCATGCAAAATGGCCCAAGACATCTCAAAGAGAACTAGGTGTTTAAATGCAGGCAAAGGAATCAAGTATGACATTCAGAATATCTGAAATATTATTCACTTGCTCTAGCCATCTAAAGGAAATCTAAAATAAATTAGTTGAATTACGCCTTTGTGAGCTTCACTCTCTCTTTTTACTTAAAGGAAACCAAACTTCCTTATCTTACATATRCACACATAAAGATGAGTGAGATTAATCTTGTTTTCAGTGTGAATGAGACATCTTTTACTGAAATGATTCCAGGTTACAATTTGTTTCCATTCCTGTTATTAGTTGCACTAGAAACTCCATGTAAGTAAATGTCGAGATAAATTACCCATAAATAAAACACTTCAGCTAAGAAATAAGGTTCCTTATTCATATGTTCTTGCTATGTTCTTGCAAGAAATGTGATTTTATTTTTCATCTGAGTTGTATCAAGACAATTTAAGAGAGTAATGAAAAGACAGACCTTAAAGAGTTTAAGGAAAGAATGAAATGCATGTTCTTTTCAGAAAGGTAACAGGAACAGACGTATTTGTGAGAAAAAAGGAGCAATAACCACAGAAAAACAGTCATACTGACTGCTAATTTTGAGAGTTGCAAGGGAAGTTGTAAGATAATAAATGCATAGAAATACAGGGGGATCAGTGTTCAGTGATAAGGAGCAAGGACTGGATACTGCCATGTCTGAGAGAAAACTTTKTAGAGTTGTATTTGAGAAGAGCAATTCAATAGCTAAACCCATGTGAGAGGAAACATTGAAGATTTAGTAGCAGAAAAAAAATGTTAATGTACTGTACGGATGGCTTATATTTTTTCTTTACCTTTTCCTTTGTTATAAAGCCTTCATGCAAATTATTTGTGAAATAGACTTTCCAATCTTGAATGATCTTTTGCAGCAATATACARTTTCAATTCTCATTTTACATTGTTTTTTATACATTTAGTTCTGCTGATGAATTTGCCTGAGCTGAACAACTTTAATATTCTTTAGCCCTATTTCTGTAAAAGTTCCTATACAAAATATTGACTAAGTTAAATGATTAGTTGTCTCCAATTACTTCAAGTGCAGTTATACTTTCTTYCTTTAGAAAATTTATTAGAACTTCTTACAAAGTGGCACGCAAATTTATTTTCCGATGTAGTTTCTAATTTCAATAAATTACCTTTCCTTCAAATATTTTTGAAAGGATCTCTTGTTCTTTTTTCTGAAATTCATTATGATATATTGTGAAAAAGTTTTGAGAYCTTTGAGAATGTGATAAAGTAAAAAATATGTTTTAAGTAGCACATTTCAACAGAAGTGGAGGTTTGACTCATTCTTAGAGAATTATAATGGGAGAATCATTAGAAATAGAAAATGCTGATGGTTTTAAATCATCAAGGATCCAGGACTGAGAGGAAGAAAAGCTTAATTCTTTTCAGAATTGCGGGTCCTTTATTTTTGTTTTACTCTTCTGTTGAATTCACACACAAAATAAAGCAACTCATGCGTGAACKAATAGATATGCTTCCTGTATATAAACTAATCCACTTAGAAAACTRAAGTGGGAAGATGATAGTCCAAAAATATATGTATATAATTCAAAGACATCTTTCTTTCATTTTTCCATTCTAAAACTATGCACTGTTTCCAAAGTCCTTCTATGAGAATTTTATGCAAAATCTCGAAAATATTATTTTTAAGTTTTCCACTTCAATTTCCATCCAATCACATCAAGTCATTGCATTAATGAGGCACTGAGCCCATGGTGGGCACACTGCTACTGCAATGCAGTGCCATGCTATGGAACACAAGAGCTTGGAGAAGTTTGGAGCACCGCTCTGTTAGCTTGGATGTAGCATCAGGTTTATACAATACCCTGACTTCCAACTTGGTGACAATTTGCTTAACAAAGTCAAGACCACATCCATCTGAAGACACATCCTAACACATAGCTTAGTAACAATGCCCAAACATCAGTCAAACCCCATTTCTATCTAAGCAGGGATGTCTAAAAAAGAAATTTYTTCTTCAGGTATAATGACTAAAATTTGCTTCAAATATAACACCAGAACCAGAATGCACTGAAAATCTCTTATTTATTTTACTATAGGGGTTCTTAGAAATCCTAACCATACTGTTCTGTAAATTATAAACATACACATGCTTCCATAGTCCTTGCACATCTCTTCATTCAGACCATGGAATAGGGAAAAGGAACTCTCCATATTTTCCTCAGAAGCAGGTTGCAYACCAGCTCCTATCCCAGGAGAGGCTACAGTAGAATCAGCCTAACAGTATCAAACTTATGTATTGTTTGTGATTCTTTGTCTTCTTGACATTGTTGYTTTGTTTCAAATTATTTACTGAGTAGCCCAAAGGAGATTAGCAATTGGGCACGAGGTATATGTTTTCCTAGGTTTCTAGTGACTGAAAAGCTCTATCTTTTTGATGGCACAGTAAATTGCATAAGGATATTTTAATAACAGGAGTCTGAAATATAAGATACACAAAATTCTTCCTTTCATTCTCAATAAATATATATTCAGAAAAAAAAACAAAAAACAAAAAGCAAACAAACAAACAAACAAAAAAACAATGTGACCAAAGCAGAAAACTCCTCATCACCACATACTTAAAATATTTCCTTGKATCAGAATATATGTATAAAGAAATAACTTAATGAATAAATGTTCTAATACATTTGTCACTCAGCAACTGAAAAACCCCCTTCCCCCTTGGGATCAACAGCATTGAAACGGTTGTCTAGTTTCAGTCATTTGGTGAGAGGGCAGAAAAAACAACTTTAAAAGACTGTTTCTTTTCAAGGATTTTCTTTCTTCCATTGGTTCTGAAAAGGTATTTTTGYTCAATGTATCAGCTTCTTTTAGGAGGGTTTCAGGAATTAATTACTTAAAAGATTTTTCAATTTATTTTATACTATAATTATCTGATGTGAATAAAGATCTATCTTTACTTCAGTACAAGAGAAATGAAAGCTCTATAAGCCATTTTGAGTTTGTTTTCAAGCCATATAGTAACAGGACATTTTGCAGTCTACCAGGAGACAAACAATCTGCTCATATTCCCGATAAATGAACAGAGTGATCTTTAAGAACTCCGGGGTTACCATGGATACCATGTATTCTAAGTCACATTGTTTCTGCATTAAAAATCAGTTTTCAGAATTGTTAAACATAACAGAAGCATAGTTTTTTGTTTTTTGGTTTGTTATATTTTTCTTTCTTTTTTTTTTTTTCCCCACAAATGGCATAGCAATACTAAAGRTAGGGAAAAAATTGCTACTCACCGGTAGTCATTTACAACTTGGCATCTTCATCAGCTGAGCTGTCTTCTTTAGTTGCTGAGTGATAATGATTTCATTTTATGCAATTTTACTTTGAACTACTAAAGGTTACTATGGAAACCTCAACTCTTTTTCCCTCTTCACATTCTTTGAACAGGTAGTAAGTCTCGCTATGTGGGGGAAGTGGCACTGAAACATTACTTGAAAATCAGCTCCAAATTGCTTTTGCCATTCATGAGTCAATGTGACACTAAGATTTTTCAGACAGTCTGGTAGAAGAGCAAAATATTTTAAAAACCAAAAAAGTTTGAATCTTTAATATCTGCCAAACTTCTGGGGTTTGACTCACTGAAATTTCATCCTTGCTTGATTATGATGGTGAATATAAATTATTCCAGCATTAATCAACATAATAAAGTAACGCAGGATTTATTCCCACATGGTTGCTCTTTTCATTTTTTTTTTTTAATTTTTCAACCCTGGAACTGAAAAAGACTTTTTATTTTCTTTTGATTCCTTTGTGTAAAKCATGTTAAATTAATTATTAAAACACAAACAATTGATATAGTTAGATAGTTTCATCACTTCCAATTTACTTCTAACATTGTCATTAGTTTTTTGTCCAGAATTCACAATGTCTAATCAGAGCATCTGAGTAGGTTTCTAATTTGTCTCAACCTAAAACTCAGTTAATAATTTAGAATATTGATGGATTTACTTTCAGACCAATCTCTAATTTGGCCATCAAATTATTTAATTCTTTATATATTACAATCTAGTTCTGTGCCRCATCTCTAAGAAAGCAAGCCAGCCAATGATCTTGGACTCTTATTTGTTTATATTTCTTTTTAGTCATGAAGAAAAAAAATTCTAGAATTTTGCTTCTTTTCTTGAGTTTTCTGGGTTTTGTTCTTTACTTGGATTTATCTGCTTTGATTGGAAAATTTCCAATGTCAAAATTAAACACACAGAAATAAAGACAGTAACAAATATTTCACATTTCTATAAGAATTTTGACTGCCAAAACTTATTTTAGTATTTTTAAAATATTTTAATTAKACARTAATAAAGACTTACTTGACTTTTTAATTTGCATTCAAAATGGAATTGAAGGGCAGAAGAGATCAGAGCCTGCTTCGCCAAGAACAGATGTCACATTGTTTGTTTCCCAAAACTGCTTGAGCAATATCCAAATATAAAYCATTTTGTTCTGCTACATCAAAACCTTATCCTTCTTCAACAACATCAATGAACACTGCATTCAAATGCATATATCTTATGTTTTCTGATCATTTTGTCTGGTACACCTGGACAAATGTACAATTTTTGTTAATATTTGAAAGACAGTTTTTTGCACGGGCATTCAGATTTGGGGAAGCTTTTAAGAGACATGAAAATTCTAGACACATTTATCTCCACTTTCTCTTTCAATTTTAGTGAAAGCACAGTTTCAAAATCAATATAAATTGTTATCCCAAATGGTTTTAAGTGGTTTCTGTTTTTCCTTTTTTTGACCTGCCAGAAAACCAAATCCTCAYATGTATGCAGGCAAAAATGCTCTTTCTCTAATGTTTATTCAATCTCCTCTTTCATTAACTCTTTTTGGGTTTTTTGTTGTTGATTTGCGTTTTAAAAGATACCTAAATATCTTAATTTAAATCTCTGTAACCAAAACCAGAAGAATGGTCCCCTTTGTTTTGTCTTTTCTTCTATATCTCATAAATTCTGGTATGGCACCTACTCTTAGAAGTGCAGAAAAATTCATACATGGTAGTTCTGGTTCTCTAAAACTATTAATGTTTTGATAAGCACACCACGTCACACCAACACACTTCACACGATACATTAACAGCCTTGTATGAGCACTCTGCTACATCGAGTTTCCTGACCTTTGATTATTATCTATAAAATGTTATMAACAACTTTATTTAAAGCAAGTCTTGAGTTTTTAGTTGTGCTTTTAGAACAGATAAGAGCACATTCAGTCATGAATTTAAGAAGTACCATTATATGAAGRATAAGTATTACATACTATTTAATACAATGACACTAACACTGAAGGCAATAAAAAATTTGTGGACTTGGCAGTGGCAACTTTATTGTTACAATTGCACTTGACAATCTTACTGGACCTTTCCAACTGAAATGATCCATAACTCTATAAAAAAAGAAATTTATTTTACTGRATTTTGTATATTATCAAGCATCCCATCAGCCTCCCTGCCCACCCATGCTTGTATGTTTACATAATCATATAAAAATCAATKTAATTAATAAAAAAGTAGTTCTAAGAAATCTGATGAGATAAAAACTTTGAGATGTTTGAATTTTGGTCTAGAAAGACTAGTTATTTACATTTAGCCCTTGTCACACTTCAAAATGATTAATTTCCATATATTGGAATGCTGTGTGAAAATACATAATATAGCCTATATTAATTCACTTGGAATTGAAGCTGAGGAAGAAGACAACTGTGAGATGTGSAGAAAATCATAAAAAAGATCAATTCTTTTTTAAACTCAGGATTTATGTGATACATTCCTTGACAGCCATAGGGTTTTTGTAATCAATAACTTTCTGCCTTTTCTTTTTTTTTTTTTTTTTAGTAATAGTGAAATAATTTACTTGATGCCATCTGTCTTCAATAGATTCCAGTCAATACGATAGGTACAGCAACAGATAGTCAATATTATCTACAATACTTTCTTCCTGTAGGTCTGAATGTTGGTAGTAACTTTGAATACCAGGAGACAGGAGTTTATGATGCAGCTGTTATCTACATTTTCCATATCAGCTTTCTAGTTAAATTACTCACCTGTGCTGGCCCATGTTAAGTAGGAAAACTCTGTCACCAAGTGTTGGGCACTGGTAGGAGAAATTCCACAGCTCCTTCTGCTACTGGCACAAGGAATGAAGAGTTCTAGAGAAGGAAAGAAAGACAAAGAATGCTAYGAATCGAGCATATATTTAGCATCTAATATAGCATCTCACAATTGGGAGTGACAGACCTGGAAGTCCTAGGCTGCTTTTGTATTTTAAATTAAAATAGTCCTAGGCTGCCTTTGTATTTTAAATTAGAATGAAACTACCAGTAGTAAGGGTACAAGATCAAGACTTCATCACTTACTGCCAAAGTGTGGATCAGCATCCAATGACAAAGAGTTTTGGTTTTTTTTACTAGTCATGGTAGTTGTGAACATCTTTGTTTACAGTCATTCTTAATCAAAAGTAGCTGGGCTGAACACATAACGATTTCAAAAAGTTTCTTCTTTTGGTCCTAGAGAATAACAATTAAAAAAAAAAAACAAAAAAAACCCAAACCAAATCAAACTAAAAAAAGGCCAAAAAGGAAGTTCAGGTGGTTCCAATACAAAAAGGACTTTTACTTTACTTTTTCCTCATATTAGATTTTTGCATTTGGATTTTATTTTCTGGTTGTCTGATTCCTGATAATTATGAAAGGAAAAGTGTATATCTAYCTGAAAAAGCCTGCATGATCTTCAGTTACCATTTTTAAAAAGCATCCCATTATGTAGGTCAGATACAGTTATTTTTGTACTTTTGACAAGCCTTTCATTTTTCATCATTAGTACACCTTTTGCTATAAGAATATTGATCCTAAAAAAACCACATTTCCATACTCCCTTCACTTGTTAATTTACTACACATCTTGTTTGAGGTCACCAACACTAGATAAAGCAATGGCTGTTCTCATTTGATGCCACTATGATTTAAAAAAAAAAAACACCCCACCCCCTCCCCCCCAAAAAAAAAACCCAAGCAAACAAACAAAAAAACCTTTTAAAGTAATTGCCTGTCCCAGCCAGTTAATCTTTTGTTGAGTGTAAAGACTGTCATTATGGGAGTAAATTCTTAATGTGTACCTTGAAAAGTCTGTAAGAGGCTTTACAGATACCATTACAGTGATGGCTGGTATAGAAATTAATGGGATAGATGACTATATGGATGGTAATTCCTAGAGTCTATTGGTCTTTAATGAGAATTTGATTAAGGAACACACTGAACTCTTGCTGCAAGTTGTTTCCAAACTGTTTACCTCCTGTGGCAATGTTTCAGTAAAGAGGACAAGCTGATGGAAGATCTTTTGCAGTTCAGTGGTAATCAATGCAGGGAGAAAACAGCTCGAGAGAAATTTGAAAGAACTGACAGTGGGTTGAAGGAATTAGATGATAGAWATCATAGAAACAGATGGAAGAGCATGAAAGCATAAAGGAATGAGAAGACTTTAAATTCCAATTACAAAGAAATGAAAGATCAGTATGATTATACACAAATATTAGTCACTTGCTTTTGTTCAATCTGACTTGACASATTATGAATGACATTTATTCAACCCTCTGCTGTCTTTTCAACAACAAAATTCATATAGATTTTGGCGCATTTATTGATATTCTTTCTCTTTCAATATTGTAATTACAGTCATTAACTTACTCCTGGGAAATGGTGAAATGCTGCTCCACAAATATGTGCAAGCAGAGGTTTGCTTTGAAGTTGGATTACAGACTATCCAGGATGCATGGGTACTTTGCTTTGCCTGTCATACATGTGGGCAGATCTTCCCCTTAAGAACTTCATATGGACCCATGCTATAACTTCACCATGTTATGAAGCTTTAACCTTAGAAACGATGTTTTATGTGTATCAAGTGGGTTTTTTACCTTTTCATATTCTTCCCAGCTAAAATTTTGGAAAAAAATATGCATCATTTCTCTCTAACACTTCTCATGTGAATACCAAGACCCTGAAATTATCTTAGATTGATAAACTGCTAAAAGTACAGATTTCACAATATCTTTGAGAGGCAGTTATTTTGTAACTTTAAAATATTAATTTAGCTAAGCCATTTTATATAAACTAGATGAAAAAATGCAAAGAGTATTGTCATTGTGAAGTGTGGTTTTATGTAGAAATCCAAAATTTATCACACTCCTTTTATAATAGTTTTGAAAAAAGATACGAAAGCTGGTTTTCCCAGGCAAAGAATAACATGATTATAAAAATTGCCTAAGTTGTGCTGATGTTGGTTTTCTGACAATGATAACATTCCTTTCTTCTCTTCTTCTATTTTTTTTTTTTTCTTAAATATTCTCTTCTCTTCTTTTCTTTTCTCCTTCCTTTCCTTTCACCTGAGTCATGTTCTGCTTTTCAGGAGTATTTTTTAGTAAACTGTGAGAAGGCTCTAAATGCTTTGAGGGTTTTGGAGGGTTTCTAAATTACRTATATAATACATATCAAGTTATCACCACAAAGATCTGTTATGTTTCCCTTATATTATTTCGACACATTAAATATTAAAGTTATTTTGGTCTCCTGAAGCTGAAAATAAAAGAATGCACTGCCTTCTAGCATTAAAAAAAACCCTAAAATAAATAAATATCTACATTTTGTAATTGTCTTCTTCAAGATTCTCTGTTCAGGAATTCTCTGTCAATGGATATAGAAAATTATGAATGAAGCTCAGCAGTCTTTTTCCATGACCTGTACTACAGTATTTTGTGGATTTTTAGAAATTTGAYGATTTCTGTTCTAAGGATCTGAAGTCTTGCACTAATATGGTACAGTTGTGTAATCATGGCTCAGACTTCTAATAGAATTGGTAAGTGGTGAGAATGAGCTGTAAAAATATCTGTACAGGCATAAGAAACATAAAAATTCAGGTGAATGTGTAACTTAGGAGGAAATGTTCATCAAACACAGCACCACCCTCACTGTATTCAACAYTGCTGTGGCCTCATTTGGAGTACTGCATGCAGTTCTGGGCCTCAGAATTTGAGAAGGCTCTAAAAGGTCTTTGCATGCATYCAGAGGAGGGAAACAAAGCTGGTGAAAGAAGACATGTCTTGTGAGRAGTGGCTGAGGAGTCTGGGTTTGTCTAGTTTGAAGAAAATGGGGCTGARGGCTGACCTTACTGTTTTCTACAGCTTCCTGAGGAAGGGAAGTGAAGAAAGAGATGCTAACCTCTTCTCCCTGAAATCCAGTGACAAGATMCACAAGAAAGTTTCAAAGCTGTGCCAGGGGAAGTTCTGACTGGACATAGGGAAGCACTGGGAGAAGGTGGTCAAACATTGCAGACTTCCTTGAGGAACATTTGGATAATACTGTTAACAACATCAACTTTTGGTCAGCCATGAATAGTTCATTTGGTTAGCACTAGATGATCATTGCAGACCCCTTCAAACAAAATTAGTCTATTCTATTTCCTTCTATGCAGAAGCTTAAGGAGTCAAAAGGAAAAAAGATCAATTTGAGAAGGAATAAAATCCTGAAAGGAAAAACACAGAGTTATGATCCCATTGTTAGCAAAATCACCAGGTGGTCAGTAATCAGTTTATGGATATATGTACATCAATATATATTAACATATAAACTTGCTGTATATAAAGCCATTTGAAATTAAACCTGGTCAAAACTCTCCTAACTACAGATTTACTATGCCATTCTTCATGTTTTCAATGTATAATTAAGATTATTGAATGAAAAATACACATAATAATGCAGTTGATTTTAAATCAGGCAAATTGAATTGGCATTATGCCAACCTAGCATTTCATTGCATTATGCTTTTGAGTTCTACTTACTGTACTTTAAATAAGATTAGCTTGCTAGTGGTTGGAKAGATACTGCATACAAAAATCATTTGTGGGAGGGCAAGCAGCAAGCACTACTTTGTGGTACATAAAGTAGGGCAATTTAGAAGAACTAAAGTCAGATAAAAACTTTGGMAAAACTGCAGTGATTTAAGCCTGGTTTCCTATGCTTACTCTGCTATTTTCATTTCTTCCTTCTATCCCATATATTTTGAACTCCAGTTTCAAACATACCTTACAGTGGATGTGAGATCACAAAGGGAAATAAGTTTCTATATGGTCTGTATATTATTGGTCACCATGTAGGCAAGACTGTTATATGTGTAAGTATAGTAGAAGCTTATAAAATTCAGATTTTACTAATTCCAAAGTATTAAAGTATACAGTACATATATATATATATATATTTATCTTTGAAATTCAGCAGTGACAATTTCTAGAGGCTAAAAAGTTTGCTATGGAAATTATAGAACTGTGAAAACAAAATAAGAATAAAAATCTATTGAGAAAAAGCTTTCTTTTCTTAATTAATTTAAAAATTTGGGAGCTTTCAAATGCTACTAAATGTACTTTCAATTGCCTTTATCTTTAAAATTGGCGGCGGGGGGGACATTTTGGTGTTTTGACCTCTAAGGGTCAAAAAATCCCCACAGAGCCCCACAYGGGCACTTTCCAAGCAATTTGCAAATGCCTTTTTTGTGTGTGTGTGTTGTGTCTCAGATGAGCCCTTATCAATTAAAAGTTTTTCTTAGCATCTGAGAATTATATTTCTTATAGGGACATTCTTAGAGTATGGTGTGTCACAAAAGAGCTCTTGGTCACTTATTGGAGTTGCAAAGAGGCAAAGAAAAAGGAGTCTAAATTCCTGCCATAGTACCTGCAGTCTAGTTTTGCAGAGAATCTTTGTTTTAAAAGCCAAATGAAGCAAAGAATGTTATAAGAACCCATCGTTCTATGGCAACTTACTGAGCTAATATAATATAAAACAAGTTTTCCTGAATTTTCAACTTCACTTTTGTGGCTTCTCTTTTTAAAGTATTAGTAGTTTTGTTTTCACCACATGAAAAAGAATGGGTATAAAATCTGCCTTCAGTTTCAAGAAGACAATTTAGCAAACAATTTTCATCTTTTTGAACAAATACTAAGGGCTATCAAAAGCTTTTGTTCCTGAGAACAAAAATCACCCATGTGAGAGACTTTCAGATATTTTTTGAGTTTTGAACTTTAACTGCTTCAGTGTAAATGACTAAACCCGCTGAGCCTCTAGGTCTTTTTTTCTTTTTTTTTTTCTTTTTTAATATATTGACCTAATAGACTCTATCTAGACTCATGGTTTTGTAAGCATGAAAGGAAAATAATTAACAGAAAGGACAATTGAAGTGACAGTATTAGCTGGCTATCTGCAGAAATTCTTAGAAGAAAATTATTTACAAGGAATTAATAGATAAAGTGAAACTAATCCAATTGAACAGATAGAGAAAAAGCTAGGGTGGCGAAAGAGTTACATAAACAGCTCTTAAATGTAAACATCTGCTTTTAAGAAGCTTCACCTGAAAAATCTGGAAGCATCTAATGAAAAAACAGTAAYAAATAAAACAAGAAAAGGTCATCTTAACCCACTGAAGAGTATTTCATTATTCTTGATTGTGGTACTCTAGCTTGCAAAAATACACATTCCCATTTCTTCTTAGCATTCTTGCATTAAATAAATAGTGRTAGAGAGGAAATAGGTATCAAAGCAAAATATTTGTGAAATAATTTCTGTTATATACTATTATTCAAAACCTGTTTGTCACTTCTGTATGTACTTTATTAACCTTGCTCTAATGTTCTTTTCTCTGCAACTGCCTCTGCAACATTTAGACAATGTGCTAGATATAATCTATTCTACAGGAAATCTTTCTTCACCTTTCACATAGACATCCAGAGCACGGTTTAATATTTCATACCAMAGAAATCAAAATATCTGCAAAGAAAAGCACTTGAATGTAGAGAATAATTCCAAATGTTTCTGGAATATGGGAAAGGTAATCTGGCGTTTTTTTTGCACATAGTTCCATGAAAGCAAATCCAAACTCCCATCACACTCTTGTATTCTGTTTCTAGCTTCTTCACATTGCCTTTTATTCCCATAGCTCAATTTTACTTAGTGGGAGCCTTTATAAAAATGTTCTCCTGTTCCAGATCACACCTATTATTCTAGAGAAAAAGAAAAAAAGTCTGATTTAATAGTGATATTTAGAGTATGGAAATTCCACTTTCCTTGGCTTAACCTCCTTTTGTCAGTCTTGCAAAGGTACCTTGGGAATTTTTAAGTTTGGTTATGGAAATGGATAGAATTACCAAAAAAAACCCTTAAAAAATTAAATGTTCCAGTAAGTTTTTGTCTGTATTCTACTGTAGCCTTACAAGTATAATGCAGGAGATCTCTTTTCTGCCCTTWAAAAATGAGCCCCAAAGGCAACATCCTGGATCTAGTCCTCGTTCTCTGAATAGTTTAATGTAATTTCCCAAGTCATKCTAAACCTTGCCTTTAAACCACTCTTCTCTTCAAGATATTTTTGCTTCATATGGGTGAAATAGGACATGACATAAATAAACATTTTATGTTGCTCCATTTCTTGTCATTAAGGTGTCACATCAATAAAAAGAATCCTCATGAGGAACTCATTTTTTTTCTGGAAAGGACGATTRCGCACTGCCTTCCTCTGCTGTATGCAACCCTAGCACATAAAGTTTTCAAAGCAGAAGAAGTCTAATCCTTTGAAAATAAAAAAATAAATAAAAAAAAATCCCAGAAAAAAAAAAAAATTTAAAAAGAAAAAAAAAAAGAAAGCTAGAGCAGAGGAAACTAAGTGATTTGTCTCACTAAACTGCTGTCCTTTTAATATAAAATAAATATCCTGCTTCAGGAAGGACTTGTATCTATGATTATGATCCTAGTCATTTATGAGATTGTCTCGATGATCCTACTCATTTATGAGACTCCATTCTTTATTTGTACTGATTATGTGAATAGCTTCTGTTAATATTTTAGGGTTTATTTCATCACTCTGGCTAAACTAGTAAAATATGAGGGCATATTTTCAGCCTAAGAAGTGTCTCCAAAACAAAATTATCTGTCAGAGCCCTCTATGATTTATGGATGTCAAATCTCACAAAAAGTTTATATTCATCTATTCCAAAAAGCTGAATACATTAACTATTGCATATTTCTCAGCAGCTATGTCCATASAGCCAACTGGCTCTTACCACTAGGTATACAGAAGAATATCTTCTTCATTTTGCATTCCTCGTAGGCTCATATCCCAAACTGCTTAGGTAGTCTGTTGGCCTTTAGTAATCTTAAGAATGTCASAGAATACCAGCTGGAAATGGGATTGTAGGATTAAACCCTCAGAAATTCCTACCTGGCACTACTTTCAAGCCGCTATAGCAACAAATAGCAGTGCTACCCAGTAGGCTGCTGTTGTTGCAAATAAGCAGCAGCTTGTATTCAGCAGCTTGCTGCCAACCAGCTCCAGTTGGCCGAATAGCTTGTGCAGCTGTTTTCACAACAGCATCAGCAGTTATCCCACCCCAGCTGCACCCAGGAGGAAATGACAGCAACTTAAATCAGCTGCTGCTGAAGGGTCTTGGATGTGCTTTACTTGTTAAAGCCTCATTGACAGGTTCATAAAATTATTATCAACGTGTCTTCTGCAATCTTCCCTAGTTGATGCAGCCTAGGAAATAGGTCAAAAAAGAAATAGCTAGGACTAAAAGAAGGAAAATTGTACCTAATTAATGTAGTTATTGGTTCCTATCCATGTATTTGTTGGGAGTAACTTGGCCTGCTTGAAAGACTTGCAGTCATATCAGCACAGGTTGAAACAGTAGTGGTTTTGGCTGGGATASCATTAAGTTTTTTAATTGTTGCATTTATGGTGTTTGCTTTGAATTGGTGATAAAAACAGTGTTGGTAATACAGAGATGTTTGCTATTGCTGTGCTCACACAGAGTCAAGGCCTTTTCTCCTTCTCACTGTCCCTTGTCAGCAAGTAGGCTGAGAGTGACAGGAAGCCTGGAGGTGACAGAGATGGGACAGCTGACCCCAACTGACCAAAGGGATGCTGCRTATCATCTGGCATCATGCTCAGCAATCAGAGCTAGGAGATGAAGGAGGAAGGAAGGGCATTTGGAGGCATGATATTTGTCCTCCCAAGTCACCATTACAGGTGATGGAGTCCCACTTTCTAGAGATGGCTGGTCACCTGCCTGCCCACAGAAAGCAGGGAATGAATTTCTTATTTTGCATTCATTGATCTTACTTTACTTATTAATTTGTCTTTATTTCAACCCAACACTTTTCTCACTTTTACTCTTCTGATTCTCTTCCTCATCCTGCTGTAAAAAGGAGTAAGTGAGAAGTTCTGTGGGGCAGAGCTGATGGCCAGTATGGTGAAACCATACCAGCCCTTTACCCAAGAGAGATTATGGTAGTAGTTTGTTAATCAAAGAAGAACCACCAAGATCAGTCATTCTATTTCTTTTTTATTATTTTTCTCTCCTTTTTTCCCTTTTTGCTGAAGTATTGATTGTTTGAGAATAAATATAGCTGAAATAATAACRAAGTAATGACAGCAAGAAAAGATCTTCCAATAGAGGTTTAAGGGAACCTGTAAAAACATATTTTTGTCTTAGTGATACCAGATAGAGACACAGAGATACATAATACAAATATTGTGGAAAATAAATTATGAAAAAAAAAAAAAATTGTGGACCTCATTCCTGAAAACTTTCATTCACAGACTTCTGGCTTTGTYATTCCTATAGGCAATGCTAAAAAAAATGTCAAGAATCTTGAACTACTTCTGTCCTACTGTGTTGTTTTTTTCATGATGGAAAAAATTTGCTGTGTTAAATAATAAAAACCTAATTCACTTCCCAGTCAGTTTCTATATCTATAAAATAATTATGATTTATGTTGATATTTTTACTGTCAGAGACATTGTCTAGAAAAAACAATCAATCAGTTTCACAGAAACATCMGTCTCTTGCTATCATATTTTTCTAGAAACTGTCTGTTCTACTTTTAGGCACTTTTGGAAATTACTCCTATGTCATCTGTCCTGAAGAACAATGCTGAACTCATCACTGCAAGGCCAAAGAAAACACATTTATTTCTTAAATGCCTGTCTTCCTATAATCTCTGTGAACTTCTCAGAAAGTATGTAGCAGTATGTAATTAACATTCCTCATTAACTGAGGAAGAGAAGCACTTCCATTACTCCCTGTATTTGATTAAAACCTGTTCTATCTATCTATCTATCTATCTATCTACCTATCTACCATCTATCTATCTCATTCTCATCAAATGTACTAAAATCCTGTGCTGTCTGCTTGTGGCGCACTGAAAATTAGCATGGAATATATTCATTGAGCATGGAAAAAGTAATAAAAACCCCTTCATTTTTGAATAATGAGATTTAATTTTTTTATTATATTCCAGTTTAATTTAATGCTCATGATTTTMATTCATGCTTCTGCTTCATACCAAATGGAGCCTTTGGTATCAAGATAAATACTGTAGGTGTAGAGGCAAGCAGTGGTTAGAACACATACCCTGATACAATRGTTAAGGTCTCACTTTAGGCAATAAAGGTATTTTTTTTTTTTTATCAGTACGCTGCTTATATTTGTGGGGAATTATTTTAACACACTTATATAGCTATTATAATAATGATTATCAAAATGTGATTTTCTACAGTTGTGTTCTAAGTACAAGATATTCGTATATGAACAGGTTGCAAAGCCTGAAGGATCATCTTGTCTGAGCTACATCAATGATGTCAACAAATGAATTGAGAGCAAAGTTTGACAACAAAAACTAAATCATGAGGAGCTGTTAATTCTCCCAAGGGTAGAGAGACCTGGTAAGGTCTGTGGGAAGAGATCTGGGGATGTTGGTGGGTGGTAAGCTCAATACAAGTCAATAGTGCTCCCTGGCAGCCAACAGCCTGGCAGCTAACCAAACCCTGGGGTGCATTATGCACAGTGCACCTAACTGATCTAAAGAAGTAATTGTCCCACTGCTCAACACTGGTGAGGCCTCACCTTGGAAACTGCGAGCAGTTTTGGTGCCACAGTGTTAAAAGGATATAAAAATATTAGAACGTGTCCAAAGGAGAGCAAGAAAGATGRGGAAAGGACCAGAGGGAAGGGCTTGTGAGGAGCAGGGTTCTTTCAGTGTAGGAGAGTCTGTGAGTTGTCCTTATTGCTGCCTACAGCCTCCTCAGACAGGGTGTGAAGAGGCAGTTGTTGTGTTTACTCTGACGTCCAAATAACACGAGGGAATGGCTTAAAGCTGCATCAGAGGAGGTTCAGATTGGATAAAAGGAAAAATTTCTTCATTGACAGGGTGGYTGACCACTGGCCAAACTGCCCATGGAAGTGATCATGGACCCAAGCCTATTGGTTGCCATTCAAGAAGCATTTGGTCATTTATATGGTTCAACTTCYAGGTTGTCCTGTAGAGAGTCATGAGTTGGACTCAATGATCCTTGTGGGTCCCTTCCAATTCAGGATATTCTAAGGTTAGTATTAATCTGAATCTATTYATGTTTGATTTTGTTCCATAACAATTTGTAGTACCCTCATCTGATATGTTGAAGAAGCCTCTGGTACTGGTGTTCGGTTCTCCATGTAGGCACTTAAAATTTACCCACTAAGCCTGTCTTTTATCCAGCAACCAAGTCTCTGAACTTGTCCCTCTATTCAGTTTATGCTTCACATATAGGGGTCACATAAGGGATTGGAAAGCCAAGAATGATTGTTAGCTTTTCTCAAAACAAATTATCATGACATAAATGTCYTTGGGGTATTTAATTCTAAATGTTCTAAAGAAAGAGTTCTATTTTTACTTTTCTCTGTCCTTAGGTACAAAACAGAAGTCAGCAGTGAAAACTTTKGAAAAAAAGACAATATAAGTAGGAGGAGATAGGGAGGAAAATTTTCTTTACCTCAGCATCTTGTTTTGTTCTGTTTTTTGTCCTCTCTCCCAATATTCTAAAAGKGAAACCACACAGAGTGAAAATAGATATATTGGTTTCAATATCTCTATTCATAATAAATAGAAATTGCAAATGAGGTATGGCTTGTGTCCTGATCTCTCCCCACAAACCAGATATTTTGGAACTTATTTGTCAACTGTCTGTKGAAATGTGGAGTAACTCAAAATCAGCTCTGCTCTGCAAGCTCTGCACAGACCTTCCTGGAGATCTCCAGTACTTCTGCAGACACAAAGCAGGTAAAGCTCATCTTGAACAAGACTGATTCCTCCTCAGCAGACAATATATTTTCAGCACAATAGCTCCAAGATTTACCAAGAAGAAAAAACAAAAAATTACATATAGGAGAAGGAACCATATATAGATAGTCGAAGAGAGATAACAGGCTATGATGTTAAAATACCATATATTTAGTATCAATACAGTGTCATTATTAAAAATAGTCCTATAGTRCATTAATGGATTCTAGCTTAATTTTGTTATAATGTATTCAGATTTTTGATGTCATACTGAACTATTCTATTAAAAGATTATGCATATGAATCCACATTAATTAAAGGCATGAAATTCAAAGTCCTCCTTAACTCAGCATTTCTGAGTGACTGTACTAATGAACTAATTCATCTAGAAACATAAGAATGCAAGATGATGGGAAAGATTGTGCAACATCTCTAATTTATCTCAACTAGCTTTACCCAATTCTATGTGCGGCAGCGGGAAGTTCAATGTTAAATAATTTCTTCCTTGTATTTGTACTTATAAAATACACGTAACAAATAGTTTTCCAGCTGCACATGATGGAATAGGAACACTTTAAAAGTCTTACTTATTTAAAGGTAGAGGTCAGCAGTGTATTACTACTGCTTTCTTTCCCAGACACGTCAAGGTCAAGGAGTGAGACTGGTAGATAAAGGAGTCTCCATGAATCTGATTTCATTTACTCTGTTTTCCTGACAGCAAGAGTATAGGCTATCCATTGTTTTCTCGATAAGAGATGTCCTTAAAAACTGAGACTAGATATGTTGTGATATTGATGATCTGATGACTTCAGTGTCAACATCACACGACAGTTTATCTTCCTTATTCTGCTATACTTTTGGTTGCCCCACATCCATATAGTCTGCCATTCTCTGCCCATATATTTTTTATTATTTCTATTGCATATGTCTGCCAATCGAAATTGCGAGATAATTAAGTTTACTGGTACTTGTGGTATCCTCCTGACTGTGACAATTATGCAGTTGAATTCTTAGGTTACATTTAAACTTACACACGATCAGACATGGAATTAAATCAAGAATTTGTGAACTCTTCAATGGTGTTACCCATTTATTTGATTTTCACCCATGGCAGTCAATTAAAAGATAAAACCTGAGTTCTGTCCAGAGAACAACATGGGCTGTAGACTTCCCCAATAAGAAGGTGGTGAGCCTGTTCTGCAGGATTACCTCCATGGACTGTATGGATACCAGCTGTGTCATGAATTTTGCCCTCATGTCTGAAGAACACTTATTGCTCATATCTGTGTACAAACTTGATAATTATGAGGACTTGTATAACACTGACAATGGAACTCAATACATTTCTACTTACTTTTGTTTTGCCCTACACATCTGCTTAGGAATAATCCATGACAAGCAAACCTGGGACTTTGATAACCTGTTTAAATATGATAGAGAAGTTCCACTGAWACAGATGTTGGTGTTATTATGCATTGTTAAAAAAGCTGCTTAGCATTTAAATATTTCTTTCATTATTTACAATTAAAGACATTTGACTGTAGACACTGTGTGTTGAAAAGAGAAACAACACTGACTCACTAGTTGTTATTATTATTAGCTCATTGTGCTTAGTGAGAAAATATTCATATACTGAACAGGAATACTTGTGTAAAACATTTTGATAAAGGTCTTAGAGATGTCATGCAGGGCATGCTATTGATACAGAAAAGTTCACAAAACTTATATTTTTGTTAAAAGCCACTGCAGCAGCCTTTATCAGAGATAATTCATTGATAAAAATTATAGTAACCAAAGAGTTGACTTTAGAAAAGACAGGTAAAAGCCTTTATATATATATGTACCTTGGGCTGGTATACAGAAAAAAAAAAATAAAAATCAGTGATCATAAAACTTTGAATTTGTTTTGATTAACTTTTCTTTACAGTCAGTTGTCATCCATTCATAGATGTTACAGTATGAGGAAAAGCTTCAGCAGAACTTTGAAAGTTCTGTGAAAGACAGTGTGAAACAGTATTAGAAGAAAAATATTAAGAACCATTAAAAATACCCTTTTTCTACCTCTCTACCCCCCACTTCATATCAAAACTTGGAACCTGAATACAGAGCAGCTTTTGTGGCAAAAGATRGCATGACAGGGAATTGTGTATTAAAGTGTTCAGACATGTCAAAAGGCTGTCTTTTGATGGCTAAACACAGTCATATTGCTTCTGATACACTTTGCAGTACTAAAAAAGAAATCAGCACTAATGATTATTTCAAGTTACAAATAGTTGCTAGTCAAGGTTTTATATAGAATTTTCTAWACATGCTTTCTCTTATTTTATTTTCTTGCTTTATATAGCATTTTAAAAATTTCCTTTATAAATCATGTACTGACACTGGAGACATGCTGTCATGTAAGAAAACATATTGTACTGTATCACTTTTAGTTACACATTTTTCAGAAACATGAAATCCTATCTTTCAGATGGTATAAATCATTCTAGTTCTTCCAGCTGCAAAGCTGATCCAGGGTGTGAATATTTAAATTTTTTATGACAGAAATGTTTTCTTGTCAAGCAAATAAAAAGATGTTAGATTTTTAACATTGTAAATAAAATTGATGATATTATTTGAGAAACATTTTTCTAAAATCCTTTGGAAACCTGGAAGATGACATCTATTTCCTAGCAYTGACTTTTTGGAAATTAGGTATTTATTCTTCATTGTAACATTTCACAAAAAGCYTATCATTTAAGCATAGATTAGGTGGCCAAAACCTCACTACAGAGAATAAAAAATTCTCATCTGCAAGATTTGGAAGACTATCATCCTCGAGTTCCTGGAAAAAGATATTGCAAATTGTTCCATCTAAAATAATACATATATGTTATAAATAATTTTAAGCATATAGGATATAGTATTCAAATTTCATTTAATAAAAGAAAGTGAGGAGAAAAGATGGTTCTTTTACAATKACCCATTGTGCTATATAGATATTGAGAGAGAGAAAAATGTATATTCCCTTGGGATAGGATAAGGAGGCAGAGAAGTTGCGTTTGAAGAAATGAAATTGAGTATAGGAAAATGAGGAAGGTGCAAGGAAGGAGTCTCTCACTATCCAAAATTTTTAAAGTTTGGGGGGAAAATTCATTTTCCTTGCTTCAACTTTGCTTTGTTCCTGGTGACAACTGATAAGTGACCTCTCTGTCCTTATCTACACCCATGAACTTTTTAATCTTATTTTCTTTTCCTGTCATGTTCAGGAGAGAGAGTGAGAAAGTGATTGGGTGGGTATCTGGCAGTCAGAATCTATAAGACCCAACAAGAAAYAGTTATGCAGAGTAAGCTATAAATATGTTATATTTTAAAGTACATTATATGAGGAGTAAAGAAATTAATGATCTACTAYAGACAAAATTGTTCACCATAAATATTTGAATTAAAAAATTTTAATTGATCTTCTAAGATGAATAATACATATATTTAAAATAAACTTGATTATAATAATCAAATTGAAAATGAGACTATAATGTACTTTACACATGAATTTCTGAATTTGAGACAAGTAGAGGCGACATTTTGGAGGCGTTAAATACTTTTGAATAAATTGAAGTAACACTTTTTTAYTTGATTCAAAGATTCTTTTCTTTTTCCTTTTCCACTTCTCTTTCCCTCATCTTCAATACATTATTGATACTTTCAAGGCAGTCATTTGAGAGAGAGAATTGATGTAATTTTAATGCAATTCTGCTTCAGCACTCCTTTCCTTTTAATAGTAATTTAGATTTAAGTGATCYTTTAAAAAATAAATGAAATCCTTTAAAGATCTATTTCTCTTCAATATACTTGGAGAGTGCTCATTAATGTTGACAGTGGGAGTAACAATGAAATGTGCTAGATTTAAGTATCCAGAAGCTAACATCTTCAAGTTTTTATATATGAAACTGTTGAACAAGTTGTCCAAGGATTAATCTGTTTAGTTGGCTTAGCTATTTTAATTGCTGCAGTTCATCTATATTTTCATTTTTAAACCCATCTTGACCAGACATCATTATTTTGTATTTTTCTAYTTCATATGCATCATGTCTTTTGGTTCAAACTTCACTTTTCCCATTCATTAATTTCACCAGGACACATAGGAATGGAAGTTACCATCAGTTGTGCAATATCCTAGACAGGGGTTAGGGCAATCCCCAATATTAGTACAGACAGGAGGATGGATAGATTGAGAGGAGCCCTAAAGACAATGAAGTGGGAACACTAGTTGATTTTAAAAATTGACATAATCTGCTTGCAGGCCAAAAAATCTGATTGCATTCTTGGTTGCATAAAAAAGCATCATGGATAGTAGGTCTAGGGAGATGATTCTGCACTTCTACTTTCCCCTGGTGACACCCCCCCTGGAGTACTGCATCCAGCTCTGGGGTTCACAGCATAAGAAAGAAATGGACCTGATAGAGGAGCAGAACAGAGAATCACAGAGCCACAGRATGGGTCAGGCTGAAAGTGACCACAGTGTGTCATCTGGTCCAACCTCCCTGCTCAAGTAGGGTGATCCTAAGGCACATGGTGGAGGATTGCATCCAGACAGTTCTGGAGTATCTCCAGTGAGGCTGACTGCAACCTCTCTGGGCAATCTGTTCCAGTGTGCAGTCACCCACAAAGTAAAGAAGGTGGAAYTTCCTGTGCATCAGTTTCTCTTCACTGCTTCTTTTCCTATTGCTTGGCACTGAGAAGATCCTGGCTCCATCCTCTCCACACCCTCCCTTCGGATACTGACAGACAATGATGAGGTCCTCTCTCAGTCATCTCTTCTCAGGCTGAACAGGCCCAGCTTCCTCAGCCTTTCCTTGTAAGAGAGATGCGTAAGTCCCTCAATTGCCTTTGTTGCCTCTACTGAATCTGCTCCAAGAGCTCCATGTCTCTCTTGTACCATGRAATACAGAACTGGACTCAAAACTCCAGATGTGGCCTTTCCAGGCCAGGGTAGAGAGGCAGGATTACCTCCCTCAACCTGCTGTAAATGTGTTTCRTGATGCAACATTTATGACCAGAAAGCTGAAATATCTCTTCTATAAAGAAAGGCTGAGAGAGCTGGGGCTGTTCAGTCTGGAGAAGAGAAGGTTCTGGGATGATTTCATTGTGCCTTTTTCTATACWCTAGTGGGTTTATAAGAAAAAAGGGACAGCCTTTTAATAGGGCYTGTACTGACAGGACAAGGATCATTGGTTTTAAAGTGAAAAGGGGTGGATTTAGATTGAATATAAGGAAGAAATTTTTCTTATGTTCAAGTCTGTGAGACACCAGAGCACRTTTCTCAGAGGTGGATGTCCCAGGGTTGGAAGGTTCCAACAGCAGGCTGAATGGGGTTTTGAGCCACCTGATCTAGTGAAAGTTGTCCTTACCTGTAGTGGTGTGTTTTTAGTTTTATCAGTTCTATGTATGTATTTGTTCCTCGCTTTTATGCTGTTTTATATAAGTTGTAGTGGCTTGTTCCTTGTATCCACATTTTTACCCCTTCGTGGTTTACCGTGGTTACTGTTATTTGTCAATCATTATGTTACGTAAACCCGGGTCCTGCCAGTTACTTCGGGGCCTCTCCCTGTGTCTGGAAAGTTCCAGAGAGAGTGYCAAGTGATTGGATAGGATCCCTGTTGTTCCCTCCCTTGCCTCCTTGTTTGTTCCACTGTCTGTCCTTTATGTACAGAGTCACTCCYTCCATYCCCCTGGTTGGTCCCACACTGTACCCTTCCCCTTGCCCCTCCCCTGCATTTAAGGTGCTGCACAGAGATGATCTGTGCTCTGCTGGGCAGACTCTCAGGGGTGAGGTGGTCCCCTGTGGACATCAATAAACTCCAGCTGCTGTTCACCCATCAGAGTCCTTCCTTCATTCCTCGTCATTGCTCATGCTGCCACAGCGGCAAGGGCCCGCAGGATTGGGAAGGTATCCCCGGATGCTGGACCGTACCTTGAACTGCAGCCAGTGTCAGAGCTAGCTAGACAAAACGGGACGAGGCTTCCAAGACACCACGACCACYGCACTTACCCATGACAGTTGGACAAATGATCTCTAAAGCTCCTTTTCATCCCAAACCATTCTATGGCTCCATGATTCTATGGTTGTAATTTCAAGAAAAAATCTCAAAGCAAGTCTTAATTTATTATGTGTATCAAAATTATTTGGTTTAAAATGTATTCCTGTTTGGATATAATTAGGTARCAATGTGAATATATCTTTCTGGTGGTTAGGAAACAGTCTTCCTAAATTGGAGGTCTGAATTCCTGATGGCCAATAAAAGGAATAGAAAAACTCCCTTCAGGAAGGCTGCACCATGACCTTGATAGGTCACTCCAAATCACAGTTGAAACARTTACTTTGGGCTTTTGGCATCTGTAGACGGATAAGCAGTCACAGATTCTTTAGTACAGCTAATTCATTAAAAATACTGCAAGGCAATAATTTTTACATGAATGGATAGTGAATAGCTGAATAGTGTCTGATAATTGACTAAAAGGTCTTTTAATAAAATACCCTCCGTGTATAATTTAATTTTCAAAAATAAGCCTGAATTTTTTTTCTGGACAAGAACATGCTAAAAAGAAAGTCCTTCTTGCTGTTTTTAATGAACTCTAACTCAGCTACCTTTTTTTTTTTTTTTTCATTAGGACTGCATAGTAAAATAACAAGCTGASATGCTTGCCATTTGTATGTGTCATCAGCCATAAAATTAAACTATAAGGAAGTAGAGAGCCTGCTGGGAAGGAAGAGCTGTGGACTTTTACAGTGAATAACCAAAACCCTTTCTTTGTCAAGTGAAAGACATCTCCAATGAAGATACTTCTGTGCCCTCTGGTGAGAGCTGCTTGTATTTAATGTCTTTAGTTATGGCAAGTGCCACATAAGAAAACTAAAACAAGATTTTTTACATATTGTGTATGAGAATATTGCACTTTAACCTTAGGTTTTATCATATTACTGGATTAAGAAAAAGARGTCATATTTGGCTGCTGTGGTGTTTAGAAGTGGATATCTTATGCTGACAGAACACTGAAGTTTTTCTGCTTTTCAAGAAAAATTTTCTCTGGTGCGGTTATTTAATTGGTGGCACATTATGCAACAGCAGCAGGTGCAGYGAAGAAATACTGTAATAACACGGCAGAAATAAAAACAAAGCCTTTAAAGAATGAAATAAAGAAGTGAGAAATATTTTTATCTCTAAATAAATAATTGCAAATAATTATGTTGTAAACAACCTGAGGCCACCCCTTATCCTCCTTTTCTCTAAACTAGACAAATCCAGCATCCTCAGCCACTCCTCACAGGACGTGYCCTCCAGCACTTTTACCAGCTTTATTATCCTCCACTGTATTCATTCAAGGACCTTCAGGTCTTTCTTAAACTGTGGGGCCCAGAACTGCACACAGTRCTCTGGGTGAGGCTGTACCAATGCTGAATACAGTGGAATAATTACAACTTTTTACTGGCTGTAGATGCTGTGTTTGATGCACCCCAGGAATGGGTTTGCCCTCCTGGTTGCAAGAGAACACTGCTGCCTCCCATTGAGCCTGCTGTCAGCCTTCTACRGAGCTGCTCTCCAGTCACTCCTGTCCCAATTTATACTTGTGCCTCTGTTACAAATGTGGAAGCCAGCACTTAGGTTTGTTAAATTTCCCACTAATAATTGCTCAATGCTTTAATTTGTCTAGATGCCGTGATTAGTCCTATCATCCCTCAAGGGAGTCAACAGAACCACCCAGTTTGGTACTGTCAGAAAATTTTCTAATGGTACATTCACCTCCTGCACCCATGTAATTCAAAAATCTATTGAACACGACCAGCCATAGGATTGAACCCTGTGGAAAACTTTTGGTAATTGGTTGCCCATTCTCCTCAAGAACCTCAATCCAGAACTTGCCAGTGTTAATCAAACACTTAAAGAAGCATGCCGTAAATATTAATGTACTAATTATTATATATTTCTTAAGATCTGTTAGAAGAGAGTATTTACATCCCATTAAACTTTTAATCAAGGATTTTATTAGGTGATTGCTTATAGGTGTTGATTTCTTGGTCAATTACATACYATTTCTTTTTTTCCTCCACAGCTAATGAGGTTTTTTGTGTGKTTTTTTTGTTGTTTTGTTTGTTTGTTTGTTTTGGGTTTTTTATTTTGTTTTGGGGGTTGGTTGGTTGGGTTTTTGTTTCGGGGGTTTTTTGTGTTTTTTGTGTGGGTTTTTTTGTTTGATTGTTTCTTGGTTTTTGTTTTTAGGGGTTTTTTTTTTTTTTTTTTTTTTTTTTAAGTCTGTGTCCCCTGGAGTCCAGAAGAGCTACTCAGACTGAATTTTTGAACTGTGCTTCTACTAAATTTTGTGAATTTTATCTGTAAGCTTCAAGGATTTCTTTTTTATTTGAAACAGATTGTATTGATATAGGCTCCACCAGAAGTCCATTCCATGCAGCTTGTATCTGTCTAAGAGGCATGGGGAGATGAAGGCAGCAATAACCACCTTTGTGCTCAACCCACCAATCAGCAGGTGAACAGTGTCAGCCAGGAGTCTGTAAGCCAGCAATRATTCTTGCCTGTTTCTCTCACCTTCATCCAKTAGTGTTCATTTCCTTTTCTTTAATACTCAGTATGTTATTATCCTTTCATAGAAGCCAGCCAATGTGAAACATCAATTTAAGAAGTCTTTATCAAGTGTTTTTTCTGAGCAGAGACTACATACAGGACAAGGTGCCCCAGCATTRGAACTTCTGCCCAGCCATGCTACTTTCTGCCTTGGGGTAAGGAAGAGGAAGTTGGTGACCAGGGTGGTGTTGCAGATCAGTGGAGGTGGTGAGGTGCCGTGACCTTCCTCACCTGAAGCACCTTTATAAAGGCACCCTTTTAGGCACAGGCACACTCCTGCCCTTAGTGATCAGTTCTTTTGGGAGAGCTGCCTAAGCAAAGAAGCCACACCTGCCACTCTGGAAAATAAAGAGGCAAGACAGGGTCTTCTAGTCTTCAGGTGACCTTCTTTATTCTTCAAAGTCCAGGGCAGAAAAAAACACCAGAAACGATGGGCTCAGGGGAGCAGGAATTATATACGGAAGCCAGAGGATGGGTTTTTACAACTAGGCCAATAGGGAGAGGAATTGGGAAAAGGACCAATCGGGTAAAAAACAGGAACCTGGTTAATAACCAATAGAGGGTAACAAATTAACATAATGTTGCAAAACTCCATGGGAGTGGAACACTTTGGTCACCTTAAGAGAAGGTGGCAGTCTCCTAGGGAGACCTCCACAGTGGAGCTGTCACAGCTGAAACAGCCTAAAGGCTGCARACTCTCCATGGGAGTGCAGYGCTGTCTGTGGATGTCTRAGGAGACACCACAGGGCAGGGGAGTACAGAGATGAGGTCACAATTACATGTGGGTTGAACTGTGTTTATGTGCCTTATAAAGGCTTCTACTGCACCCTTAGTGGATTCTATGGAAAGAYTTTTAAGAATCCATTCTCTACAATTCTTGGGCTAGGAATGTCTAGAGACTAGGAAAACATGAAATAATTGTCATAATCAAAGTACTGAAATAGCAGGACTGAAGGTGCTGAAAATTAAAAATTTGGATATGGAGTCAAAATATAAAATGATGCTGTATATTACTAGAGATTTTCACTAGATGTGCGGATCCATAGGGCCTTCTCAGGTGTGTTTGAGCATACAGGCTCTTGGAGTGCAGTGTCTCTGCCCTACAACCAGTGCTAGAAGGTGTGGTTGAATTACCAGACTTGCTGAYAAAGATATAGTGCTAATTCTTTAGYAGAYAATCTATTGCCCTTGAATCTKTATTGCTGCAATAATTTCTCAGTACAGAGCTTCTTTTTCCCTATTCTACTCTCCCTTCTAGCTTCAGGCTGATTCCTGGGATAGTGCAATACTTTACTCCCATTTCATTGTCAGAAATTAGCAAATCTGTATTTTAACGGTTCCAGAAATATGTGTTAGCAAAGAAGTCAGAAGCAAAGATGCATTCTACTTAGACATTTGATTTGTCTWAGGTCAAAAGTAGTACATAACAGTAAATAATATGATGTGTATATTTCTCTGTTGCACTTTCTTACAACCAGTTCTAGGGCTTTTTTAGGATTGATGTCCTCTGAGATCTATGCAGTGCACTGCAGGTCTTAGCTAGGGATAGTGTGACTAGATTTGAATGAGCACATAAACAAAACAAAGCACTAAAATTATTGTAATCCAGGACCTGGGGGTTATATAAAGTGGACATAGAACCATAGAGTACTATTTCTAAGCAGGAAAAGTCAACTCAGGTACACAAGTGTACTGAGAGTTTGTCTATATTGGAAGAACTTGTTATCTACAGGTGCATAACCTGGACAAATATATTTTTAAATCTTCAGTGTAAGAGCCACCATTAAACTTAACTTCTCACCCATATATCAAAAATATGTGGGCAGGGGTATGGACTCTAGTGCGTAAAATGAACTGTGCCAGAAAGTGCCTGTATCTATTAAATGATAATAGGACCCAGGCTGACAATCTCAAACATATCCATTAAGACATTCAGGTTATCAAGCAAGCAATGTGAATCTCATCTACAGAGTAGTAAAAAAAAAAWAATTTGTATTTTCTATTTTGTATGGATTTTAAATACAGATTTAATGAAACTATTTTTGAATGTCTAAAACAATTGATATTACCTTGGTGAAAATATTTGCCTCTGCAACAAATTAGAAAGTAAATCAATGGTAAACAAATTTTTAGGTACATTTAACCCTGTTATATATATGTGTACTTACATCCTTGTTTTTAGGTCATCCTTGTTAAAGAGAAATGGAACAGTTGGTTTTCAGCTCTTTTATTTTGATAATAAAGTTAAATAAAAATGTTGCTTGGGAAAAGCTGTACTTCATTAGGTTAACTGGTAATGTAAGACTTTTATAAGATGCAACATAATATATTTATATTTTATTACTTGCCAGATTGCAATTAAGAATTATATCTCTGCCCACAATGACTGATGAATTCTTAAAATAATTATCTAAACTATGTCTCCTCCCAAAACCAAGAACTCATTTTGCAGCTGTAATAATAAATTAAACACAGCTGTGGTGTAGCTTTGATATGATTTASGTCATCTTTCCAGTTGTTTATTTGTTTTTATTTACAGAGTGGGCAGTAGCCCAAATATGTAATTAGTAATGTGCAGCAAAGGGAATCGAAACCTTACCCATACAGTCATTCCTGTTTTGATAAATCAGATGGTTTATGGTAAGGATTAGTCTAACCTGTACAATAAAATAAATGATCACCATATGAGTTTCAACATTCAGCTTGGGTCCAGAATCTGCTTTATATGCTACATGTTTGATAAATACTTCAGGTTCAAAGAGTTCAGTATCTGTTTGTTAAKTTGTGAATACTGAAAGATGTCCATMTTTCTCACGTGGACACATCTCCTAGAGTGGACTATTTTCACCACAGCATTTGTCCTGGATCCCATACTGATCCCTTGACTTTCTGTGTCTTAATTACTACTTTTGTGGATTGTTCTTTTAGGAGTATTTAAATAATGTGAAACTGCCACGGCCCAACTGAGTGATGTTTTTATGAAATTGAGAGTGTGTCTTGAACATGTAGTGAGGGCAGGAGAGTGCAAAATTTGATGAAATAGTGTTGAAGGACTGTGAAAAGAAGATGGAAGCAGTGCCTTCTGGGAACTCTTCCTGCAATAAGTATCCCCAGAATCATATGAACTGGACGTTGTCCTGGAGAGAACAAATTAGAATGGGTCAAAACTGGAAGATGGAGAAATCTAAAAAKTTTGTGTGTATATTCATAGAATTCAATTTTCAAAACTCCTCACCTGTCCTACCTTATCAAGCARTGTCTTTAAAGTCTTCAAGTCAGTATTAACTGATATGTGCAGAAAACCAATCAGTTTTCTTAGAATTCTAATATTGCTTCTGTGAAATTCTTATTTTCTAATAATTAGCTTTTTAGCTTTCCTATCAACATCCCTGCCTTTCAAGGGGAAAAAAAAAAAGTAACACAGCAGGTTTTAAATTTATTACTATTTTAAAGGTTCTCTATAAATCAAAGGCTTGGGGGCTGAGGTAAGGGAGACTTAAATTCCGCTGAGCAACCAACATATTCATCAAACAGGATAGATCAATGACAGAAATTGTTTAAGATATTATTTCTGATAGGTAATGAGAAGGCCAGAGAAAATTATGATTCATGAGCTCATAAGCATGCTCAAACTCAAAGATAACAAAGAAACTSAGGAAGAAACTGAGGAAGAATGTTCTGAATGGAGAGCTAGGAGTATTCTTTATTTGTTTGATTTTTCACCTAAAGRCAGGTTCTTTCTGTAAAACTTTGAATGGTCTTAACATACTGTGATTGGCTATCAAGAAAATTTATTTTTTAACCATATACAGTGCTTCAAAAGGTCATATTGTGTATAGTATAATAAAATAAGCATGTAGCTTTCAGAGATGCAAGGTTAAATATTAGAATTACATATTATATACATGTTGAAAAATATTGTAGATTATGAATAGTTGGTGTAATTTATTAAAATTAAATATGTTATTGGAAATTTGTGTTGTTTTAATTTGCTCTAACCAGTTCTCTGTTTCATTTATGATTTGATGATCACTACTTTTATAAGAGTTGTTTAAATCCTTAAAGTGGGAAGAGGCACTGACTGAAGGTTTTTTACATTAATGTACATACCGATCTTACTCAAAAATTTAGAATTGCAGAATGTGGTAATTAAACAATTTCTAGTTGAGGCCTTACTTAGCCATACAGTACAAAAACTCAATTTGTCAGAACAACTTTTTATCACTATCTTACTTACTTAAATGTCATAAGTGCATTTCCAGGAGGTATAACAGAACACACAATTATGGGTACTTTTTACGGCACAATTAATCTGTTAAATGGTGCCATTCTATATATAAATTCTGTATTTCTGAATTTATTTAAGTCTTGCCAAGTGGGAGCTTGCAGTGTAATTTACATACTACTGGAGATAGTTTTTTGATGATAAATACAAAGAGTCACAAGAGCTTTAAATAGACRTTTCAATTGTAATTAAGAGTTGTAATAATGAAATGCCATGCTTGACAAGGTTTATTTAAATAATGAAAATCTTCAGAGTGAAGTGAGAATTACCAGAAATTGAATTGTTATTACTAATGTCTGAATTCTTCTCACAGCCATTACTATCTTTTTGGTTGTATTTTGACCAATGGGCAAGCACCTTCGGGWATTTATCAGGTCATATCCCATTCAAAGTCAGAATCACAGTGCTCATTTCTGTGCCTGAAGTTCTTCATGCAATAATGAAAAGTTAGAAAAGATACTTGAGTGTCTTCATTTCTCTGTGTCTTACCAAATTGTTGGATKTGACTGTGGGAAACTGCAAGAAGCTCTTTTAAAAATGGATGGTCAGGAAYRAAATTAAGTCAAATGAGACAAACATTGTGCCTGAGAACCATTTAYTGGTAAAGAAAAAGACCAAAATAGAAAGGAGTTACCCTAGTAAAGAGGGCTAGAAGAGAGAGAAAAGAAGGAAGGAAAACAGGATAGGAATGGGAGAGAGGGGTAAGAGAGAGGGAAAACAGAGAGAAAAATAGGGTGTTACCACTAGAGGTCAGGGAGTGCCATCGATGTCCAGGAGGTGGGGGATATGCACACCACCTGCCYATGGACAGCACCCATGGCAACTGGACACGATGTGAGGGGACACTGGGTCCAGAGCTCTGTATGGGGTCACCACGAGGATTGTTGGCAAGCTGGCTCAGAGGTGGGCAGGGTTGGATGCAGGGGGCTCAGGCAGGACGGTGGTTAGGGACACAGGGAGGCAGAGCAAGAGCCAGTGAGGCAAGGAAAGCCAAAAGGCAGGTTGGGGCCAGGGCAAAAGGAGCAAAAACAGGCTATAGCCAGGGCAAGAAGCAGACTTCTTGCTGTTTCAAAAAGCCCCAAAAAGCAATAAGACCCAAAAGCCCCCAAGACATCAAGCCCCCAAAAGCAAAAGCACAGTCTCCAAAGCCTCCCAAAACACAAAAGTATAAACTCCAAAAGCTAGCATGTTTTGAAAAGCCCCAGGACTTGTGACACAGTTGATTTTTATGCCCCTGGCTCCTCCCAAAATCTGCTAAGATTTGTCCCAATCTAACCTTCCGCTAAGAGTCATCAACATCTCTGGTTTTATCTTAACTTGCCATTATAAAATCATTCTCTCTCCAATAAYACATGTTTGAGATTCACGAGCTTCATAAGGGTTTGGAATCTAGTTTTAGCTTTTCCTGGGTATGTGCCTAACAGTTAGGTTACTGTGGTAGGAGCAGCTACCACTATCTTTTATTTCTTCATGTCTTTTCTTTTCTTGATATATTTAGAAGCAGTTCTGCTTGAGCGGGTAATTAGAACTGTTTAAAATGTACCTCTGATTCAACTCAGAGGTTGAAAGGTCTTCTCAAGCAAGAGATGAGACTTGTTATTGCTCTTAGCAATTTTCACTCATCTGTTGTACAGGTTTAAGTGGAGAGTCTCTGAATAACTGACCTTTTTATCTTTAGAGAGTCCTTGACTAGAGGCCTATTGAAGGTCATTTCTACAAACCTGCTAGAGCTTGAAATTCAAATTTCCTAATAAGTAACAGAATCAAAATGGGTTTATGGATAAATCTCACTGGATTATGTGTGCATAATGTAAACACATACATCTGATACTCACTTCAAACTTCTTTTCAATTTCACATAGATATAAAAGCATTTTGGGAAAAGCCAATTAGTAAATTTCCATTTAAAAAATAAAGGAATCACATCCCAGAAGAGCATTCAGTTACAATAAATAATGTTGATATCCATGTTGGGATGATACGGATGCCTACATTATGTATACACATCTAAATTTATTAAAAAATTGWTCTTAGCCATTGCACCTTGACCATAACTTTTATTTATACTTTTTTAGATGGCATAGATTTTATGGATATTTACAGGAAGGAAAATTCATTTCTTTGATTTTTATTTCTTTATAAGAACAGAGATCCATTCTGATTAGCACAATTAATACTGATTTTCTCAGAATTTAATTTTTGATGCATTGACATTCTTATTCATCTTTGCTTAATTCATATCAATTTGATAAAGAAATTTCTAAATCTAGGATTAAAAAAAACAAAACAAAAGCCACCAGGAGGGAACCTCTTATTAATTTAACTGGAAATTAGAATTCAAGGTAAGTAATTTATTTTGGAATGCAGGACACATAGAAAAACATAAATGTGTTAAAATTTTCAGCTCCTTTTCTTGCAGTGTATTTCTGATTTTTGTATTRAATAAAACTTTTAATAATTCCCTATGATTTTACAAACCAGAAGGCTCAAAAATATTAGTATACTTTTCTATGAATAGTTAGTAAAATATAAAGCCAAAAATAGGTAGAACTGTAGACAATATAGTCCCAGAAAGAACATGGAGATTGCACAACTATTATCTCAAAGAAAAAATTAGAATAGTCACAGAATTAAAATATTTGGCAAATTATTATGTAATTTTTATTAATATTTTCTTTTTCTATTTTACATGTTTTGCATTCCTTTCCCATTGCTTTTAGGCAATGAAAATTAATGAGAAGAAGAGAAAAAAAATCTCAATAGAACAATCAGAACTACATATGATTTTGAAAATATAACCCACTATTAAATTATCTCACATGCTTTTTAAATGGTCTTGTTTCTTGAAAAGGTAGCAGTATTTTTAAAACTCTCTGCTTTAACAGAGAATTTTAAAGTCATATTTAAAGATTTTAAAAATATCACTGAACTCTGATTTATGAATTTCTACATGATGCTAACGTCTTGAATTCTGTTGTTAACAGCCTGCAAGTTGTCACAGTTTACGCAGTATGGCAAGGCTGCAGAGGTGCCCCTGTTATGTTCATGACTTTTTCGTGAAGTGTGCTGACATTTAAGATGACTTGATGATATTTTCTTTTAAAATAACTAATGATTCTATATAATGTTGCTGCAGATTGGAGTGGAAACAATCCTCAGACAAACAAATTATCCTAAACTCATGAAGCTTTCTTTTCTCAAGGCACCTTTGCTTTTATTCTGGATTAATACCTTTCCTTAAAATCAAGAATCACAGAAGAGTTGAGGCTGGAAGGGACTTCTGAAGGTCATTTTGTCCAACCACACTGCACAAGTAAGGCTACTAAGTGCCACTTGTCAAGCACATTTTTTAGACAGGTATTGAATAACACTAAGAATAGTGGCTCTGCAACCTTCCTTGGCAACGTATTCCAGTGCTTAGTCACCCTCAAAGGGAAAAAAAAAAAAACAAACAAGAATAAACCAAATGTGTTTCCTGATCTTCAGAGGGAACCTCTTGCATTTCAGTGTGTGCCCRTTCGTCTAGACCTGTCACTGGGCCCTACTGAGAGGGCTCATCCTTTCCTTTTTGCATCCTTCCTTCAGGAATTCATATACATGAGTATCAAGCCCCCACAAATCTCTTCTCTAGGCTGCAATGCCAGCACTCTCAGCCTTCTCACATATGTGAGGTCTTGCAAATAAAGACTGAGACAGAAAAAGGATTCTATAGCTCACACTGCAACCAAATCATGGAGCTTTGGTACCACATTTTTCTTGTATTGCCTCTGCATTTGATCCCGCTTTATCTGACATCCAGGGCCAGATCATATTCCAGCTGGRATTTAGCTTTCACAACATAACTTAGACAGTGTTTCCATATTCCTCACAGGTTATATAACTTTGTTTTCACACTCTGCTATCTTTTTATTTCTGAGTTTRGCCAGTTGGTCTTTGTTCATCCACACAGGCCTTCTGGCATTTTTATCTGACTTGTTATTAATTTGGGATGGAGTTCTGCTGAGCTTGTATGAAGAGATACTTAAATATTAACCAGCTTTCTTGGGCCTCTCCCCTCTAAGAACTTACCAGATGGGTCTCTGCTGAACAGGTCTTTGAAGAGGCAAAAGTTTGCTTTCCCATTCTCCAGGTTTGTGGGACTTGATTTTCACTCTCCTCCCTGACCTCAGGATCCTGAGCACCTTCATCTTATAGCCAGGGCTGCCTTTAATCTCCACATTTCCAGTGATCCCCTCAATCCTCTCATTGGTGACTATCAGATACAGAAATGCACCTCTCCTCATTTACTCTATCACTTGTAGGAGGAATCACCAAAGCACTCCAGGAACCTTCTAAATTTTTATGCCTTAGTATGTTGACCCTCCACAATCATCATGGTGATTGAAGCCGCCAGCAAGGATCAAGACTTTCAATTGGAGACTGCTCCTATTGTTGTTATCACTTGTTCTACCTGCTAGGGTGGCCTAAGGCAGACACCCACTATAACATCATCTTTGCATGTCATTTCCTTAATTCTAAACCAGAAGCTCTCCATCAGCTCCAATTCCAACCTTAGAAAAATCTGCAGCCAAAACTCTCTAGGAAATGAACTAAATAATTATGTTCCCCCCTTTTGTGTTTTTTGGCCTCATTTTACAAAGAAGGTGACCTCCAATATCTCTAGATAACTCTTGAACCCAATATCTTATTTCAGTTGTGCTGCAGGAAGAAGAGCTTTCAAAGAGAAGTCCCAATAAGTTTGCTAAAGACTAACAAATCTTTCTCTCTATGTAGAGAGAAAAGAAAATCATTGTAAAAAATGATTCTGTGGTAAGCACTGTGGTTAATCATGCTATAAGTATTTGGTGTTAATCAGACCACATATACATGCTGCTTTTCTCTCTGACAAGTGCTCAGGGATGTCAAAGGAGTGAGGTATTAAGCTGATGGAGAGTCTCCAAGGAAAATGAAAAGAGGAAAAATCACAGTGATCTGGAAGAATATTGAGACTGTTGCAAATTGAAAATGTTATGAACTACAGGAATTATGACAGAAAATAATGGAAAATACTCCATGCTTTCATTAATCTTTCTGGTTATTAAATAGTACATTTATTTTATTTTTTAGTTTTCTCCAATTATTAGTGTTTCACAAYTTTATCTGATGGAAAGAACTTGACTGACAATCTTGATAAACAAATTCATTAACAAAGGTTACACAAAGCTGAGACTGTTCTAGTTTCAGCCTTTTTTACTTCCAAAGAGTTTAAAATATGATCTGGGGAAACACTGCAGGAGGTGAGAAGTCAGTTTGTGCTTTCATCCTGTGAAATGTTGTTTCTGTGCTGTAACTACACATTACTCTTGATGGTACTTTTTTATCATGCACAGTTCTTCATCAAAAAGTGGGGTGCTTGTTTTGCATAAGCTATCTAACAATCTGGACAGTTTCCTAACTAAGGATGCATCTGAACTAATGACCTATAACTTCAAATAAATGGAGCTCATTTGTCATTTGAGCCTACATTATTCCTGCTGAAGGTCCTTTTTATTATTACCACTATTTTATTAACAGTGTTTTCTGTAAGTAGTGAATAAACTAATTAAGTACCTGAGTGCATTGATATGTTAAGAAAATATAAAAAAGTCCTATCTCTGCTGAGACTTATAAATCTTTTTTTGTCGAATTTTCTAACAAGCAGAAAGAAAAAAAAATTGGTATATTTTAAAAGGGAGTCTTGAAATTTGAAAGTAAAACCATATTAAAAATTAAAACTATGTGTTCTTATGCTTAAAAAAACAGAAAAATAAAAATTATGCTAAGACCAACTCTCAGTAACCTCTGACCCAGGATATCAGTAAAAAGGAATGTTGGAAGGCTTTCCCTTGATCGACGTTTGGGTTAGAGAACACAGAAGAAAACCGTATTCACAAGTCCATGGCCCCTYACGGGATGCTGAGTGCTGAGAAGCCTGGTGAGCACTATATCAAGGCCTCTCCTGATCATCTTTGAAAGGTTGTAGCAACTGGGAGAGATGCCTGGGACTGGACACAGGGAACTGCCAGCCAGTCAGCCTCACCTCGATCCCTGGAAAGGTGATCGGGCACCTCCTTCTGGGGGCCATGTCTATACACGTGATCCTAACCCTAACCCAAATCACCCTGCACCCTCCCAAAGAGGCTTCCATTAATTCCTGGAACGTGGACTGTAAGTTAAGCTACCTGAAGGAATTTGAGACGAAATAAAGATACTATTGTCCAATTATCTCAGGCCTAGACGGGAGGTAAACAAGGCTGGGAGAGAAGAATGCATCACTGCAAGGAGTCCGTAAGGAAGGCCACTCAGAAACTGAGTCAGCTCTGTCTGGGTCTGTTGGGGGAGGTCATCACTCACCAACTGAAGATAGGAGGCCCACTGACTCAAGGGAAAGACTGAGCATGGGACTAATTAGCATTGGAAGTGAGGGAATCATTTAACCAATAGCATAAGAGAACAGTGTAGCCAATAAGCATCGATTCCTTTTTTTGCTGAAATGCATAAACAGTGAAAAGTTTTAAATGTCCTCGAGACCCCTACCACTGAGAAGCCCAGGGTGAAGAAAGATCCAATGGGACACAGTTGGATCCGTGTGAGGTGATATTTTTCTACTTGATCTGTCTCTCTCACTCTTTCTCTCCCCCCTCCTCTGCCCTTTCCCTATTTCTTTATATCTCTCTCAACCTCATGTTTACTGTTAAATWAAATCCATGCTATTGACTATAGCATATAGTCTCATTTGCACCTTAATTCAGGTAGAGGCATCTCAATAATTGGATCTTAACAATATGCTGAGGAGCACTAGAAACATTGTCATCAGATTGAGGGAGRTGATCCTGCTGCTCTGTTCAGCCCTGTGGGGGCCATACCTGCTTGAGCAGGGAGGTGGGACCAGATGACCCACTATAGTCCCTTCCAAATTTACCCATTTTGTGATTCTGAGTATGTAAGGATAGCATCTGCATACTTTTGACCCCTTTGCTGTCAGGATCTTTTTCCACTTTAWGGATCATGACATCTTCCCACAGCCTCAAAAAAATATAGCTATATTGACTGTAATAGTGACTGCATAGTAATTTCTTTAGATTATCTGTGCCACAAYAGGGTGTTCAAAGGAAAGAACAGATCCTCAAGTATAGAAAATTGATCAGCTTTCATACAAGTAGCTTGTTAAATTCTTTGGAGGATATCTCTGGCCACCTAGTCACAGAACAGAATCCCACCCTATATCCTAAATGCTAGGAGACACCTGTCTTTGCCTTTGAATCACTGCCTTCTTCATRAAATGAAAAGTGAAAAAAAGAAAAAAAAAATATAGAGACATCCCAGTATTTCAGCATTATTGGTGCTTACCTTCTGGTATCTTTCTACTGTGTGTATGGGTTTCCTGTGAATACATTGTTGACGGATATGATTTCACTTATAAATTGTATAATTTTTTTTAATATATATTTTTTTGGAGTGYAGAACCAAAAAATTTCAATGTTCAACTGGTTGACATTTAGGTATATTATTAAACCGAATCCTTCAATCCCTGCCTATATATCAGTTTTATAAACTAATTACTGCGGCGGTGCGTGTCCCTCAACGCTCGGCTAGCCCCGACACGTCCCCACAGGATCTTGGTGTGCGGGTCCTTGGCAGCCGACCTGCCCTGCCATGTTGCGATGGTGAAGGAAATAAGAATGGGACTCTCCAASGCTCAGCGAGAACTCAGGTTTATTGGGCAGAAGGGTAGGAGCYCTCACCCTGACACCGGTGCCTCAGAGAGACCCCAAGTCTGCAGGGAGAGAGGGTTTTACACCGAAAGTGGGTCTCAGGGAGAACAGAAACATAGCCAACAGGGTAGAACTGGGGAGTGGCTGTTGACATAACAGACATCAATGTGAACCAATAACAATGGGGTAGGAGGGGAAAGGCTACAACCCAGCCAATCATCTAGGGTCTCTCTTGGAAGTTTCTAGACCTGGGGGACAGGCCTAGGGATAACTGACAGGGAGGGGAGGTCTTCAAACACTTARCAGACAAGCARCCAAGGSGGGAAAAATGAACCAATCAGGGGCTGTAACTGGGGTAAGCTGAGGGAGAAGCTCATAATATGTAGCAGTTTAAGGTTAAAAATAGAACTGGGGTACAGTGAACAAAGAACAAAGAACAAGGGAAGCCATTTTGTATAACTATAAAACTTAMAATAAACTTAATGTTCAAACACACCACCACAAATTACCAATTAAAAAAATGCCTGCAAATAAGAAAGCATTACCATTTAAATATAGCTTTACAYATATATATGTGTATATATATKTATGTGAGAAAATTTTTGAACTGTTTCAATTAGGAGAATTTATTATTTAGAGTGTACTTATGCACAGTCACTTTCATTCCCTAAAAGTAAATAACATGCTGTTTCTGTGAGAAGACCAAAGAAACTATACAAAACTAGTTCCTTTCTAACATTCTCAAGGTGTTCTCAGGCAGAAGSTGACCTAAAATTTCCTCTCTGGGTTTCTTTCAGGACAGTGTGTGTTGTCCTTCCACCAGCTGTGTTCAGACTGTCTTATTCTATTTCTCAGTACCACTTTCACTCACAAAATGCACAAACATACTCATGCATTGTTATTCAACAGTGTTCAAGAGGAAAGAAATTAATAATCGACACTGCTTTAATTAGTGAATTGGTACACCTATTTGGTCTTACAAGTTATATGYTTTCCTTTTGCTCTGGGAGCCATCTATTGTTTCTTTCAATTAATCTGAACAAAAGGGAATTACAAGCCTTAAGATCTTCAGGAATTTTCCTTCTAAAGCACATATTAGTGCACTCATAAATGGAGAATAGAGGCTAAATAAACAACAATCTTGTTTCCTATTTTCTTCCTTTCTGATGTTCCTGCTTCTAGTAGTGAAGAAGAGATATACTTTTAGAYTTGCTAACAGTCAGCTGTATATTAGCTTTCCAATTCCTGATCACCTACTGCCAGCTTTTGTTCTATGTCGTGATTAAATTTTACTTACCTTTTAAGAAATTAGAAAAGAAGAAAAGTTTTAATATCAAACGAGTCAAAACAGGGTTCTTTAACTTTACTTACAGTTAATAATCTGCCTTTAACTTGGTTGGCACATATTGCAATCTAAAATCTAGAGTCAGCAATGTACATTATCAAAGCTTCAGCATAGTTTTCTATTAGTTTATGATCCCATTAGAGGATGCACAAATGGGACATCCAATTTAGTAATAGCTTATTAACTATTTTCACTGTTAATAATATTAGGTAAAAAGGGCCTTAGAATGCAAAATCTTCTAATCATATTGGACAGCTACACAAGGAAAGAATCCTTCATTCTGACATTCATATTTTTTAGTAGGGATGTGGCTATTCTACAAGCAATGATCTGTKCCAGGCCTGTGACAGTATCAGTAATTACCTCCATCCAGTTGTGATGGGAATGAAGCTGTCATTTGTGTCTATTATGGCTGAACATTGAAGCTGCCTTACATTTTATCCAGCAAATGAAATGCTTTAACTATGATGGTGAAACACTAAAGAAAACCCCCAAACCCCAAAATAAAAAGTCTGCCTACTCCTCATAAAAAATTTTGTCATGATGATTTCTCTTATTGTTAGAACAATCATACATACACAAAAGAGACAGATAAAGATACATGAATATTCTGTAGTACTGTTTCGGTTTGTAATTTTTTATGAACTTTCTCCATATGAAGACATATATAAATATAATCTMTAAGAAGACATATATGAATATAATCTATTTCACACTATTTTATATACTTTTTTTTCACCATTCTTGTTTGTGAGGGTGAAGCTCTTTTCTATTATTTTAAAAATTTTCTTCCCATATTMGCATGATGGAGAGGCAGAAGTGATATTTTATTTCCAGTCACAAGATTAAAAGACCTCTCTGGGAAAAAAAAGCTTCTAAGAAATATCAAATTATCAATATCAATTATTTTGTCAATCATTACTATCAAAGCGACATTATAGCACCATCTTTGTATATGTGTTGCCACCTTAAGTACTGAGTGGGAGTTAGTTTTTCATCTGTTGATTTCACTAGCCCTTGGATAAGTCTCCTAGTGAGAAACTGACTTACAAAGGATAACTGAGTATTACCTTAAAGAATTGTAGTTACGTCACACACACGCATATTTCAAGGCAAAGTTGAAATTAATCTCATGGGGAATTGTTCATTATCCTAACTCTCGGTGACTGGACTGCCTTATGATAGATAATATGGGAATGCTATAGATAGATAATATGGGAATGATCATACCAACATCTGCAGGCCAGCTTGGAAAAYGATATCCCATGTACACCCTACAAATTTAGTTAATATGTACATGACCATAAAAAAAAGAATAAAAAACAATCTGTTTTGTTTTTCTATCTTTCTTATTGTTTTATTTTTACAGTTAACCCTTTATTATCTGGCAGAATATGGAAGCGTTCTAGCTGAGAAAGAAAAGCACACTGTTGTGCCTAAGCCCTGCACAGCCACTCACACAACCTCCCCTGCTGGGATAGGGAGAGAATCAGAAAGGTARAACTTGGGAAAGTCATGGCTTGAGAGAAACTTTAATAAATAAAGCAAAAGCTGCACGTACAAGCAAAAGARAACAAGGAATTAATTCACAGGTCCCCATGGGCAGGCAGGTGTTCAGCTACCTCTAGGAAAGCACAGCTCCATTACACATAACAGARCTTGGGAAGACAAACACGGTAATTCTGAACATCCACCCCTTCCATCTCCTTTCCCAGCTGATATGCTGAGCATGACACTGTACAGCAAGGAATATACTTTTTGTGGCTCAGCTCTCCTGTGTCACCTCCCAAATTCTTGTGCATCTCCAGCCTAGGTGTTGATGGGGTGAGCTGAGAAGCAGAAGAGGCTTTGACTCCATGCAAGSACTGCTCAGCAATAACAAAAACATCCCTACATTTTCAACACTCAGCAGAAATATTTAAAAAAAACAGTTTGATWGTAGCTTCTATAAGAAAAAGGCAAAGTCAGCACAAAAGCAAACAAGCAGAAAAACCAAGGAACATACTACTATTAAAATGCAAAAGACAAGTAATAAAAAATAAATGAGTCACTGACATTAATAAGCCCCACAAGAGAACTAGTCAATTTGCCCTCGGATTATTAAAAGATGGCTGTACTTTCATGGATTCATACCAAGACCAAAACTACAGGCCCTCTTTATCCTTGTAAAATGTACAAATAAACACCAGCATTGTCTGCATCAAGAAAAAGATATGAAAAATGGAAAAAAAATCATATCATTRAGAAAAAATAACCAACTTAAATTACTTTAGGAGATCTACTCCAGAACAAGAGCAGGAGCAAAAGAACCACTCCCCAAGCAGCCATGTTTCTCTTCATTTGCACTGAATAACAAGTAATAACAAGTAACTCAAATGTACATGTCYAGCTTGTTAATGTTCCAATCTAATAGAGAGGAATTCCTCCTGTAAGGATCCAGTTTTCAAAGATAAACAGGAACTGTTTTGAACAGACAGGTGTGCACATGAATAGATCTAATTTACAGTCAAATCTGTTGTTTTAAATAATTAGCATATGTAAAAGTATCTTATAAGTGACCCTATATCMCATCCTACATGAGATTTTGGAAGATGCAAAAGCAACTTAGATGAAATTTTCCTTTAGAAAAATTCCTGCAAACTTTTATGTATCTCAAGCTTCTGAAGTATGAAAATTGTTTTTCAGCACTACTGTCTCATATAAAAAGTAAATTATTTATTTGCAGATGAAGTTGTGAGACCTTATGGTATGCCTCTAGAATACACTGACATCAGAGCAGTTCTTTCAGGCTGTGACTTTATATGCTTGAAGTATCATCAGCGGAAGTAAAAGGCAGCTTTTTCTTCTTGATAATATAATCACGTTGAAAAAGTGGACCAATACATTCTAATGAAAGTTCAAATTACCCTTAACTCTGTCCTCTTTATGTCCATTTCCTCTGTACTGATCTGACCTGACTACTTCTGCCCTTTCTGAGATAGAACATAAAGCTGAGATCTGGTTCAACTAAATTTAGGCGCATAGAAAAATATAACAGGTAAAAGGTGAMGACCTTCCTCTGACAGCTTTATTTTTCTTGACAGAAAAACTGATCCTAAAATATGAGGAAGTTAGTTGTTGAAATGAAATTCTCAATTTCAATTGCAGGAAGTTTGTTTTTATGTATGTACAGGCATATATGATTTGCATATCTGAGGCTGTACAGTAGAATAAGTCATCTAACCTTTCCTGTGTCMCTGTTTTGTTTAATTTGGTCTGGTTTTTTTGTCCTGCTATGATTTAATCCCAGCTGGTAACAAAGCACCACAGTCACTTCCTGCACCCACAGTGGGGAGCAGAACTGGAAAAAAAAAGTACACCTTGTAGACAGTTTAATTATTAAAAAAA
>QVAJ01000014.1:5525142-5554078 GCA_003546035.1 Mixornis gularis | reverse complement strand
TGACTAGAAAAACTGAAATTTTGACACCATTTTCATTTCCAAAGAGAAGTTACCAATCAAGTAAGGTTCATAGGTTATCAGCATCAGCAGACAGCATTCACATCAGGTCATTCCTTAAGGGGAAAAATTGMAGTCAAGCATTGCTGTGTTGTATGAATTTATGTTGAAAATATTTTTATTAGATCTGTAAAAATTATAACAGAATCACAGAATCAAGGAATGGGCAAGGTTGGGAGGGACCACTGCTGGGGTCATCTCTAGTACAACCTCCAACATCAAATTAGGGATTTTCTGCATCATCATATTTAGTCCCCATTGACCTTTGTGCAGTCTAGTATGCATTCCWACCACAGAATCTCATTATGGAACCACATAGAATATGTTAATTTAATAAATTTATTCTGATTTACACTTGCAGTGGATCTGGCTCAAAACATTTTGAAAAGACTTTTTTTAGCAGCTTTATGACGTGAAAGTTCTGGAAAGGGTTTCACATTACTTACTCCATGACAGGAACACTTTTGTTTCTGAATACTGGTTTTTAGTTGGAGTTAACAGAAGTCTCACTTTTGCTCARCTCACTACATAGCCAAAGAAGCTTAAGAGGTGAAATTGCCACAGCAAGTTGGCATTACACTGAATAAATTTTATCCAGTTTTTTTTACATAATGCCATAGAGACAATTATTTCCATACCCAGATGTTCTCTTTTTGTGGTCAATAAAGTCATTCTTGGTACTACCAAATGTAAAAAGGTATCCTGCAGATGAAGCTTCCTCTGAATAATAATAATAATAATAATAATAATAATAATAATAATAATAATAATAATAGTAGTAGTAGTAGTAGTAGTAGTAGTAGTAGTAGTAGTAGTAGTAGTGAAGGGAATCTGTGGGATAATAAGAGATGTTTGTGCAACTTTTCAAGCATCTGTGTTTCATTTTAGAATATATAAAGCACTACAGAGAAAAATGTATAGATTTGTTGAGCTAAGAGCTAATAATTTTGTAAGGACAAAAAGACTCTCTCAAAAAAGACTCTACTCTTTGGGAAGAACATCTTGTTTACAGTGGGGCTGTTGATCCTTTCTAGACAGAATCTGATGAATAATATATAGGAACTAGAATTTTTTACTTTGGTCAAGGTAAAAGTATTCAGAAGTATAAGAGAAAATATTAACATGGTAATGAAAGAAGAGTCTTAAAGATGAATGGCTGAATAGAACCCTGAAATCCTTGTAATTCAGGAATATAACCCTGAATTATTTTCAAGGTTTTGAAGCTGCAAATCTGGATTTCTATTCCCATAGTATATAAGAAGACCATGCTACACTTATTGTGTCTAAATAATAGAACAGCATAGACATAATCACCACCGACTATGCAATTCTCATGTCCAGAGCTTTCTCATTGTTAACAGGTTTGTCTTTGCCCAGTCAGCTGAATATTGTTGGTGTTGTGCTTATATGTGCAAATGTACGTGTATATTCGAGCTTGCTGCAACCAGTCTGGCTGAAAAATAATAGTAGAAGAATGGCTGAGGAAAAAAAAAAACAAAAAAACAAAAGCACATTTAAATTTTCAAGTCCAAGCACAAGTACAAAAGACTGAATTTAACTGCTAGGGGACTCAATTTTCACATATGCATTCTTACAGAAGTGTGCTTTATTATTAATATTTTTTTTACATAGGCCTATGAGATAGATTTATAGAGATGAAAAATRTAAGTAGTAAGTACTTAAGAAGTAAGTCGCTAGAGATTTCTYTTTCATCACATTGTGTCTTCATGAATTACTTCACTCTTCACTGTTGCTAAGCAGGGTGATTGTACACTTTGTATTGTGGTATGGTTTTGTCAGGTTGTTTGGTTTTTTTCCTCCCATATAAGAGAAGCAAAATAAAAGGCTGTTTCAGATTTTTTTAAAAATCAAAATTTATAATTAAGGCATACCGAATCTTTTTGATCTTTCAAGCCTTCAGTCTTAGAATGACTGCAACAACAACATATTTTTTATTTTTGTTTAATACTAGTGTTCTMTAACCAAAGGCATATTTTGTCAGAAATAAATAGAAATGGCAGAAATGAAAAAGAAAGATCATATTTTTTTTTCTCAGGATCCTTTATGTTAAACAGAAGCAATATTAACAATTGATGAACACGGTATATTTATCTATATTCCTGGCATGAAAGACTACGGACAATAGTTATCACTAACAATCCCTGCAAAGCAATGTTAACAGTGCAAATGTATGAGTATACAGGCATGCTGCAGTAAGGTCATCTGAGCACACAGCTGAAAGGGAAAGTTGGCTGTCACTTTTAATCACAGTTAAGCCCATACAGCCTTCAGAAATGGTAGCATTCTCAGTTTCCCTAGGCCTTGCATAAATTTGATCTATTGAGTGGTTTTCTTTGAGGAAGAGTAGATTTATTTGTGCCTTTGGGCCAAAGCTCTGGGTGTGGTAACTWCCCTTAGTGATACATCTGCTCATTAACTGTGTTCATTCTCTGCTCTCTAGCTGATACTTTGTTCTGGTAAATCCTAGTGATGCCACAAGAACTACAAAAAAAAGTGTTGGACGTAGTAAGTACTTCTTTTTTTCATCTATCAACTAGGTAGGTTCTTATGCACACAAATATTTATGAGAGTGTTTTCTAGTCATCTCAAAAAATGCTTTGAGACAGATTGTCAAGAGGCATAACATGGCATAATTTTGATAAAATCAACTTTTTGCAGTTAGTTTTGACTAACATTTCTCTTCTGAACTTTCTGCCTGYACTACCCTACCTTCTTTTTAAATAGTCTGGGTTTATGTGTTTTTTGGTTTTTTTTTTTTTTAGATTACTGAAAGATATTAGGACTATTTCATTTTTAAAAGCAATTTCCAGTGTTTATATTTTCTTGAGAAAAAGAGACCTGATTAATATATCTTTTTTGTTTATATCTTTTGCTATATCTAGCAAACAATTGTTATTTTTCTCCTGACAGCTTAATATTAACTGCATAATCAAAATTCTTAGTTTTTTCATACATTCTTACACTCTTTAAATGTTTTTTGAAACAATAGTAATAAATGCCATGGAYGGCAATCTCCTTCTTGTAATCATAACTATAAAACTCATTCAGTTTTAATAAGCAACATTTAGGGAATAAGTAGGAACACATATTTTTAAAATATTCACCCCAGAATTTTTAGTGTAGTGTTTCAATAATCTTCACAGTAAAATTACAMTAACATAGACATGTTTAAGAATTTTTTGCATCCTCATCTTAATACCTGTTTACATCTACCTTTAGTTATTATGTTTGAAGTCCCTTTTTAAAATCAAACTTTGTCTCAAGGATTTCAACAAATTTTTCAAGAGAATTTTTGATTTGGATTGGTTTAATTTATTTTTTTAATACAACTGGTTTTTTCTCATCAATATGCAAAAATATAGTTGCCTTTTGCTACTCGGAGCTATATGTATCTTTGTGATTTTTGGTGGTCACAAACTAAACTAAAATGGTTATAGATTGTTCCTAAGCTTGATGTAATGGTGTTACAAATTATTTATATTTTGTGGTTATACAGTGTACATACTATACAGTGTTGTTAACACTATCATAATATCCTTCTATTTACGTTCAAGGCAAGCCAGAATTGTGTTCTGATTAATCCATTGCTACTTTTGAGCTGTTGCAGGCCTCTGCTTTCAGTAAAATATGCTCCTGAAAAAATAGTAGTGGCACTTAAAAATACGATGCTTGATCTACATAGTAGTAACCAAACTTAACCTTGGTCTTGCAATTTTGAATTGCACATTCTAAAGTCTAATTGTTCAAGGACTGTCAAAGAGTATGAACATCACAGTATCAACTTCCAATTAAAACAATTGTATTTCATATTTCATATTTCATCTCTATGTTCCTTCTATTTCATCTCTATGTTCTTTCTAAAGCTGAAAGTCACTGTATGACATTCAAAGATTTTTTCAGTGGGTAAATCCAAGGAAACTAGGGGAGATGCTGCTTTAAGGGACATAGGACTTACTATGGGGTGGAGGGAAAAACTATTTCGGAATAGAGCATAGATCCTGGAGATTATACAGCAATTTTTATGGAATGTTGGAGGGATCAACACCAACTCAGAAAGAACAAGTTTGGAAAAAGAGGGATAAAAGGGACAGATTGCGTATTAGCAGAAGGTGGTCATTATACTTGTCACACTGAGTGCTACTGTGACTGTCCTACATTCTCACTGAATCCTCTTACTAAATCCTATTTCTAACTGCATTCTGCATGAATATCCTTCCTATTTTGAGCCTCTGTGTGTGAACATCACATTGGACCATCCAGCAAGCAGGACAAGGTGCCAGCTATTGGGGAAAGTAATGCTCTGTGTGTGCATTTGCGTTAAACTTCAAGCTGGTGATTTTCACAAAGTTGAAATAAATATCACACGAGGTGATGGGATAAAAAACGATAGTGAAGAAAAACTCAAGTACAGTTCAGTAGAAAACATTTTTTTTTCCTTTGGCTTTGTATGTTTTTTTACTGGGAAAATTCCCAAGTCTAAATTTTGAATGTTTTCCAAATCTATAAAAAAATAACTACCTTTCAAGGAATGAAATGTCCTTCCATGGATAAATGCTTTTTATTGAGTAAGAAAAACACATTTTGATTTAATCATAGCTKTACTCTTTAGATAAAAAAAGGCTCAGTGGAGTACTGATTATGCTGAAATTAACAGCAATTGCTATTGACTTCAACTGTTAGAATTTCCCTTCAGGTCTGCTCAGTTCAGAAAAAGATTGTTCTAATATTCCCATTGACAATGGGTCAAAATTTTATACAAAAATATTGTTAAGGAAGTAAGCATTTATACAGGAAAAGAATCCATCRTTGCTGGGTCAACTGTATTGAGTCTTTGTATTTATACCGTGGACCACAGAATCACAGAAAGRTTGAGGCTGGAAGGGACCTCTGAATGTCATCTGGTCCGAGCTTCCACTGCTCAAGCAGGGCCACTTAGAGTCAGTTGCCCAGGACCATGTCCAGATGGCYTTTGAATATTTCCAAAGTTGAAGACTCCAAAAAATCTCTGGGCAACCTGTGCCACAGCTTGATAACCCATCCAGTAAAAAAAKTATTTCCTGGATTTTTCTACTGTGAGGATGACTAAGCACTGGAAAAGGCTGAATTTAGGTGCTATAATGTATAATTATTAGACATAAGTATTATTAATTATTAGATGTAGTGATTACATATATACATACTAAAGAGGTAGAAATAATTTGTATATGCTTGTATACATTACAGTGTCTGCATAAAAGCTGTACGTAATTACACCAGTGCACAATTTTTAAAAGTACTTATTTTTTAATTACATAKGCCTGTAGTATGTTAAAGAAAATAAATTATGTTTGCAATAATCACATTTTCTGAACTAAAAAAAAAACAAAAACCACTTTCACACACTTCCCTTTTACTAGTCTTCTCTAAGGATAAGTAAATTTTAACACTTGAGTAAATTTTAACACTTATGATACAACAAAACTCACAAGGTTTCTTTAAAGAATAAAAGGAATTTCAAAATGTTGACAAGTATGAAATTTCTATAGTCTACTTCCAAACACAAGAAGAGCCAACTGGCTATAAATTCTACACTCCACTTAGTTACTAATGTTTTGGAAAGAAATAGTTTCAGAGTCCATCAGACATAACTATGCGGTTATTCCTTTAGGCAGACTGAAAGATTATTATTCAGTATTAAAATGCTAATAATTGAACACCTTTGGAGTTTCAAATTGCATTTTTTCCACTATAAACTTATAGGATCTCAAAATTCTTTCAAATATTTAGCCAAGTAAAAATTTAAAATCCCTTTCTAAAATGAAAAAAATATGTTGACCTTTATATAAACTGCATGCTCTCATCTGTGATTTTTTAAGTTAATATTTATGTTTTCCATGATCAGCCAGCATGACTAGAAAGTGTTCCTTCTGATTTCTTTGACTACTAGTGATGCTATTTCAAAAAGAGACTTTCAATTTTTTTTTTTTTTTAACTGACAGAAGATATCTCTTCATCTTAGAAGCTGACTCACATGAAACTGACAACCAGAGATTTCACTGAGAGAAGAGTATGGTGAGCACAAACAAGGCAGGTGCATTCCAGGAGGCAAATATATGATGCAGAAATTGGATGGACCAAAAAGAGGAGGTGTATCTCTGGGTCTGCTAATCACAAAGGAAAAACTGACCAAGAATGTGTTGGCTGTTGTTACCGTAAGAGAGTAGAGTTTAAGATCCTCAGGACAGCACACGGCAGATCAAAGACCCTGGGCTTCAAGAGGATGGATGCTGGTTTCACCAGGATCTGAAAAGCTCCCTTTCTAGGAAAGGCAAAGAAGCCCATGGAGACTTCATASAATTATTAAGGTTTGAATAAACCTTTAAAATAATGAAGTCCAACTGTTAACCTGGCCCACCATGTTTACTAGTAAAGCATTTCTCCATGAGCCACATGAACATGCCTTTTAGTCCCTTCCAGGGATGGTGATTTCACCACATCGCTGAGTAGCCTATTCCTTCAGGGAGGCTTCAGGGACAACGTCCTTARTACACAAGAGCAGCCCATCCTCAACATCAAGAGAACAGTCAGTAATAAGAAAGTTCAGCTTGGCCCAGCCAGAATGTCTGACTCAGCCTGAGGCAAAAAGGAAATAGATTGGARGTAGAAAAGACACAGATCACTGAGGAGTATAGATTACTGAGGTGGACAGATTACTGAGGAGTTTAAATGCAAGGCTTAAGCATTCACAGGGGGAAGTAGGAAGACCAACATTCAGCTGGAGTTGAAAGTGGTAAAGCGTGCAAAMGGAAATGGAAAGGACATGAACAGGCCCAGAAATAGCATAAATACCAACCCTCCCAACCCTTTCCCAAAATACCAGTCCTTTCCCAATAAATGGGAATTTATTATTCAATGTAAAAATTTAAGAAAAGGCAACCCCCTTGCCTTCTGGGTTATCAGCAGATGTAGTGGATGCAGAGGTGGTTTCCCTTTCTTAGTCACTATAGTATGTGTCTGATCAAGTCCCCAGGAGACCTTTACAAATAAAATTTGGCACTGTAAGTCTGGTAAGGTACCAGATGCACTAAAAGCATGGTTACACTGTAAGCCTGGTCACAACCACAATCCCATTTGCAGAAATAGTGTGAGTTGCACGTTAAGTCTGGACACATCCAAAAGGATTCCAGACTCACAAATAGTGTGCATGTTGTGACAGGATAAGGTTCAGAAATTTCTCTTGGTAAATACACTGATATCAGAAAACATAAGCAACAGTATTACTGTGGAATAAAGCTTACCTGATGGTAAGGTGTCACTGTAAGGGAGGTACAGCTCATCGACCATCCCAGGATACAGAGRTGGAGTCTTCTCCTTTCTTCAYATCCCTCCCCTAGGTTATATTTGTTTTCTTTGAGGGTTAGAAAAAGATGAAGTTTCATTTGATGTTATTTCATAATTAGGTGAATTTTGAGACACTTTTGTCTCATACACAGGTTTTACTTCATTAACATATGTGGTGGCAGGAAAAGTAATGTATATTTTTAAGTCAAGCAAAGTTCAGCTTTTCGTCACCATTTGGATCATTCCTTTTTCTTGGTTCTCATTAGCTGTAATGTTGGAAATAGAGCATGACTGCAACACCTCTGTGCCTCTCTCAGGGCGGTGCACAAGCTCCCTCAGTGTTCCTGCTCTTAAAAACTAAGAAACAAATTCAGTTTTCCTCTATAATGCAGCTTCACATAATCTGTCTTGTCCCCTGCATGTAATTTTCCTTTTGATACTTGCKTTTTTATATCATTGACTATGATTAGTTATCTGATAGTTGGTAACAATGGGGAGGGTGTTCTGAAAACTAAAGAGCAAATAGCAGTAAATTTTCAGCCAGAATATGTTTTGAGTGTTTTATGTTTGAAATACACTGGCAGTATCCCACAGGGACAGTCAGGAATTATTATGAAGTAGTCAAGCAAAACACACCAGAACATATATTGGTTACAAYAGTGGAGTAAAAAATAAATAAATAAAAATATATAAACTTAAATACAACAGAATTTAGGAGAATATCTTCKTCATTCTTTTTCAGTCATGAATTATTTAGACTGCAATAAACATGAAACACATTTATATGTCCATTGAAGAGATGCTGAATGGAAAAAAACAGGATTAAGAAGCAATGATAAGTACAAAATCCTGTACTTCTTATAAATAAACAAGATTCACTTTACTGCTTCACAGGTTCTTCTTGATTAAAAACTTWTACATGACAAGAAAATGTGGGCAGAATAACATTGAAGTACATTAGCACTCTGGAAGACACAAGGCAACATAGATTACTGCTAAACAGATTTYTCTTTTTACTGAATTTTGCTCCTTCATTTTAATATTAGAATATTAGACATCCATCTTCTAAAAAGAAGCATAAATTATATCTATGTCTATTTTCCTTCCTTGGCTTGACAAGTTTCTGTATGATTAAGATTGGAAGTAAAGCATCCTTGTAGAGAAAAAGAGTATAACAAACTCCTTGTGCTCTCTCCCTCCTTCTTCCTTTCATTTAAAAAAAATTATTRACAAGTTTGTCATGGTTTCCCTTTCTTCTTTTCTTTTCAGTTCTGTTGTTTCTCTTAAGAATTTTGGATTCTAAATTTTATGTGTGGTTGTTCACAGTACATTTCCATCTGCTCCCCAAGATTTATGTATGAGTGAAGTTCTTTCTTTGTCAAAGGTATTAAACTGTTGTGAATGTCCTAATTAGAATAATAAAAAAAAAATTAATGTCTGAGTACCTAAAGTGATGTCCTTATGAAAGGCAAGAAATAAAAATATAAAAATACAGTGAATAAAGGACTTCATAACTCAGAATCAGGGGGAAAAATCACATATCCACTGAAGTTTTTGAGAGAAAGGCTACATGGGAATATTTTTATTGAGAGAGCAATGGCTGATGTAAAAAATAAAATCTCAAATCCCTTAATCTTTTAAGAGTTTTTTTTATTTATTTGAAATTTTAAAATACAAATGCAAACAGGTACATATTTGTTTTTATACTCTGAAAGGTTAACCCAATCAAAATGCAATTATGCTTTAGGGAATTAATGAAACAAAAAAGGAGAATGGTTTGAAGGTAAAATATAAAATAAACTCTACTGAATTTTAGTAATACAAAATGAGATACCAGTGTGKTTTTGTTGGAAGTAAAAAAAAGCAAAAATCCCCCACAACCACGCCCAAAATCCCCTCACCAAAACCCTAAGAGAAAATAAAGTGAAACAAAAAAATTCATATTCAAAAATTGCTTATCCACCTTTGTTTTCCATTCCCTCTTCACTAAGCATGATTGCTACATATTGCCAGAAAACCAGCYTTGTCCCACTTAATACCTATCTTAATTTTTTTGTAAAGATATCTTTCTTTAAGAATTCAAGAAAATATTTTTCTGAAGTGCCATAGTTCTTAGAATGTCTTTGGAAATATGAGGGATATTTTTCTTTCAGAAGTATGTGTTCTGTTTCCAAATAAAAAAAAAATAGAAAAAATATTTAGAAGGTTTATGAGATACATTTTAAAACCTATTGACTATTACTTTATAGCATGGSTATTATAACTATTATTATATAACATGAATTGTTATTTCATTTAATTCAAARTAAGAAAATTTGTCACAGGAGGTTTTATTAGATTTATATGACTTTCTTTTAAAATATATAGTTATATGAGAAAAAACAAATTCAAATCTTTCTTATCTCAAGTTTTTTTTTTAATATATCTATTAATTTTTCATACTCCTGTTGCACATTCTCATTCTTCTTCCTGTTTTAAATTTTTTTCTCTTTTCTCTGATTTTGCAATTTTTAAATCCATTTTTTATTACTACATTCATTTAAACTAATATAGTGATTAAATTAGCAATTTCCAGAGCCATCTGAATTCCAGGGCAGTGTTCTAATATGGATTGCCCATGGAACTTCTGCAGGGATATCCTTTATCTATATCCCTTAGACTACCCAGGCTGTTTCTTTACTCTTTACTCTTTTAATAACTCACAGCTTTACCATAATGTGAAAACTTACACAAGAACAACTGATATGGTAAAATCTAGATACCACTAGGTGATAAATGGTGTAGTCAGGCATATTGCATTTGAAAGATAGCATGTGTACACAGACTTCAGAAAAGAAAAAGAGTTTTACTACTTTCTTGCTTAAAAACAAAAGGTGGAAAGTGTTGAGAAAAATGTCTGAACATCAGCTAATGAATGATGGCTGTGAGTGTTTYACTTGTGACCTTTTGAATAGGCACTTTTTTAAAAGAAAAGAAAAAAATCATTCCTCCTCAGGGGATTTGACAAATATAAAACAATAATAAGAAAGCTCAACATATTTAAAGCAAATATAGAAGAAAATTAGTTTTCTACCTGAAATTAATAAAGTAATGTTGTCTGATATTTTTCACAAGATTTTAGTCTTTAAGCTTTTCCAGTCACAAACAGACCTCAATAACCCTGGCTTTACCAAATGCCACTACTTGCTCTATTCAATTCCTGCCTGTCTCTCAAGCACATATTTATATCTGTGTATGTGCCAATTGGTATTGTCACTGCTAAGCATCACATCAGGGAAAGTGCTGGCGGCAGCAGCAAAACTATGACTGAAATAGAAAGTGAAAAGAGGGATTAATAAATTCATTTTAGCAGCTGCAAATCATTCTGTTCCTTGTATTCAGACTTGTCCCAAAGCTAGTAACAGCACAATCAGGGATAAAATTGTTTTCTGGATACATATTTAATAGAAGATGGATAAGATTTTTGTAATAGAAAGAACTATATTGGAGTATAAAATTAACGCTTTCTGTTTTGTTCAGAAAAAATGTAAGATAAATCTGTATTTCATCTTTCCGTTATCTGTTAGCTGACTGTATTGTTGCAATTGGCATATCTGGATTACAGGATTTTTTTAAGGAAGTTTGACATAAACTCATGAGTAAAATGTAGTTTTTTAATCACAATAACTTTGGGGACTTTTTTCATAAAAATTGCCTCTACCTGCAAYTAGTTGATCAACATAGGTGCCTAATAGCTGGCCTTACCTGAAATATCCAGAAAGATGCCTTGTGGAYATATTTTCTTTCACAGTACATTGTTTATTCCTTAGCAATAATGTGTAATGTAAAAATAGTGTAATTCATTTAGGATATTTTTATATATCCAGAAAGTGAAGTACTAAATTACTTATATCTTGTCATGTAACAAGGTTAAAAACCACTGATAAAACTCTATTCAGTGCTGTGGGATTTATAGAATCATAGATTCATGGAATATGCTGTGTTGGAAGGSACCCATCAGGAAGGATCATTAGGTCCRCATCCTGGCCCTGCACAGGACCCCAGGATTCAGACCATGTGCCTGAGAGCATTGCCCAAATGCTCCTTGAACTGGTGTTTAGATTACTGCAAGAAATACAGAAGAAGCAATGACTGAGGATTAGTATTTGATGTCTCTAATTTCTCACCCTTTCTTTAGGCTCCTTTACTTTCACAGGAACTTCTGGCAGGTGAAGAAATATGTTGATTTTTAGCTTTTATCCTCTTTCATAGAACTTGATTTGACTTTTCATTTGACGATGAAATTCACAAATACATCTTTCTACTAATCAGTAGATATTTGTTATTGCTGATGAAATAATGAAGGATGATTAGTTCAATGCAAGCATATCTACCTACAATAAGGAATATTATTCACTTGCAGGCATATGAAGAACCTAGTGCAATGGTTCATTATTTCACACTTCAAAGACTTCTGAAATAATGGATGGAAGGTTCTACTTAGTTTGTCATATGTTACAGTACCATGCTATCAGTAGCCTTCACTTATCTAGGGCATGATTTGTTCCAAATGAATCAGTAGGAAAGCTATGGGGAATGTTTCAGAGGCAAAATATGGAAAGTTTAATTAGGGGAACAGAATACTCCATTCATTCTTACTGCATCTCTCAGAATTTTTGCACACTCTTTGTGTTTTAATTTGAAAAGAAGCAACAAATGATAAATCAAAGACATTCTCTGTGATAAGTAGCAGTTAGAGTATTGCAGTGTTCATCTATTGCATTCTCCAAATGGCTGCAGGAGAATCCATACTCCAAGTCACATGTGTAGAATCTGTATTTCATATGGGAAGCACAGGATGTTCAGAAAGAGCTCAAAAAAGCCAACACACTAAGAAAAAGGAAAGGACACAATACAACAAACAGTCGTAAATTAATTTCTTTTGGAGACTAAGGCTCTATGAAAACTCTTAGTGCGAGGGTAGACATATTTCATCAAAATTGTGATGTCAAAGCATAAAAATTCAGATGCCTGAAAGTCATGCTTTTCAAAAAATGATAAAGGACATGAGAGTAATGCAGTCTTGCATTTAAATGACCTAAGAAAATTAAGTTTGAAGTCAATTTTCTGTATAGCAATAGCTTCATGTAAGCAGTAGACACACAGTGGAATTAGAAAAATGGAATCTTAGTCAGTTGCTGTCACATTAATAATSTGAGACCAACAGCTAGGATAACCTACAGATGATCATTCTATGGCCGTCAAGAAAATTTCTGTTGCCTGGAGAATAGAAAAAGRGCAATTGGCCACGGAATTCAGGAACTGCAACATCTGTGTAAAATCATCAGGAACTTAGAGAAGTGAAGTTTTTAAGTCATTCTTTGCCTCCTACAAAAGCTATACTATCGAGGATTGGCTTGCAGAAGTGTCTATATCCAYACAGAACCTGGAATCTTCCTCTCTCCTCTGGTGAGACCCAACCYGCATCACTACATCCAGCTCTGGCAACTCCAGCACAAGAAAAACATGGACTTCATGGAGCAGACCTAGGGGAGGACACAGAAATGGTCAGAGGTTTGGAATACCTCTCTTGTGAAAACAGGCTGAGAGATTTGGGGCTCTTTAGCCTGGAGAGGAAAAAGTTCTGGGGAGGTCTTGGTGAAGTCTTTCAATTCTTAAAGGGGGYTTATAATAGAGATGCTTCTACCTGGGCTTGTAATAACAGAACAAAAGTTAATGGCTTAACACTGAAAGAAGAGAGATTTAGATTAGCTATAAGGAACAATTTTTTTACAGGAATGGTGGTGAGGCACAGGAASAGGTTGCACAGAGAAGCTATGGGTGCCCCATCCCTGGAAGTGTGGAAGGCCAGGTTGGATGGAGCATTAACAACCTSATCTCTTTGAAAATGGCCCTGCCCATGGCAGGGATGCTGTAAGCAGATGATCTTTAATTTCCCTTCCAACCTAACTCGTTCTACAATTCTAAGATTTCTCCTTTATATGTCTCAACTAAATGTCAAAAACTATAGGCAGGGTAAACCTATATTAAAATATACTRCCCTGATATTTAAAAAGTTTCAAAGTTTGGCTTGGGATAAAACTTTTTCTTRGCTTATGTCACAGATTTCAATGTAAACCCAACAAAGTTTGCAACTAATGAAATATTGGGGTTTAGTTTTGGTTTTTGATTTTCTAATGGACTTATTTATTTGTTATAACACTCATGATTGACTTTTTAATTTTTTYYYYTTTTTTTTTTAGTGTTACTAATCAGATTGCACTACAAAAAACTTGGTATCCAATTCCTTTATTACTGCTAATTTCATTGCAATTAGAAGATAACAGCAGTAAAGTGCTTAAATGCCTTCAAGTATCTCTATTTATATAATTATAGTGCATCACAATTACTTCTTTCTAGTGTGCCTTGGGTAACATTGAGCTAATGGTTCACAGAATAAATTCAGTCCATAAATACCTGGACTACTATTTAATTATCAAAAAAACATAGGGAACATCTGTTACATGGGCTTGTTAGGTGATAACACCATCATTAACTCCAGACAACAATCCATCATCCATAGCCTTGTGAAGCAGCAGGTGGGCTGAAGTAATTCTGTCTGTTGTGCTGAGGACAATGAATACTGTAGATATTTCTCTAACAACTAATCCCACAACCCTGAATGCAGTAACATAGCACTTTCCTGAATATTTTCTCYTAAAATCAGTTGGATTAGATAGGACACAGAAGACTGAGTTTTGTTTAGGTGCAGKGTCATTGTTTTCCAACAGAGAAGGCTGAACAGGCAAAATTCAATARTATAGTTCAATTTCTATGTAAACAAAAAAATGAATTTATGCACACAGGTTAGTCTGGGGTGGRGAAGGAAAAAGAGGGGCATACTTGCATCATTTAGGGCCTAGTTTTYGTTGGTCCTTGCAGGCAATTATAATGAAGTCCTATTTTATATGTAACATTTTCCAGTGTAAGAAAAAATATCAACACTTTTCAGCTGTTCATATATAGGGAAAAAAAAAGATCAAAGCCCTCTATTAAGTATCTTAAAAATGAAATTCTAGTCATGGACAACATTACAATTCAGAGAGGAGAAATTAAATTGGTCATGGACTAAATTTGTTTGCAGCTGGTAAAATGTGCTGAAAATTCTAGAACTGACACCTAGCCAAAGGATTTGTTTTTCAAATATTATTTGTATCTATTCAATAAAACTTTTTTTTCTTTCTAGTGAAAGTCAGAATTAGTATCTTAAGTATTCATCTTCGGCTCTGAATATTGGTATTTTTCACCTTTTTCCAAATAATTTTGATTAAATTTAAATACTTATTTGTACTCTAGTTTTATAGGAATCTACCTGGTCTTTGCCATTTTGCATACATTAATTTAATGTAAAGCTAACCAACCATTTGACTACAGAAGGAGCATAATTATTTTTATTTCCATTGATTTGATCACTTCATTACAATATCTTGGCTTTTTTTATATTGTTTAATCTTTCCCTTTCATCTTCCTTTTTATTTAGATTATGGTGTGCTTTGATAAAGTTCTTTTTAATCCTAGCACAACAATATATACCACTYATGCATTATCAAAATAAAAATCCCTGGAGATATAAATATTTATGATATTAATTTTTTCAATTACTGGTTTAAGCATTTAGTGACATAATTTATTGTTCTGTCAATGCATTCTATTACTGTGCCTCAGTTAAATGTGATAAGAATAAATTCTAAGATCAACATTAAATAAAACTTGTATTGAATCTATTTTTCTGCAGATAAATAKTATGCACCAGTACAGAGGATACCTTGATTTGTGGCAATGGTAGGCTGAATTGGGCCAGCTGCCAGACATCAACACAGATGCCCTCTACACCTTCTCATTCTAGTCCTCAAAAGGACAGGAAAATAAGATGAAAAATCTCATGTGAGGTCACTTGCCAATTATCATCACAAGCAAAATAGACTTCATTTAGGATTTTTTTTTTTCCCTCAACCAATTAAATCTGTACTTGAGTACTGAGAAACATACTAAAACACCTTAACACCTTCTCCCACATCACCTCTTCTTCCTAGACTCAACTCTTCTTCTTCTTCATTCATGACTCCTCTACCTGTTCCCCACCCTGCTGAGTGGTACAAAGCAGGAGAAGTGGGGGGTTATGGTCAGTCTSTACCAGTTCCTTTCTGACACTCCTTCCCTCTAATACTTTGCCCCCTCCAAAAGGGGCCTCCATGGGCTGYAGTTTCTTCAGRAAATATYTATATGTTCCAACCTGGTTTCYTCTGTAGGCTGCAGAAGATTCTCTSTTCCATTACCTGGAGTACCTCCACCTGCTCCTTTTTATCTCACCTTAGTGCTTGGGAGGTTGTTTCCCACGCTTTCTTTGCTTCCTTCTCTCTYTCAGGCAGAACTTTGCTTTTTCTTAAACACACTGAAGTGTCACCATCTTGAGTGAGGAGCTCAGCCATGCCCTAAAGTGGGTCCATTCCACTTGGCTGGAACAAGCTGGGATCGGCACAGAAAAGCCCCAGTGTCTCCTTACAGAAGTCCCTGAACCCCCCACACAGCCCTTTCCACAATCACCCTTACCCCTACGCCAAATAAAAGGACCAAAAAACAAACTCTTTATATTTCTCTGAACCTCTAACTCTCTCATTTTGACATTATTGATTTTATAAAATGAAACATTATGCATTATGTAACAGGAAGAATACAGAAACCCAGTGAAATTAATGGCATTATTTATAAACTATTAGGTTTGTAGTTTTTCTCAAGTATATTTGGAAAGTTAACTATGAAAGTTGTTTTGTTTTTTTGTTTTGTTTTGTTTGTTTTTTTTTTTTTTTTTTTTTTTTTTTTTTGTAGCTTTTCAAGGTTAATCAAGCTGTCAGGAAGAAGTTGCAAATACGTGTGCCTGCACTCAAGAGTACAAATGTGCAATCACAGCAGGAAAAGAAATATGTTTTCCACTTGGTTGCAATACATTTATCACAAGAGTTCTCAAGGAAAATGGTCTGTAACTTATATGTAGTTTTAAGTCATTTTAAAAAATATCTTCTCACACTATGTTGTTAATGCCATTTCAAMATACTGCTTTGTAAGAGCATAAACTAGGAACAAACTTATAAATAAAATAAATATAATATATAGCTAAATCATATTTCTTTTTCTTGCTGTCTCATATCTCTGTCTTATATTGATTCTTAGTACTACCTTYTCAAAAGGATGAGATTTTCATGGTAGACCCTGACAATTGCTTTTCTRTTTAGTCATGCAATTAAATTCCATGCAATTTAACTTTTCAACAGGTAACAAGATGAGACATGGACTTGGCCTAGAGAAAATGGTTAGTGAGTTAAAAGAGAAAGGTATTTATTTTGAATTCATTCCCCCTTCTTGTTGAAAGCAAGTTAAGATCAACATCATTTAAAAAACTGTCTCTGATTTTGCATGGTTGGCTATTCAAACTGGTATTGTTAAAAAGAAAATCTTCTCTTCCTTTGCTGCTTTCATCACTACTTTCTTAAAATTATTTTCTTTCCCTGGATCGATCAACTGAATTGTCACTCAATAGGAAAGGCATGYCATCTCTATTGTTGTAGGAGTCACTATTGAAATGAAAAACTACYTTCTTTGAAACAGTACAGTTTTTACTGAGGCAGAACTGAATGAAGAGTCCCTTAGCATGGGGATATATAATAGATATTTTAGTCAAATTAGAGACAAACCTRGTCAGGTAACTCTGTTATCAGTAATCTGTAGTGAACAGTTAATGAAGAAGCAGATACGACTCAACTTTGCATCCTTCTAAATATCAGTTATGGCTTGCAAATAAGCTTTCAAGCAGTATATAGATAATATATGTCTTTTTTTGGGACCTCTTTACCACCCGCGTATTAGAGTGACTATGTGAGTACAGCAGTAAAATTCAAGCATTTGAGTCTGTAGACTCAAGACTTAATGTCCTAGAGAAAAAGAAAAAGAGGGGGAAAAAAGAAAAGAAAAAAGAAAAAAAAAGAAGCAAGAGAAGGAAAAAAAAAAAATTATGGTGACATACAAATGAAGTTTCTTACTTATGTGGGTTTCTTTCTCAGAGGGCTGACATTAACCATTTTTAAGAAAAGTAATATGATAAAGTAATATGATAAATATGCTCTTATTTCAGTGTTTTCCTACAGGTTACTTTAAAATGCCTGTAATGTCTGAGTCCTCGTTTTGTTTGCCCCCTGCTTTTCTCAGCATTCACTCAGTTTTGTTCATGTCTAGTCTATCTTGTGCCACTCTCCTTTTCAACTGTCTCCCTACCTGTCCTAACCTGCCCTCTGCTTGGTGCCCATTGAGGAGTTATATTTTTTCTGGGAGGCTCTAATTGCCTCAGCACAGAGCCCACAAACCATCAAGACAATCTGCCTTCTTTCTTCCCTGATGCTCAGAAATATGTATCTTTTTTTGCCAGAAGTTTTTGGGTTTTGTTTTTTTTTTTTCTCTTGCAGGTATTTGCAGGTACTTTGGGATCCAGGTGAGGCCAATCTTCTTCTTAAACCAGATAGTGGCTTCTTATGATGGACTTCACACTTACTTACCCTGATTGACTACAAGAATAAGATGTAGCCAGACATGAGGTGGCAGAGATTGCTTAACCTACAGCTGACAGTGTCACAGACCCACCTCCCCCAGGTGTCAGTACTTCTGTCCACTAGTCAGACAGGACCAGTATCTGGCTGGTGTGAACTGTCAGSTGCTGCTACATGTGAATGCCAAACTGATTGATAACTGTGGAAGCAAAAAGAGAAGAGCGATTCTATAATTTTTCCTTAGCTGAATTTGGTCCTGATATGAAAAGATAAAAAGGAAAATCTTTTTGCATACTTGACAGAAACTATCTGAATCAGTAAGGATTAAAAATCACAAATTAATATTTTGAAGAATTTGGCATTGGGGTCTCAAGGTTAAGAAAATAATAAGATACTTTCATAAAACATCCCTGAGCTTTCACACTAATWTTTGGTTTATTTATGTTGAACACATTTTTCTTCACTTCCCCAGATCAAAACTACAGAATCAACTTTGTCACAATTTTAAAATCCTCATATTCTATTTTTTATTGATCATCAGACTTTTACTCACCATTTAATACTCTTACACTGCTTTTCAAAATCTGCCTTTTTCTCCTGTAGCCCCATGAGACAATTTTTTTCTTCCCCTATATGAAAGATAGCAATATCCACAGACACAGCACTCTTTTCTTTCAATACCTGTGATAAGGCCTTTTCTCTCCATATCCTTGTCCTGAGTATTTTTCACTGTCACTTCTCTTTCTTAATTCCATCTTCAGTTTTCTCAGTGGAATGAGTAATTCCTAATTCCTTCTCAGCATCTGATTTTTCACCAGYTCTCTTTCTGTCTTGACTACTCCACACACCCTTTTAGTCTATTTGTCTTCTGCTGCTGCTGCTGCTGTCAAGCTCTGTGTGTTTCGTCCCCTCTCTCCTTCAAATGGAATTATTTGACTGCACTGTAGTGTCCTTCTTAAAAACTAGTTCTTCTTTTATTGCTTCCTCATTTTCTGACACATCATTCYCCAGAGAAGGGCATCAGTACATTCTTCTGATGAAGTAGTGTAACATTTCATCATCTTTATTTCTCTAGGCCTCCATCTGTTTCCCTTTCCTCCTTGTCTGTGTCATTCTAATGGACAAAGCAAGCTCTCTGAGGCACGGGTGAAAAATTCCTGTGAAACACTGCATGACACAAGTGTAAATCTATAAAGTTTTCAGAACAAAAAATATTTTAAATTAGAAATGCTGCCTTTAAATTAAGTTTCAGTTTCAGTTTTATGATGAAAATGTCACAGCTACTAAATCAAGTCTCCTATTATCAAGAAAAGAATCAAGTGAAAGATATATAATGCATAAATCATCTGGTTAGAACTTTCTCCATTTCAGTTTTACACAATTYTTCTTATCCTACAACTTTTTTCACATTTTAGGTAACATAAGAATGATCATAAACACTAACCATTTTGAAATTTACCTTAAAAAGTGCTGAATATGTTGTCTTGCAAATTGATGCAATTTTTTCTAAACAATTCTCAGTATTGTGGATGGATCGCATGCCAAAATGGATATGTCATCCCATGGAGTACACAATATGTAGATGAGGTAATAGTCACCAATTGTAACTTGCAACTATTATGTGAGGAACAGTTTCTTTGAAAAAGAAAAGGTTATTAAAATCAGACATTTCTAACGGTTAAGATATGGGGAAAAAAGCCTTATCTCATACTGAAGTACAACAGCAGAAGTTTAACTGCTCAAAATTATCATGCATAGCATTTTCACTGTCCAGATGAGTCAGAAATTTTTCAAGAAAGTTTTACAAATACCTTAACTAAATACTGACATTCTTATTGATAAGTAATTTTTCTTTCACTGAACAAGTCTCACTGATACATATGCCACAACACACACAGGCTGCCACTAAGGTATCAGGGAGCAGTTTATTTTTCCCTTACATGCAGGCTACCATGCAYTTCTTCAGGTCTTGGATCTGAACAATTAGAGTAGCAGTTTTTTTGAATTCCAAATAATGGTACTACATCCATGCAAGGGAAGAAGACTAGGTATACTGCTACATTTTAGTTCCTAACATGACTTTGGCACTATTTTAGGGACTAAATCAGCCTAACCTCCATCTTTTCACTTGTAAAATATGAATTGACTCTGATATGCATGAAGGATTTTTACACATTCAAAGTATCACAGAGCTCAAGAAAAAAAAAAAAGTATATCTAATAATAAAAAAGCACATTATTATATTTGTGTCTATAGCGAAAAGGATACTCACATCAGGACTATGTAAAACTTTTGTCAAAGTATGATGAGGATTAATGCTCTGAAAACAGAAGAAAGAAAGTATTCATACTTTCAAGCTGTTCATCTTATTAAAATGTTGTTCTCTTTCYCACAGCTAGTTTCTCTACGGGCTCATGAGCCACATATACCCCAGTAGTCAATTTACCTCTCCCTTCAGAGTTCGAACAGATGGGAGGTTTGTAGGGGCTTGGAGAGTAGTACTGTCCTCTTTAATCTTTCTATCAAAAAAAAATTGAAGATTAATAAAGGAATAAATGTTATCATATAAACAAATGAGGGCTAAGGGAATATTTTTTTTWAAATAACATAAAGCTGCTTCTACTAAACTCCAGTAATTTATTTAAGTCCATTAAGAATGTATTTCTTCTCCTACCTGCTAAAAACTCCCCAAKTTACAGTGTTTCACACTGAGTGGATTGTTATAGTTTCTGTTGGGCATAATTAACAATGTTGACGAAAATGAAGGACTAAGACTGCATACCCTCTCAAAATGAGGACTTTTTAAATGGGAAACAGTATCAATTTAAGCTCTCTGACACTGAATGAACCCTTTTTCTGAACAATTTGATCAAACTGTCTGAAAGCTTCCTCGAAGCAGGTGGAGATTTAGAAAGTTTTAATGTCTACTTTTTTGGTTCCTGAACTTTGCATAGAATTTGTAAGCAACAAAGAGTTGAATGTTGGTGAAGATAACAAAGATGTCAGCAAAAGCCTGTGATTCAGACTGAAATTTCACCTGAAAACAGAGGGTTAAGCTTTAAATCCATTCTTCCATATATCAAAGGATGTCTTAAAAYGGTCAATGAATAAGCTCATACAATTGTTTTATCTTTCTCAGACACGTCACAGCTTGGTATTTAAGAAAATCGTCTAGCAAATACAGTTTTAAGTTTCCTGGGTCATCTTCATAAATTGAATTAGGTTTTCTTAAATTGCATATGAATGCTCTAAACATTAGACTCTTCATGAACTCATTAATCTTCATTAAAAATGATCACAAGAGTCACATGTCACTTCAAACAATACTTTTTGGACAGTTTATGCTAAGACCTCAATACTTGCAAAATTATCAGATTTGGTTTTTGGTTTTGGGGTTTTTTTTTGTTTTTCTTGAGCTATGTTTTCATGAGCAAGTCATCAGGTTTTATAGTACACATGCCATATATATCTTTACACAAAAAATTAATAAGGGTCAGTTGGAAACCAAAGAAATCTACCAACTCCYAAACCAAGTTGTATGTTTCAGCAATAAATAAAGCGTATTCATATTAGGATACTATGAAATCTCTTCCAATCAATCTCTTCATGAACAAAAATACTTTTTTGTTATAATTACCTTCTCTTTCTGATAGAAAATTAAATATATATCCATTTATTCAAAAATGAATTTAATTGTGACCATTTTTAATAAAAATAGCCTCTTAGATGAACAAAGTTTAAAATTAACTAGCTTGTTTTGAAACCAACTGTGCACTAAAATATTCAATATATCACTCCAGGTGAAATTAATTTTTAGGATTTGATAACATAGATGGAAGCACTTATGATTCAGTTTTTAAATTACTATTTATGTTCTGAATATTTTTCAGTTGGTCTGAGCCAAAGCCCCCAAACTCTCAAAGAACTTTAAATTTCAAGAGTGTTCAAGGTGAGCTCCATGCTTTGAAGCATTTTCACACGTTAAAAACTACGTATCATTTAGTAAAGCCTACATTCTCTTTTAATATCCAAATTCTTGAAAAATAAAGGATAGATCTGATTTGCTTAAATTCAGTGTTGCTTTCCTTGACACTTCAGGATATCTCTTTCAGCTCCCAGCTCTTGCTCCARAAATATATCAATTTCTTTTAGGTCTGCCCATCTGTGTATGTCAGGCAGACCTATGTGGATGTCTGGAGAGTACAGTTCCCTGTGGAAAAGGAGTATGTTCTCTAGTTCCTACAAAAACAGGGAATATTACTAACGTTGCATCTAATGTGATGGATATTGTATCTAACAGGACTGTATAAGCAGCCAGTAATGAATTTTCCCGAGCTGAAAATCATGCTTGGAAACTTTTCCACCGCTTTAATTCAAAGCAAATATGATTTAATTTGGCTTCACTGGAAACTTGTTGACACAATCCCCACCAAAACCCTTTTTCTGTGAGTCCCAAAGGGGGCCCCACAGTATTACAGGGCACACAGACAGAAATATTTATTTGGCTTTATTCTCATCAAGACAAACAGTTCCAGCTCCTGCTTGGTAACCCCTTGCCACTGGTCTTTTTGCCATGTTTTATTTCTCCACTAGCTGTTGTGCAATGTAGATTATAAATGGTCATTGTGACCTGGGGTAGCAGAGAAGGGCCTTTGTTTCTGCCAGGAGGCAGGAACTGTGTTTTAGAAGTTTGAACAATAGAAAGAAGTAGAATAACAGAAAGTGTTCAGTGACACTGTTCTTTCTGCATTATACTGACATAACAAAGCAGGGGTAGGAAAGCTGTTGCCAGAACCAGATTCATGAGGCATGGACAGAATGCCTGGAATCATCCTCCTTTCATTACATGTATATTCTCAATGGTTTCACTCTCTGAAACTGAGCCTGTAGGTTTTTGGTCTGTCTGTGTTAAAGCCAGGGGTCTGAGACTAGTTTCTAAACCCTGATATAGTTGACTTTTATCAGGACTATGGGTTTCAAGGGACAGTTGCTCTAATTGCTCTAAGCCACTGTAAAACCTCTTCACCTTCCTGCTTAACAGCTCTCAGCAAAGTGTTTGCAGTTGTATATGTCTCTGTGAGAAGCCCAGTACTTTCCTGCCACTCCTGAAATTCTGCTTGCAGGGATTCTTGCACTTTTTCATGTTCTTATACCTTTCTCTTTTTTTCTCYTACATTCTCCCAAGCATCTGCATCCTCATATGACCTATTTTACAGAATCTCACCAATTTTATTTTACCACACTGTCTCYACTTTTTCAGATCATAAATTGCCATTGCAGTTTCTTCGTTTTTGCACTTACCAAGGATACCACAAGACTTCTAGGTACCCAGCTGTACTTCAAAGTTGCCAGCTAAGATTTTCAAAGATGTTTCTGGTTCTCAACCCCAGTTCCCAGGCCTAAAGCTCCCAGGTTGGCAGGCAATTCCCATCAGTACTGTTCAGCAGATATTTTATTCTGTTCAGTAAATTTGCTCCTCTAACCAGGCTTCATGGCTGTTAATGAAGTCCACCAACACCACTGAAAATAACTGGAACTTCAGCAGCTACATAAAGAGCATTAAATGTAGCTATCTATGAACCTAGATAAGGACGCACTTGAAAGTAAAACAACTATTCCTATGCAGCAAAAGTATTTGAAATCACTATCATTCAAACATGAAAATAAAACCCCAAACATCAAAAAACTCAAAGGTATATACCAGTGAAGTATTTTTTTTTCATCTAGTCTGTGGGGAGTGTTACCTCTCTTGTTATGCTCTATTATGGTTAAAGTGTTTGTTCTATCAGGGAGCATTATTTTATCACTTCAGACCAGAGCCTCAGAATACTTTTGCAAGTCAGTTATAAGAGCTCTRAGTCCATTGCATAATGTCAAGAAATAGAATCATAAATTTATGGAATATCTTATTTTGGAAAGAWCCTATAGGGATCACTGAGGCCAGCTCTCTGCTCCTCACAGGACTACCTGAAACTAAAGCATATGACTAAGTTCATCCTTCAGATGCTCTTGGAACAGTAAAGGGGAAGCTTAATTTATTCTTTTTGCATACAAATACTAATGTTTGAGTTTCTTCAGAAGTTATAAGCTTAAGTGAAACGAAATTCTTACGTGAGTATATGTTTTGCTCATATATTGAAGATTTGATATCAAGATGGAAGTTTTGTCTAAGTCTGTCAATGCCTTTGTATTGTCCTTGTTTTGTTTCTGCAGTAATGCCTGTACATCGTGCAGTGTGACTGACTACAGAAAGCCTGATTGGAATTGCAAGTTGCATCTTAACCCRAGGCAGGTACAGCCATTGTGCCCTGGCTGTCCAGCTCTTCAATCGTTTGCTGAGATTTCTTAAAATACATCACAATTCCCTCATTGGCCATACACTAATCTGTCCTTACAGAAGAAAAAAGGAATGGATATTTCAGTCTCTGAGATTTCATCCCAATAGGCAGGCAGGATGCAACCTTAAGGTGCTATGGAAATTTGAAGGTGATCAGATATGTGTTAAATGATCTTCACCATCTCTTGTGGCGAAATAACAAAAGGCTAGGGAACAATCTCTGGCCTGCAGAACAGGTATCACACACAGGTTCTTGTAAGAAGTGATTAGATCTAATCCATTATATATCAAATGCATATTAGAATGAGATTGTCAGAGCAGCTAGTGATTCCCSTTTAGAATATTTTCATAAGTTGTAATTAATAATATTCCCCTTTAGAATATTTTCATAAGTTGTAATTAATAATTTTATGCAAATGATATATGCATGTAAAACATTTATGAATATTAACTAACATCTTTGTTGTATTTTTAATGGAAAAAGACATATGTAAAAAATGCCATCCTGCATTTTTTAAGAAACACTAAAAATCACTCTCCTAAGAAAATTCATTTTCAAAATAAAGTGTGCATAAACAAATGGTTAAATTCTTAGATGTTACAGTGTAGTAATATATATGCAAATAGTAGATGAAAACTTGAACAGTCAATCTATTTTGTTGATATTTTACAAACAGGTTTTATGACACTAGGAGAAATATTTAGTTGTATGTGAGTTAGATACAGATTTTCTTCATTGCCACATTCTTGAAAGTAATTTCTCTTGTTTGTTCTTTCACATAAAATTATCCAGGTGTGTTTTAAAGGTGTAGTCTTTATTTTATTTAAATATATAATCATATATTTTATGACTGATGCAATTAATTATAGTTATTGCTATTACAGTTGTTTACAAGTGTAATTTATATGTAAATTTAACACTGAATTAATCATCTCACTAAATTTGATATTCCTGATAAGCCATGAGACACTGTCTTATATGATTGCATTGTTGCCTGCTTTACATCCAGGCATGCCATTATTTTATTGATTTTTCTTAATTATAGGAATAAATACCCCTAATGAAAATAGCAATAATGACCGAAACAGGACTAAAATGYCTTTAGGAATAAATACCAATTCTAATATAGAACATATATGTACATACACACATATATTTTGGATCCTAGATTTAAAGGAATCTAATCTGATGGAAACCTGAATTCTCTTATCTTTGCTTTACATTAGAGATCTGTAGGATAAACAAAGAATACCAAACCAAAGAACAGAACCCCTTCACCTCCAACTATGTCTAGAAATGCAATGAAGTTTGTTCATATTACAGGTAGCCATGTTTACTGTCAGGCCACAAAGATAGATTTTCTCTCAGCTGACATTTTTCCTGCAGGAGTGGCTTCTGTAAGAAGACACCAGAAGCTGTTCTCAATGTAGGACAGAGCCATTTCAAACATCTCCAAATTGAACTTGAGGCTGACCAAATTTGAGCCCATCAGTGATGCTGATGGCACCTCTTAAATAATATATTTAARAAAAGGCAAAAATAGTCTGTGCAGTAGCTGGGAGAGACAGGAGAAAAAATGTGAGACACAATTGTGAAGACACCAGAGACAGTGAAGAAAAAGGGAGAGGAGGTATTCCAGATGCTGAAGCAGATTCTTTCCAGCCCATGGAGAAGACCGTGGTGGTGCAGTTTGTCTCTCAATAGTCCATGTAGGATCACAGCTGAGCAAATACATGCCTGCAGCACATGGAGGACCCCATGGCTTTCTGGCAGGACTGGTGACCCCATGGGTGACCCAAGCTGGAACAGTCCATAAAAAAGGATTTATACTACCTCCCAGCCTATGATTGGCATTGTGTTTCGGCTTTGTTTCCTACAGAAAATATATGATTTTCACAGGCCGCTAAGTGCTACCACAAGTGACGAGCCAAAACTGAAGAGTGATACACTTTCAGATATATTTCCTTCCAGCATTTCACATTGGCTTACAAAGCTTWTTTTTTTTTCTGTGCCATTTAATTCTCACATCTAATCTCTGCAAAAACTATAAAATCTTAATTCAGCATTGTGAATTCAGTTCTTCTAATGAATTTTCTAACTTCTAGTCAATGAATACATTACCAAGTWTCACAATGTCTTGATTCATTTTAGCTTCAGCTTTAATTTTTATTTGTAGTTCCATCTCTGTGCTCAAAATTCTAATTGAGTAAATTCAACAAAAAATAATCTGTAAACTGTGGGGGTGTGGTGCTGCTTTCAGAGAACTCGTGTCCCATTTTCCGGCTAGCTCTGGCACCGAGCTCGCATTAAAAGGTACAGTTCGGTACGCTGAGATACCTTCCCGATCCTATGAGTCCTTGCCTTGGGCAGAAGCGTGCCAGTGGCGAGGAATGAAGAGAGGACTTTTGTGGGAGGTTCAGCTGGGGTTTATTCCACCCAGAGAGGGAACTCACAAAAGCGAGTTTCCCCCTCTGTCCCTCACCTTAAGTATGGGGGGTGGGGAAATGGGAAGGGGACCAATGCAGAAGGGGGGTGAGTGACCCAGAACACAAAGGACAATGGAACCAATCAATACAAAAAAGGGGGGAAAAGCCCAGATCCTGCCAATCCCTCGAYGGCCTTCCTGGAATTTTCCAAACACAGGGCRAGGCTGTAAAGTGATGGACAGGACCCACAATTCGAGAGAAACCAAAAAAGGGTTTAACATGGGGTACATAGGACAAACCATTGTAAAAAAAAGAACAGAAGCATGCAGAAACTTGGTAAAACCCAAAATGCATCACAACAGTAAACAATCAATCTTCATTCCACATTAATAGTAGATTGCCAGAGGAAGTTAACAGCTGACAGAGTTTTGAGGGAATTAGGTAGTTTGATTGCCATATATATCTCTGGGAATATATTTGTTTAAAACACTAAGTCACTGAAAATTAATCCGAAAAAAAAAAAATTAATGGTTGGAATTGACTTTGCCTAATGTCACTGTCAAAATTTGGTGGACCTTGACTATATTGACTAGTTTTACCACATTATTATAGCCACATATGTAGAATATTCTCTATTTCCTTGACCACCTTTGGAAATTATACCACCAGTATTAAGTGATCAAATGACTTTTTAAATAGATAAAGTATACATTTACAATGTTTTACAAGCAGCAACAGCAAGTTATTTTCTTGGACACATATTTAAGTCTTAAATAAATCCATTCATTCCAATGTTGCCTATTTTTAGGACATGTTGYCATACTCATTGTTTCCAATAAAGTGTGCTTCTTCTCTGGAATGTTTAYGCTCACTTTAAACCACTGGAAGCTRTGAAASTTTCAACTGTCTAGGTGAGAACAGTCATTCTCCACCATTGTGCTGTTTCCCCCTATAGATATTAGAATAAATTAGTTTGTAAAAACTGTGACTACAGTGGAATTCTGCTTGGAAAAAGAGAAGACATTGCATTTTTCAGAATTTTTTTTTTTTTTTTTACCTTGGGGTGGTTTTATGATGTAAACTACTAATCAAAAACACCAAAGTACATTRCTGCAATCTTGGTCCTTTTTCTTAAACAAAGAGAAACCCCAAGCATTTTTTTAATGAATATAAAGATCCATACAAGAAAATCAGGGCTGATTCCATTCTCAGCACACAGGCATCTACTGCATTATGGATTTCTTGGTTCAGATGAACATAGGTTGCCATCAAATACTCTGTAATATAGATGAGTCTTTTATGGATGCCTTAGACACCATAGGAGCTCTCACAGGTATTAGGTAACTGAACTAAGCCCTTCATAGTTGTGAAGACTTCCATTAAAAAGGACAAAAATGGAGATTAAATGTTTTCCTTTGTAAAAGAAGGGAAAATGAAAGCCAGTGAATCATCATACRTGAAAGATTATATGTATGTTGCACATACATATTTTTATGAATCTGTCCMTGATACAGACCTTCAATTCTCCATATAACTTCCATTTTTAAGCAAACAATACTGTAGGAAATGATACTGTACTCTTCCTGGGAGCATATACATCTCCATGGGAAATATATTCATGATGGCATTAATCTTATTTATTTCAAACACTTAACACACTTCTTTGGGTGGACTGAATCACTCTCTACAGGTACTCTCCCTTTTATAGTTGTGTCCTGAGGACAAAAGACAAAACTGAACTTCCTTAAACATAGGTTTGCAGTGTCATGAAAAACACCCAAGGGTATTTCACTTGGTCTCCACTTGCTATTCCAGACAGGTCTGGGACAAATTAGAACTATTTTATAATGAGGCAGTCCCATGTAGRATACCACAGTACCTTTAAAATGACAGCAGAAAACTCTGTCTTAGCAACTGAATTGTATTAGATGTCTGAAGACCATCTGAACAGTTTCTCCAGTGAGGAAGCTCATTTGTGGTTCCAAATACTTCTTTGTAATCTTGCCTAGGAGATGTTAACAGCTTATTGAACATGAGATATTTTTAATTAAATAACAAACACAAAATGAATCAATATGTTTATTGAATTTTTTTCATTCAGAAAATGTGGACTGAAATCAGTCAATGTTACAAGACATATTTCTAAATTTAGTTTTCTAAAGTAAAAACCACAAAATCACCACTTCTGGGTTTTATTTTA
>QVAJ01000014.1:5468827-5496152 GCA_003546035.1 Mixornis gularis | reverse complement strand
TTGCTGAAATTCATAAGATTCTAATAGGCCCACCTCTCAAGTCTGTCAGGTCCCCTCTGGATGGTATTCCTTCCCTCAGGTATATCAAATGAACCACTCAGCTTATTGTCATCTGCAAACTTGCTGAGGGTGTGCYTAATCTCMCTGTCTGTCATTGATTAAGATACTAAATGGTATTGGTCCTGCTACAGAACCTTGAGGGACACCACTTGTTACTAGTTTCCACTTGGACATTCACCTGTTGACTGTAACTCTCTGGCCGCAGCCAAAGTATCCATCAATCAAACTCATATTTCCCTGATTTAAGGCGAAGAATGTTGTGAGGACTGTATGAAAGGCCTTAGTGAAGTGCAGGTAGATGATACCTATAGCTCTCCCCTTGTCCATTTAAGCAGACTCAGCACTGTAGAAAGACACTAGAATGATCAGGTATGACTTGCCTTTGGCGAAGCCATGCTGGCTGTTTCAARTCACCTACCTCCTTGCCTTCCATATATTTCTACATGTCTTCTCACAGGATCTGTTCCATGAACTTACTAAGCACTGAGAGGCTGACTTGTCAGTAGTTTCCAGGGTCCTCCTTTATCCCCTCTTTTATAAGTGGGCACAATATTTCCTTTTTCAGTCACTGGAGACTTGGTTTGACTACCATGACTTTTCAAATATAATGGAGAGTGYCTTGGCAACTACRTTGGCCAGTTCCCACAGGATCCTGGGRTGCTTCTCATTTGGTCCTATTGACAGGTGTCTATTCAGTTTCCTCAGGTGGTTTCAAACCAAGTCTTTTTCCACAGTGGCACTCTCCAGCSTCTTGTTCCCTGGTCTCTATGGATTTATCCCATCCCAGATGCAGAATCCAGCACTTGCCCATGTTAAACTTCATGCAGTTGGTGACTGCTCATCTCRCTAATTTGTTGAGGTCTCTCTGCAGGATCTTGCTGCCCTCAAGGGAGTCGACAGCTCCTTCCACTTTAGTTGCTGGCAAACTTATTTAGTACTCCTTTAAATTCTGTGTTCAAGTTATTAATGAAGATACTGAAGAGCACAGGGCTGTGGATGGAGCCCTGTGAATCCCATGAGTGACAGGACCCCAGCCTGATGTTCCCTTTGAGCCAGTTGCTCACCTATCACTTAACACAGTTATTCAGCAGTGCTGCACATTTTGTCCAGAAGGATTCTGTGGGAGGCAGTATCTAAAGTTTTGCTGAAATCCAACAAGATTATATCTACCAGCTTTCCTAGATCAGCTCAGTGGGTTACACTGTACTAGACAGAGATCATATTCAACAAACAGATCATGTTTGGATGCGATTTATGACTTCATTGTCCTCCAGTAGTTTTTCAATACCTCCCTGAACATGATGATGAAAATGATGTAGGCATTTTAGAGGATGACTCATGATAGCTCACTTTGACATTYGTCTTCATATGGGATTAACTGATTGCCTGAAGCACATGTATCTTTCCAGTTACTGTAGAGGTAATTCAGAAATTTTCTTGTTGGACTTCCAGCTGGTGTTTTCCAAAAGTCCTGTTTTCCATCTGCCAAACTTATACAGGTAATGCAATTGTGCTGTACAAAATTGAGATCTTTGGGTATCTTTAGTGACACTAAATTACTACACTTAARTAAATGTATCCTGTCCTGTCTGCTTTATGTATCTACTTTGGTGTGAGCTGAGTATCTGCCTGAATTCCTCTATACTGACTAGATCCATTTGCTCTGTAATGAGACCATGCCAACACACATGGTGGTACTTAACACTTGGTAACCTGTTTGCAGACTTGAATTTAAATGTGTGGAGTCTCAAGCTGACTTTTAGAGAATAAATTAGTTACAACTCRCTTTTGAGTGGATGAATGTTAAGTTATAGTATGATCATGCAGAATACCAAAGCAACAAAAAATAAACAAGTACATTAATGTCAAGAAAAAAAAAACAGAACACCAAAATTAATTCTTTGTCTATTGAAATAGGGGGTGGGGAGAAGGAGGGATGTGCAATTTAAACCATGGTTTCCTTTCCCCCTTTTGTGTTTGGGATATTTTTAAACTATTCTCTACTTGCATAAAGTTGATCTGAAAGCTATCCTCAAATCCATATTTATCCCACCCCTTATAATTTCTTTTCATGTGCTGGAAATATTATGTAGAAAAAGTCCACTGGCTTGCAGTCCCATACTTTCCTGACTTCAACCTTTTGCACTGTACATAAGTCCTCTATTGTTCTTAAGCAGAGATACATGCAAGTAGTTTGGTTTCTTACTGGAGTAAAAATTCATAAATAAAACCCACAGTATTATAAAGCATGACATAGAAAAAGAAGGAGCTCATTTTTCTTTACTTTTGTGTTAACYCTCCTCTCCTCTGAAGACAATAAACTAAAATTGAAATGGAAGATATTGTGGGGTGTTCATTTCTTTGTTTTTTAAATTGAAATATCTTAAAATATATTTACCAAAATTKTAAAGTGCTTTCAATTATGCTATATTTGTTTTCTTTTAATGTAAAAGCTTTTTATCTCATGAATAAAAGATTAGTAAAAGGCAAAATTTTACRTTTTACATTTGTTTTTAATTTCAAATATGAAATTGATTTTTCTTTTAACAAACAYTTGAGGAAAGAAAAAAGATCAACTCTTAAATGTAGAATAAATTAAATATTCATCATTGGGAAATAATTGAAAAGTTGTTGGGGCAGAAGAGGCAAAGGAAATGGGAAGAGAAGGTGAACAACATGTCTGATGGCATTTTCACTATGAGAGTACAGCAGCTACAAATGACCCAAGCTGTACACAGTTTATAGAGTCCCTGACAGATGAAAATMCATTTTTGGCTTATTGTTCAGCCACTTGCAAAATCATTGTATTAGGTAGATACTGAAATAGGGGGAAAAAAAAGCAGTAAAATCCATCTGTTCATCTGAGCTTCTCTAACAGCTGGAGACAGAAAACATCCCTCTCTCTTGTATTCCCTCTCTCTTGTATTCCCACACTGAGTCGCAGTCATTATATATAGGAGAGCTGAGAGAGCACTGTAAATTGAAAAACTGGAATGAATACTCTATAAATGAACCCTAGTTCTTTAAGTGTCAAACACTCCAGATCTCCATCCTTTGCATTCAGAATTTGTTTTAGGAGTTGTAAATTTGGGGCCTTTTCTCAGCTAAGATGGTATCAGCTTGGTTGTTTGCCCTTTTCTTTCTTTCAGTGATCTATTTTCTTTTAGATAGCTCTCTTGTAGCTGTTTTATATGGCTCTATTTCCAATTGATGAAGCACATACATTCTGGGAAGAAGACAGCTCTGCGTTGAATGTAGATGGATTACTTGAGGATCAGAGCTGGTAAAGAAACATTTTAACAGCAGTTATGAACAGATTGGCATGTTTTGTCAGAGGTTTACTTAAACCCAGGGCTTAAATATATCCAAATTCTAAGTACTACTGTATTACTCCAAGGATTAGGAGCAGCAGCTAGGAGAGGATTTTCCTTATTTATAAGGGAAGATTGTTTTGTTTTCTTTTGGTTTTTTTGTTACTCTCAACATGCTGCAGAGGAAAGTAGATTTTTTTTTTTCTTTAACTCCTGAGTAGCGTTACACTGTTCTATATTTCAGTTTTTCCTGTCTATGGGTTTTACATTTAATRTTTTTATTGCCAGTACTTCAGAGTATTTTTTGCTTATGTTTTGACCATCCTTTGCATGTGAGAGAACATTTAGAGGGCTTATTATATCCACCATATCCATTTATAAGATCTAAAAAAGGACCCATTTTACCTTGSTGAGGCAAATTAATTATTGAATCATACTAAAATCTGTCTTAMTTGCATGACATTTGAGGTTTTATCTCTTCATTATTTGACAAATAACTTAGTCTCTATAGTCTTCCGTGTTTGGCATTAGTGTCTAGAAAGTRAATTTTGCCTCTATTCTGTCATATGGACTTTCATCATGATTCTGCAGGTTCTCTAGGGTAATTTCCAGGGCAAATTCTTAGCTACTTCTTTTTGAAACATGGATTTCTTGTATGTTTTCTTAACACTGAGCACTCATCATGTTGAAATATCTTTTTGAAGCATATGGATATTTAGCCTTCAGGATTAAGGTAAATATTCCCTTTTCTTAAAATAAAATTCCAAAGGGAAATTAAACTAAACAAAACATATTTGACTTGTGAAACAAAACAGACTGTGTAGCATAAGGATCCTTTGCTTCACTTAACATTTTCATTTCAAATGAAGTACTGCTGCATTTTATGTTGGTCACGAGAATATCATCCAACATCAGCATTAAAAAAGCAAGGCTGAAAAATAGTTATTTTATTATTATTCTGTAATCAGCAAAAAAACCCAAACAAAACAAAAACTAAAYAAAAAACAAACCCCCAAACCATAAYAAACATTAACAGACAAAGTTTATATTAGGATTCATTCTCAGTGTTACACCACTTTTGCTTAACCTCTTACATCAGCTGGATTCATTCAAGTGTATTAAGGATTTGTATTTACTTCATTACTGTCTCTTACTCTCTAGGAATATAATTTTATGGATGTTGATATGAACATTACTTTGAGTATTATTTGATTTATATGTCCTGATTTCTTAGCCTTTAAAGTGAAATTATTGTAAATAAAAGAATTCATCACACACAAGTAGTACCCTGAGGCTGAAGTCATACATTATGCAATGCCTCCTTTCTGTTTCAGACTACAAGTRGAGTGGTATCTTGTTCTTCACATTTGTCTCCTCAGAGTCTGTCTATTTCAGAGCCAATGAGACAAATAACAATATCAAATTATGATTAAATGAATGAAGGACTTAGACTTGGACTATCAGTTTTTGATGTAATTCTTTGTTGTTGATACATGCAATTAAAAAAAAAAAAAGTGTGATTCATGAAGAAGTACAGTCAGCAAGCAAAATTAATCTCAATACCTTGTGTCAATGTATTGACACCACAGGCAGAATGGGAGCTTCACATAGAGTTCATTAGAGAAGTCCTCCCCTTGAATCACAAGGCACAAAAAGGACCCCCTTCCTTSCTGCCCAACTTCTCAGACAGGAGCCTGGGTGTCCCTGGATCCAGTCTCAGCCTCATCCTYACTCAATGTCTAATGACTAAATGATTACAAATGTGTAATTAAGCCTTTATACAACTTTATCTTTCAGGATCAAAAAATGGCAAAACAAATATACTTATGTAAATAAATTATTTATTTCTATTTATTTTGATAAYGATTGGACTAAAGAATCTTAATCAGGATTATTTATTGCACTGTGTGGATAGCTATAACTATAGTGCACTATTTTTAAGTAATACCAAAGCAATTATATCAAAGCTAACAAACCCCAAAAATTATTATGTAGGTATTTATGTTACTCACTCATACCATCATACTTACACCCTAAAAAAGGRTATGTTGGGAAAACCTCCCATTAAAATATGGGACTCTGTAGGAGAAGGGAATACTGGTGATCTTGACCCTGATAACTAATAGCTGTGTTAATTACCCAATTCAGCCTCTCCCCTGATGAGTCACAGCCATATCCAATAAAGATAAGTGTGATAAAAGGGTGTGGGCTAGGTGGTGAGGGGAGGCTCATGAAGGAGGAGCCTTGGGCAAGAGGGAATAAGAAAAATCATGAAGAAGAAGGTGGCTCCTGGGCAGAGAGAATCACTGCTGTGAGGTCAGTCTGGGCCTGCAGTTAGAGCTTGTTGTTGGAACCTGCAGTCACAGTCTAGCCAGGTAAAAGCCTGCAGTCAGAGTCTGCAAACTAATACCTGCAGTCATGGTTTAGCAGGAAATAACCAGCAGTCAGAGACTGCAAGGGAAACCTACAGCTGGAGCTTGCTGCAGMCAGAGTCAGTGAATAGTTGGGGTCAGGATGGCTGAGCTGTAGAGAGGAATAAACCAGGACTCTTCATGCTGTGATAAACAAGAAGTCTGTGTCTTGGTTTATTTCTATCCTCTAAAAATAATGCTGCTGCAATAAGACTGGGCTTTTACAGTATAAGTTATAAAATGGTTTACTGTCAGTTGAGTGTTAGTTAAGCATCTTTAGGTCAGTTAYCAGTACAATTAATCATTGGTTACTTTATCAGGTATTTTATCAGGTCTTCCACATCTTCACTGCAGCCAGTTTCTATGAGGAGATACTGTTTTTTAAATTTGGGGTTGATGAGTAAGGCTCTTGACAGCATTATTAAAAAGCAACATGACACTGCCCTTTCYATTTACCACTGATAGCTTTGCAGAAAAAGTATTGGTCAAACTGTATTATCCTCACTCCAGACAGGGCATCCTGCTACAACTGGGTGCAGGTGCCCAGGTTGGCAATGGTGACAGCAAGGCCTCTGTGAGGAGCAGCCAGGGCCACCTCCCAGTCTGGACACAGCCAATTCCAGACAGCTTAACTGGACCTCTCACGAGGTGTGACTGAGCCCCTCAGCCATGCCTGTGGCGTTTAAGGGAGATCTGGTTTAAGACAGGGTAAAATGATTAGGAAGCAGTGAAGAGCAGCTGAGATGGACCCCTGTGAGCTCTAGGGTGAGGAAAGAGAAGTGGGAGGAGATGGTCTAGGTGCTGGAGAAAGATTTTCCTTCAGCCTGTGGAAGACTGCTGTGGAGCAGGTGGACATGCCCTGGAGGAAGAYGCAGCCCGTGATGAGCCCATGCTGCAGCAGGCTCTCTTTTTCTCCTGTTTTGCTAAGGAGAGGGAGTGGGAGAGCAGCTGTGTGGGTGTCTGGCAGCCAGCCAAAGTCAGCCCACCACAGTCAATTTTCCTTTTATGTCAAGCCRCAGAAATATTGGTGTAGTGCAGGGAGTATTTTATTCTCTTCTGACTTCCCTAATTAAAATTAAATAGCATGCATACAGCACCAAAGCCTGATACCATAGAAATTGTTAAAACTCACATAATTATTTGGTGTGGATTTCATCAACAATTCTGGYCCTACTTCCTCTAAACTCAATTTATTGCACTCAGGGCTGTTATTATATCTTTTAATGAAAATATTTCAAGACTTCTATGTTTAAACTGGATACAGACCTCTRCTTTTCTTTAGCTTTCATAAATTTCCTCAGTTGCACATTTTCATACCTCTGGTGTTCTTTTTATTTTTAACACCTCCCTACTGCTCCATATTCTCTGCTACCCACCATTGTTTTCTCAGATAAAATAAATGTCATAAGGTAACATTAATTACAATTCTGAAATGCAGAAATAAAACATTAGAGTGTATATAGAGAATGTTGATTTCTTCCTTTTATAACTGTCARGACAACAACTTTTTTTTTAAATCATCTATCATCTCCAGGCAAGACCTAGTCTCACTCCTATGAATCTAACCCCTGATGACAAAACATATTTGGCCACTGTAGTGTTCTAGCTACCATGACAAAATWAATGCTTATATTTCATATAATCTTTCCAATGCCACACTATTCAGGCACTTAGACTTTCTGCTATTCATAAATGGCAAAACAATTGTAATWTAACTTTTGTTACTTTAYTTATTTATATTAATGTTACTTTACCTGCTATGTCTCTGAACTATATAACACAAAAAACCCCAAAACAAATCCGCACACCATCCCACCTAGTTAGGCTATGAAAAACAAAGGGAAACTTTGCATTTCTAATAATTATAATATATAAGGAGTATGGTTTGTCATGTCTGCACTATTCAGGGATTTTTTTAAGTAGAAATCATTCAAARCACTAGTCAGCTAAGTCCTGAATGCCGTGAAATGTAACTACATTCAGCTTCTCTTTGCTCTAAAAATTCTGAAAATATATTCAAAGTCTTCCCCCCCTTCYCCCCTGTTTCTTGTCTCAGACAGTTCCACACAAAAATGCCAGGGTCTTCATACTCTTCTCATTCATCAGGCAAATATCTGAAATCTGGATGATTTTTTTTTTCACCCTAATAATGATAGAAAGGACTTTTGTTCAGGGAATGATATAACCAATTTATTTCTCTGGAATTAGAGAACAGGTGTCTTGAAGTCTTACCTGTCTCTTTTTGATATTATCAAAATCTTTACAAGTCTAACAAGTTAYTATCATAGTCAAAATGCCACTAACAGTTGAAATTGTGTATGAGTTTTATTTTTAATTAATAAACATGTGTATATATTTCTATATCATATATATTATTGTATTTATTTATTATATAGTTCCTGTTATCAGTTTCTTTCTGTGTTCATCCCTAGACTTCTGCCTTCCTTGTGGYGAGTCTTACAGTTGGTAATTCTTTCTGAGAAGGATATGTATGGGAAGGCACAACAGCAAAAGTCCTTTGCTGAGAGTAGTAGTTGATTCCAAAGGTCTCTTCTTCCACACTCTAGGATCTACCTCAGGTCATTTTAATGTGTCTGCTAACAGGTCAAACACAATGTCAGTTTAGCAAAGCCTATTGTGATTAGTATTTCAAGATACTATACCTTTCTAAATAAATGTATTTATATTTAAACAGATTTTTTWAAAAAAAAATAAATATAACCAAACTTTTGATAATTTGCATCTACTTTTAAATAAAGTACAGTCATGGTTTTCTTCAATCTAACATGCTTCAGCAAACTCTAATAACAACAATAACAAGGATATGTAGGTCCAATAAAACCAAGGAATTTCCAGAAGTGAAATTACCTGTTCTATGAGAATTTCAAGAAATTTKTAAATTAATATCCTTTAGGTTTCAGGGTTACTAAACAACTCTAATCCCCACAAGTGCTCAACACCTCTGTTTTATTGTATGTAAATAATGTATATAATTTTAAATACAGCAAACACAATTCATTTTTCTTGTATATTGATAACAAAAGTTTTGATTAAKTATTTAAATAAACATTTGACTGACAAGAGTCAGACATGGTTTTGTCTATATTGTTTCCTACTGTGTACTTAGAACATAATTTACTTCRGAGTTAAGCAAGTTGTAAAGTCTCAGAAAACAAAATGAATGTTCAGAATTCGGTCTTAKAATGGAATCTTGCTCAAGCTTCATTTACAGTATTGAAACGTAGATTTATGTTGTACCTCAAGAATGCTGGTAGTTTAAAAAATRAACCAAAACCATAGTGTTTGCACASAGCCTTCTTTGCTAAGACTGATACCAAGAGTGGCTCAATAATAGTTTGTTTACTCAGCATATTATGATTTTATTTTTCTAAATTGAATGGAGACATAAAATATTCAGAATTTACTAAACATAAAAGCATATAAYGGCAATATAAAAATATGAAAACATTAGAAGTTATTTGAGTGAAAAAAATTCTTTGCTATAACTGTCTTTATTGTAAGACAAAATCACAGCAATGAACATAATAACAGCAACCCAATTAAATATAAAATGAAAATTTATTTTAACAAAGTATGTGGAAACAACTAGTGTAATCAGGCTTCAAAATTAATATTACATTACTTACCAAAAAAAAAAAATCATCTTATCTTGGCTGTCTGCTACATTGTGCCTTAATAGCTAGAGGTKCCTGGTTTATATGGCTACTGTATGCATTATATTTTTCCTCACATGTCTTGCTTGATTTATCATCTGTTGTTCCAGAATGTGCAAAACATTTCTATACATAACGAAAAGTTTTATGGGTATAGTTAACTGCAAAAACATGAGTAATATCAGCCTACTCCRTTCAGCCTCTGAACAAAGACTTGGTCCTTTCTGGAATCTGAAATGTTCCAAACTTAAGTGATTTCCCAAAGAATCAAAATCAATKAACAAGATATTAGCAGAAATTTTGATATTCAGTATCTTCTTGCACTTAGAAAAGGCAAGTTTAAAGGGTCTATACATTCACTAATTTTAAATAATCTGCAAGAGCTCCAGAAATAAATCTAAGCATCATTTTGCAGTGTAGACATTATTTCAATGGGCTGGACATTAACCCAGCTGAAAACACCTACCAAAAAAATTTCTAAACTAGATTTTAACTACTTGGAGGCAGTTAGATTATAAGAATTAAAAGCAAAAACCAGAAAATATATGACCGTTTAATTTGAAYATACATCCTGAAAACAAATATCGCATGCAATTTTTTCAGGATAGGCGAGGAAGACAAGTACATCAAAAAACAAAGACTATTGTAACATTTATGCCATATGTGGAGGTCTAAAACAATTAAAACTTTTGTTTAGAAATGAAAATTTGGATATATTTTTTGAYATTGATATAAAAATCTTTATTGCTGAACTCCTGCTTACCTACATTTGCTTATTTATCATAGTAAATTAACAAGAATATTTGCTGCTATATTTGTCTCTAGAGTCTCTAATTCAGTCAGAGTATCAATGCTAYGTTGCATGAATTTAGGAGTACTTTTAAAAATAATTAATTTACAATCAAACCATAGGATGGATATTTAGTCTCATAAGTTAGAGAAATGCATGCTTGACCAACCTTAACCAGTTTTATCAACATATATTTCMATAAACTTGCATTAGAAATTAGTCAGTACTGTAAAACAGTCCTACAACTCTGATGGGTTTTATCCAGATAAATATTTTGGTCATGTTTTTCCATATGATGTACTATTAATATGGATATAGTTATTATAAAAGCAGCATGAAAACCACCCCTTTTTAAATACTGAGTTTTATGATCCTCTCACACTGCTTCAAAACACAAGAAGCTTCTCACTGCCTCCCACATGCCAAGACCTTTGAAGTTTGATGAATCTGTTACTTATGGAGGAAGCAGTAATAATAATTCTCCTCCATAATTCTCCACCGGATAGTCTGTAGACTATAATAAACTTTACCACTAAAACTGTTCTTATAGTTAAGCAAATTTATAATACACTTCACCTCTCAAACATTATTTTGTAGATATATCTGAAAAATCATTGATTAAACTATATGATCCATTTTTCATCACTTGTCTATAYCCATGATGCCATTGATCACTGTCAGATCAATATACAACCACCTAAAAAAAAAAAATAGAATATAATTCATTATGAGCATTCTAATTTCAAAGAARGATCAATATGTTATCATTATTCTATGTATCCATTCCTTTGAAAGTATAACAAGTTCTAAATACAGAATTAARGGCTGTGGCATTTTTAATTGTTCATTTTGCTACATTTTGAACTGAGGTCACAGAAGAAGGCAAATTTTTTAAATGACATTTCTTTGTTATTTAAAAAGCTTTCACTTATCTAAGTAAATAATCAAATAATAATCAAATAATTTATTTATAATATTATTTTTAAAAAAACAAAAACTAGATTCTTATAATCTTGTCCTATTAATCAAGTTTTATTACATATTAGTAATAATCATATGTTATATTACTCTGAAGTATTCTGCCACTTGGAGAATAAGAATAAATTTTCAGACTGAATTGTAAGACTGTACATATGAAMACATACTTTTCTAAAGTGCAATGAAAGGTAAGACATCTGATAACCTGGAAAATGCTTCAAATGCACAAAAGTCATTCCACTTTGTGTSCTGATTCATATCCTTATTTTAATGGTGAGATTTTGTTTGTTGAGAATAAAATATTTATCACTTCTCTTTCAACCAGGTAATGTCTGTKATGAATTCTCAGGGAAAAGAGAACCAAAAAGCCTAGCTAAATGGAATGAAGGACGTATTGAGATAAATAATTTTTGTTGTTATTTTAAATCACAATAAGCAGTGGCAGGAGCATTAGGGCACCTGCATCAACACAAGAATGGGTAAATCTCTTCTATTGCAGAAGTCATGATTTCTGTTATGTCAAAAGACATAACAGAGCATCCCATACATGTCAGGAAGCAGTAGGCAATAAATTTATGGGTAGGCAATAAATTATATATAACTCCACGGAGTAAATGGATGATAGAAAAAGAATGTGAGAGGGTAATATCTATTTTGGAGCATATTCTGGAGAAAGGAGAAACTTCTGATAGCTTGCAGTTATTTATATCCTTTGCCTTATTCATTCTCTGTRTTTATTCTACTTGAGTAACAGAACCTCAACTCCTTTATTTCTGAGTGGGACAACAATTGCAAACAAACAAACATAAACAAGCCAATAACAATATCTTCTAAAAATTCCAAGGAATTGCTATCACATATATCTGAGATGTGTATATGCTGATATATTAGGAGTACCATGATGCTATGTGTATAYTATATCAGACACTATCAAAACTTTTAGGCAATGATGTCTGCAATATTATCMTTTTGCTTTTCTGTGCAAGACTTTTTTGTTATTAACAATCATCTCACTGTACATTGGATTCATAATCCCTTCTAAACTCCATTACTCTCCTCCTTTGCCATTCATAGCCAGTCTGATGATGCAATATATTAATAAAGGAGTAAAAAAGATTCCTGTATCCTCCTACCACTCCCCAAATTTACCCCATTGCATCCTCTAAACACTCCTTTGTTTGCATAAAGATTTTTACTGTCTATATTTTCACGGGTAAAAATGTAAGCCCTCATATTTCTTAACCACTTATTCCACATATTCATTATGGTAAGTTTCATCATGATAAAACTGTGCAAAAGCCCCARTGATCTTGCAATAAAAGTAAAAAAAAAATGCAACATACAGTACAACCCTCTCAAAACGCAGTGATATTATCTATAATTTTTCTCAAAATATATATATTATTATAAAATTTATATATTATCAATAATTTTTCTCAAATCATGTGTTTTTGTAATATATAAAAGAAAAGGGATCATGCAGAGAAAGCATGCTGTATGAACTTCAGTGCTGTTCATTGTGACATCTGATAAAGTAATAGGCAACAACAAGCCATAGGATGTTTTAGTGGAATAAATATGGTTGCACTGTAACAAAAGCATTAAAAAGTACTTGTAGATTGGAAAATAAATGCTAACCTTAAAAAACCCATGAACCCAAACTATCAAAAAATCAAAAAATACTCCTAATGAGACTAGTCAAATCTTCCACCTCTCAGGTTCTCAAACAGTAAATTAAAGTCAACTGTTTCATATTTTAATACTGATGACAYATCAGAAACTTTTTCTTTTTTACTGCTTACTGCAAGGAGTAAGCAACGGACTACTGAGATCTGGTGCACCAAAGTACGTCTGCATTTCCCACTTGTAGTCTTCGTCYCCAAAGATTACTGCCTTTTTTTTTYCCTTGTAATTACTTCATGGGGAAAAAGATCACATTAAAAATCCAGAGATTGTTGGGTTTGGTTGGGGTTTTTTAAAATCCAATTATAGAAAACGAAGTATGCTTCTTAGTTTCCAAGAATAATGTACAGGTTTGRGTTGTGATAGAGTGAACAGTGTTGTTCAGAGTAGTAGTTTTCTACTACTCCTGTAAAGAGTTTTGCAGGCTCTTTGAAGTTTGCACTGTCCCTCTGCACCCYTTGGAACAGTCCTGATCTTTTTTTCATCCTTTTAAACATTGGAAGCAGTCTTTTAGTTCACATGGAAGGTTGTTCTCTGYAGATCAAATGTTTTGGCTAGGCCTTTTTATCTCATTTATAACAATAAACCATAAATGGATTCCAAAAAACAAGCAACCTTGCATTTCGATTTGTTTTCCGTCAGCATAACTTCAGAGATCAAAATGTAAGATGAAGCACAAATCTACTTTTGTTGACTTGTATCCTTGGTGTATTATGACAAGTGAATTACTGCAGGCCTGGTGGGAATACATTATGGGGTATATTATGGTCCTGAGGGTCGGTAGAGATCTGCAGGAAGAAAGAGATTTTAGCTGTTGAGTCTATGAGTCTTGTCAGGATGTGCTGCTTGTGGGGTAGAATGTTTTCTATGGGGAAGCACAGGGACCCCAAGATTAGAACCTGGATGTGATAAATGTGTATGTATAGATTTTGAGAAACTTCTCATGGGAGCCAAATTTTATTTGAAGTTGCTAAGAGGCGACGGGTTCATTAAAATAGTCAGTTTCAAAAACAGTGGGCTAATTACAATTTCATCAAATTCATCAACTGTGAACAATTTTATTTCTGGYTTGAAAAAAAAAAAAAMCATCCAGAGATATTATTTAGGGAGACCAAAAATGGGAAGCAATCCTCTTCGTGTCTACATATCCACTGTAACACTACATCAGATTCTTTATGTAAGACAGACCTCAAACTGAAGCTTCACCCCAGTGAAACAACTCACAGGACAACTGCAATGGAAAAAATTCCATGATATTGTTGTATCCATTGCATTTCTTCCATGCTACACACGATCATAGGAACAGAAATTCCCATAAAAAGCTGTGAAGCCACYACTTCACTTTCATCCAAACCCCTTATTAAAACATTACGCTGATGAGGCTCATAGGAAGCTAATCACTAGGCAGGTGGCAAACTTGAATAACTGTGATTACTGATGCTACCTTGCTTAATATACCCGTAATTTATTCAATGAATTCTGAAATTTGTCTCACTAATCTACTCTGGTTCTTAGAAGCTTTTGGGGACTGTGATTAACACTTTATTTTTTTTTTTTTTAATTTTAATCAAAAGACCAAATGATCCTTTCAAAAGGCTTCATAATTTTCAAACTTTTCTCCTTTCTGGTTTTTGATTAGCCTTAGAATAAATTTACAAACTTACTTTTCTCCCTTTGTATTTAAAAAATTAAAAAGAAACAGTGATGTTGTAATTTCCTGTTTGTGTTTTATATTGCCCCACTTGATATTTGCCATCATTATTTTGTGAAATTTCTTGAGCCAATATGACAATGTGCCCACTTCTCAGACTAGATAGATCTTACATGCAACAAATTATATACAGTGACCATACAAGTAACAATAGGGGAAGATTATTTTTCTATATTAAGATTTAAATCCTCTCTTTTTTTTTTTTTTTCTGCAATGACTAAAAATAGTACTGAAAATGTAGAACATTGCATGATTTTCTAAAGATCAGGGACATATAATAAGATACAGAAAACTGAGGTTTGTCTCTTTTTTTCCTTTTTTCTTTTGATTTTTATGCCAAAATAAATAATAGATCACTTTCTAATTACTAAAAATATGTAAAGAATACTTGGAAAGGAATTTAACTGTCATTGTTCTGAAAACAGCAAGTTGCATACCTGTCTTCCACTAAAATTTTGACTTTCTGTTTTGTATATATATTTGTTTTTATAGAATATGACCATTTGTTTGTACTTCAGCTTCAATAACTGCTGTGATTGCATAATATAAACTAATCAGAGATAAAGAACACTTTCTGTCATTGTTAAATATTGTACAAAAAAAAAAGAGTGCTACAATGAAGAAAGAAAAATAGCAAAAGGATGAGTAAATGGCAGTGAGATATGAGAAAAACAAAAGTACAAATGGAAAAGCAATAAAGAAAAAATAACTTAGCTGATAATAAAGAAAGAAAAAAACAACTCCAATCACTAGACCTGTTTTGGGTTTAAAATAAAAGTATTAAAGGCCAAAAATAGTAGGAGACAATTACCTTGATTTAAACTTTATTCTGTTAATCAGAGTGACGTAATTAGAGATAGCATTGTGTAAAGACCTCTAAATCAAAGAAATATAAGGACCAAGCCAGAAGAGATTACAAGCATTTAAAGCATTTAAATCAGACAAGCAAGGTRTAATAAAATGAAGAAGTAGGAACAAATTTAGAAATGAGGAATTAAGAAGTAATTTCTGACTGCTCCTACCTGTGTATATATAAATTACATAATAGACCACTGAAGAAAAGAATCTACAGAGCCCTGTTTTTAATTGGTAAATGGAGATGTAAGAATTTAATGCCTCAGGAACACTTGCTGAATATAGTGAAAATAATTTTATGAGAAAAAAATGACACAAAGACAAAATTAAAAGTTCAGCTTTACCAGTTGCATATGTGTTTATTGTTAATGGAAAAATCACTTAGATGCAAAACCAGAAACAGGTATATCTAAAGACACTTATCTAATTTGTGAACTGTYTGAAGTCAGCTATATACAAACACTTTCACCAACCATTTGTCTGTAAAAAGTATAACCAGACTTCCAAATCAGACTTTTGAAAATTCAAAATCTAAGTTCTGAAATTGGCACCTTGAACGTGTCAATAATATAAAGTCCTAAATACAAGAATGTGAATGACAATATTCTAGCAAGATAATATTCAGTCATCCAAAGCATGACCCAGGTAACATGATAGGTAGTTTTAGTCATTATATTCTCAAAAGAAAAGGGGAAAAGATCCTCTTCTAAAATTAAGAATGTTAGCTCTAAAGTAGGAAGTCTAGTCTATGAATATTTCCCTTTCCTTTTCTTTTTCACATTTTTTTCTCTCTTAGCTAAAGGAATGCTCAGAATAACAAATAACCTTTAATTACTAAAGGGGAAAGGAAAATAATAATTCAAAATGATTTGAGGAATGTGGGTGTTTTCACACAAAAAGAATGCTTTTACCACTTCTTAGAGAAGAGGTGAAAGTCAGGGCTCAAATAACATTATTATGGCACACATTGCAGTGGAAAAGTCATACACATGCTTTGTGACATGCACTGAAGAAAAAAAATACATAATTATACTAGCTCACTAATAGAAGTGGGATCATTAGTTCACTAAATATAGAAACACTGCATCAGAGAATAGACAGGATCTGTGAACTTCATTAGGCTTTTTTGTCTGAATGGAGCAGAGTCAAAGGAGGGGACTATTGTTTTGGTTTTGTTTTTTTTTCAATAAAAGTAAATCTAATGATTCAGGAAACATGATAAAGGCCAATAAAACCAGATTTTTAAAATGTATCAAAAAGAAGAGAAAAACCACAATAAAAATCAGTGCTTGATTTTTATTGAATATCATTCTTTGATTCCTAAGAATTCCCTTTCCAACAACAGAGAAAGAGTAAACTCCCAGAAATAATGCTGTGGTATAACACTGACCAGCACCATTTTGTCACMTTAAGCCTGAAATATTTGGATCAAAATGCCATTTGCCAAAAGCTAGAAAGTCTTTTATCTGACTGGCTTTCATTTAAGGAGTTTTCAGATGTAAGTCCAAAGAGTATTTTGAAATCCTCAATATTAACATTTTATGTTACTAAACCAACAAAAATTTTGGTCTCARCAAGGGCAATGCTAAAAGTATTTGTCTAAAAACTATGGCAAGAAGGGGATAAAGCTGCACTGCATCTAAGACTGAAGGGACTGTGGATGATATTGCAGGCTGCAGATCAGGGAAATACAAACAGCAACAACATGAGACACTTCAAACTTTAGGCCTTACCTGATAAATCCATTCAAATAAGTGAGGATAAAGTTTTTTCAATAAGGTTATGTTTGTGGACTTTTTGATATGGAGGTTATGTCAAGTATCAAGTTCACTATTTGATCTGGAAAAACCTATTTTATCAATAGATTTCTGCAAAATCATCAAAGAGGTGTCAAATGCTACATGGGTAGATTCTAAATGAAAAGTTATGCCACGTCTAAATAATTATTCCAGAGTGTTAATTAGAACAGATATTGAACTTTTATGACACTTCTGTCAGCTTTCAATKCTTTGATTTCAGATTTCCCACTTTAAGCCAGTAAACTTCCATGTTTATGTGGCAAAATTCTTAGAATAGCAATGACACTTCAGTAGATTAATTATATGGCTTAACTAYTTTTGAGGTCACAGGTGAAAATTAATTTAGTCTTTACTGTACTATTTCCTATTTTCACAAAAACTGCACTGTCAGAAGTCTGTTCAAGGACAGACATAATTTGCTACTCTGGAAATACATAGGTATGTACTGTCAGAGACATAGTAAGTCAYGCTGTGAAGTTGTTCTGAGAAGACATTTATAGTCTTTGTCTGATCCTTGGCCAAACTTTGATGTTACGCACTTTCAGAAGCAGTTCATTCAAGCATGAAAACATATATCATTGTATATTCCTAAAGAGAAATAGAGCTAAGTGAAGATAAAGAGATCTCAGTATTTCTACTTAATCGACGGTCTCACAGAATTAAAAAGGGAACCAAATAAACAAACAAACAAAAAAAAAAGCCACAGCAAGGCCAACAGAAATCTGATATATTTTTTGCCTCTAACAAACAATACAGAAAAAATCATTACCTGCATTATATTCAAATAAGTGAACTCGGCACACTCAGAAACGATCCTTATAAAAAAGGCAATGAAAAASTTTTTTATTGAAACAATTTTTTATAGGCCAAAAAAGTAATTTTGCACTTAAAAATACCGGAAAAAGTATGCAGTGGTGGGATCACAAAGTGCTAAGAAGGGCTAGAAATCAGATTTTTTCCCCCAAATCAGACTTAGTCTGGTAGAAGAAAGCAATATCAATTTCAAAAGTAACTGAAAAAGCCCTGAAAATGCTTGTACAATCAAGCATTGCAGCGAACAACTCCTACAAAAATTGAATTTCACTCATTGATTAATTTGCAATGCCAACCTCTTCTTATTTTTTTGGTTTGGATTTTTTCAGTAATTTAGTCATTAACCATGCTTTAGCAGTTGCTGTTAGCTAGAAAAAGTATAATTTGGCTMATTTTCTGGGGCTTATGATTTTTCTGCAGGCTTGAAACCCTTCAAGCAGACTTCCTAATGCACAGACACCTTTCAAGAAAGAAAATGGGTCTATTACAGAATTGCATCAAATAGCTGCTTGCAGTTTCACTTGGTGTGGACATGAAAGCTTAAGCAACACCACTGGACTGATTGAATCCTGCTTTGAAGTCAGAAGTTCATTTGAACCTGAAGCTCGTGGAGTAYAAGACCAAGATGAACAAAACTAGTGAGTAGGAGTTGTAAAGAAGTTCTTCATATCAAACTAATTTATATGTTTCTGTTTATAACTTATTTTCAATCATCGTCTCAGTAAATTATTAGTTATTTTCACTGATAGTAAAGCGAACTTAAATTCACAATTAATTTCTGTCATTCCTCAGACATACTGAAAATATTTTAAAGGAAATTTTGCAATGATACGCTACAAATAAGAGATTACCTGGAAGTTAGAAGGTATCAGATGGATATTTTTAGATGAAAATACAGATATTAGTAGAGGAAAATATACTGTGGCCAAGGTAAGTCTCTCACCCTCAGAGGCACATGGAGTGGTCTGTCTGGGACTCCCATGGGAATGGAGCTGAGAGTACCCTGGCAGAACATTATCTGGTGCCCCAGTCCTGGCATTGTCTTTCTGTGGCCTCTGTGATACAAGCCTCTGTGAGCTTGTATCATATAACCTAATGTTGATTCAAAGGTGACTCAATTAATCGTCTTTGCAGCAGAATAAGAATCTCACAAATCAGTGTGAAAGGTCAAAGTTAGGCGAGTGTATTAGGACTCAGTGTTAMATTTACTTTTGATAAATGGGCAACTATTTTAAAGAAAGTCTTTGGTCTAAGAGGTTAATCTAATGTGATGGAAAATTACTCATATAATGACTCATAAAATTCTTCTGCTCTATCCTGTGTTAAGTATCACTTATAGAGACCAGAATTAAAAAAAAGATTGAATTTTTCTCACTACACTTCTTTTTCACAACGTTTTATTCTGACTAAATACCAATTATTTTTCTCTACATATCTACATATATATGTATTTAACTGTATTTTGATGAAACAAAATCTGACAAAATCCTTCATTAAAAATTCTAGTCTATAAAATGTCAAAAATTTTCACTAAACAGTTGTGAGATTCTGTTATTAGTAGTATTGCAATAGAAATTTTGGTTTAAATTAAGAAAGATATATATTTCATTAAAATAATCTTTCCTGMAAATCAGTTACTACAGGGTTTCTGTTTTTACAGTTCAATAAAATTTGCTAGTCACTTCCTGGAATTTCGCCTAAAAGTTTCTTAGGAATTAAATTTAGGAATTACCTAGAAACTTGTTTTTTCTTATAACATAAACAAACCAATAACAAGCCATTAGCAGTGAAAGTGGTCATTATAATGGGTTATCTTCTACTGCAAGTCACCTGCAGTTAAATAGATGCCTATAATTTAATTGTTACATTTCAAATATATTTGCACCAGTTTATATTCTCCACATGAGTATTTCACTCTTTTTATATCTTTATGTGTATGTGTAAGATATTACAGATTTATGCCTTTAAAATTGATGGAGTTTGGGTCAGTATTTTAATTAGAGCATTTTCCTTGAAGAACGTGCAAAGTCAGAAGTAAAACTTTTTACTCAGAGTTTGTAAGAATCCCTGAAGTTTAAGATTATTCATATCACTTCATTTGCAACTTATACAGTAAACATTTTAATCCATGAAACCAGTAACATCTATCAGATGAGTATTTACATAATGGCTCTGTCACAAATTTGCTTATTAATGATAATTTACATTGATTCTCTTTTTGCAATGAAACACTGTTTGGCTTTTACTTCCAGGACATGTAGCCAAGTTTGTTTCTATATGTGTGACTTACCTTTATGATCTGTAGCCTCTTCGTTGTTCCCTATCCCTTTTTTGTCATCCATGATTTCTGTCCTGGCTTTGACTGGGGTAGTTAGTTTTGTKCTTGGTTGCTGGTACAATCCTGTATTTTGGATTTATCATAAGAATAGTGCCAATAGCACAACGATGTTTTAGCTATTGCTGAGTAGTGCTACTCTAACTCGAGGACTTTTCACGTTCCCGTGCTCTGCCAGTGAGCAGGTACACAAGAAGCCAGGAGGAAGCACAGCCAGGACATCTGATTAAAACTGGCCAAAAGCATATTGCACCTTCTAAGGCATCATGTCCARTCTCTAAACTGGAGGGATTTGGCTGGGAGCCACTAATTGCTGCTCAGGGACTGGCTGAGCATTAGTCAGTGCTTGGTGAGCAATTTATTGTGCCTCACTTAATGTTCCTTGGTTTAATTCCTCTCTCTCTCTCTTTCATTATTTTGATTATTCTTATTATTTTTTAATTATTATTACATTTACTTTATTTCAGTTATTAAGCTGTCCTTATCTCAAACCACAAGTTTTTACCTTTTTTTCTGGCTCTCTTTCCCATCCCATAGGGGAAGGGAGGGGGGTGAGAGAGCAGCAGTGTGGTACTTAGTTGCTGGCTGGAGTTAAACCACAACACTTATGAGTCAAATAACCAAACTAAACATAAARTATTCGTGGCAGCACACGTATTTAGTTTTGAAAGCAGGTTTTTATGTTTCATGAATAGAAAAAAAAAAAATCTATGGAAAACTCAACTCTTTGTTAAATCAAACTGGACTAATAAAGCTATTGCCTCTCTGTGAGAATTTAATTATGTCTTTAAATCAAACCTACAGCAATGCTATTTTATTGAGAAAAGCAACTTATAGTCTKCCAGTACAAAAGTCACTCATATATAAACTATAGATGTCATATGTAAGAAGCCTAAACATTCATAGACATAAGAGGGTTTACCTACATCTACGCATCAGGACTTTTTGAAGATTTGCAAGTACAAGACTTTGCATCGTCCACCAGACTATTGTAAACCCCTGACATTATACCAATTCTTCTGTCTTAAAGAAAATTCCTCTTGGCACAGTTTTGGGTTTTGGGGAGTTTTAAGACCCTAAAATGTCCAGTAAACATGATTGGGATAGAATAGTGCATAGAGAAGGTAATTGATCAATTTGGGTTTGGATTGACTTTTCTAAATAAGAGGAACTACAAAAAAATCAATATTATTAGAAGAATGTGTTTCCTAAAAATCTATGTAGATWAATCAGTCTGCATTTTCTTTACAGCCACTTTTACACAAGTACACCTTCAAAACCAGTCAAAGTATTACCCGTTTTGTGAAAATCAGACACATTTAGGGAACCAGGTGCTCAATTAAAAGTCTCTCTCTTCATTAAAATAGTATTACAGCATAGCTCAGGTTGGCAGAAGTCACGTGGGAGAAGACAGATTTCCATCTGGAAGAAACTCTAAAATAACTCTGAAATTAGCATGTTCTGACAATCCAATTTAAAAACTTGTAGGTTGTAATCATGACATTAGACATAAGGAATCTTAGGCTAAAAAAGAACAGATTTTAAAAGTAAAATCTGAAGTATTAAAGAATTTAATTATGCTAAGTATTCAAAATCTAAAAAGAGAGAAAGAAAAAGATWATTTTTTAATCCATAGTGTGACAGAATGTAAAGCCTGTCTGCCAAAAGAGATGTTGAACTACGAATACTGCATAGGAGCACAGAAAAGGCCAGCAGGATTAGGGAAGTTTCTTTCTCTCTGGTCTTGGCTCTGGTGAGGTTGCATCTTGAATATTGTATTTAGTTTTGGACCCCTCACAACAAGAAAGACATTGAAGGTCCAGAGAAGGGCAGCAGAGCTGGYTGAGGGTCTGGAGCACAAGTCTGATGAAGAGGAGCTGAGGGACCTGGGGGTGTTTAGCCTGGAGAAAAGAAGGCTCAGGGGACACCTAATCACTTTCTACAACTGCCTGAAAGGAGGTAGTAGTGAGGTGAGGGTTGGCCCCTTCTCCAAGGTAACAACTGACAGAATTAGAGGAAATAGCCTGAAGCCGCACCAGGGGAGGTTTAGTTTGGATATCAGGAAAAACATTTTTCATTGTTGACCAGCCTGCCCAAGGAAGTGGTAGACTCATTATCCCAGGAGTTGTTTAAAACATATGTAACTGCAGTGCTTAGGGACATGGTTTATTGGTGGATTTGGAAGTGGTGGGTTAGCAGTTGCACTTGATGATCTTATAGGTYTTCTCCAACCTAAATGTTTCTGTGATTCTATGAAGAGAAAATCCTCCATGTATTGATAAACATGAAAATAAATCAAGAATTGCAAGAAGATTTTTTARTAAGAGTTTGATATAGTGCAGTCATGGTAATTTACTTTCAATGCTACGAGCAGGCAGTGTAGTCTTACATGAAGCTGAGCATTTTCTTCCTTAACTGTAATAGTCCTAAATTCCTTCTGAATATGGATTTATAGTGTCYAGAGATAAAGGCAAAAATCAATCTATGATTGTGGTTTAATTCATCAGGCATTTAAACACCACAGAGATATTTGCATACCCCCCCCCTCTTGTTGGACGGGAGAGAGAATTGGACAAAAAGTAAAATTCATGAGTTGAGATAAAGACAGTTTAATGGGATAGAAAAGAAAAAAACCCATAGTAATAATAATAGAATTAGGATATAAAAAGCTACTGAATGTTGAGTAACACATTTAGTGCCAGCAGCTCAGTGTGCAGCTGCTGTGCGAGCTGCAGGTYGAGCTCTGGGTGCCTGGAGCCTGAGATGAGGCCATGAGCCGGCACCAACACTTTGGCATGAGGACTTGTGGAGATGAACACTCAGAGGCAGACACAGCAGGAGCCAAGCACTCAGCTGGAAGACCCCAGACTTTACCACGTACAGACTGTGAGGGTATAAAAGCTCAGGGAGTCCTTTGTYTAGGGTCTCTCCTCAAAGGCACCAGCTCAAGATGTTATTCTCTTTTTGAATGGCAGTTAAATTATTTTAAGGATCCASATGCCTGAGATTCTGCTCTGTGAAACCTGGGGTTGAGCTGGTAAGAAGACAGTGCATTGGAGCTGCTCACTGCGAAGGGTCTTTGGTCCTAGCTCAGGTGGTGTCAGGGTGACTGCCACRATACTCCTGTATGGTCAGCCAGGGAAGTTTCCCTATGGTCATGTACAATGTAATTGCTCACCACCAGTTGGCTGATGCCCAGCCAGTTTCTAAACAACATCCTCTGCCCAGCCTTGCCCCTAAGTTTATAAACTGAGTGTGATACCATACGGCATTATACCATCCCTTTGGCTGGATTGGGCCTTCTGTCTATGTCCCCTCCCAGCTCCCTGTGCATCCCTTTTTCCTCCAATATCCTCTCTGACCAGGACAGTGCAAAACACAGAAGACACACCAACCCCACTGTGGGACAGTGAGTTATGTGGGGCTGAACTACCTATTGGGGTAAATCATAGCAACTGTGTTCCTCACTGCGGTTCGCAGTACTCTGTGAGACATCCTGAAAACTGACAGGCTCCATGCTCTCAGGTACTTCACCCCTCTGCACTGGCTAGTGAAGGATTTTTGAAAGAACAGTACTGTACCRGTCCCAGACAGGTACCAAACTATTTGACAATTGCTCTCTTCCTGTGCTGAACAGAGAAGGAGAAGCAGCACCTTTTAAAAATTATGAGAAGCCTCAGATTTCACACCAGAAGATCTTGTCAAGATTAGCAAACCCTGAATGACATGACTACATCTCCAAATGTGTAATGAAATTGTGGTCAAGGACTGTTGGAAAATTACAATTAATGGTAGTGATTTGAATGGATCTATTTGTTATTTTTGTCACCTGCAAAATTAATTTTAGTACCAGMCTCTGTGACCTTGACCCACAGATGACTCCAATGAAAGTGAAATAATCAGGTCAATTTATTTTTGTCTTAGYTCATATCCCAAGTACATATTTTAAATTAAAATCTGCCAGATGAGTCAGTAACGTAGAACTTAATTAATTTCTTACAATATCTAATCAAAATCCCCCTAGAGCAAAAATGCAAACTAACACCTAAGATCATTCCTCAAATTACAGCAAATCCAATATGTATCAGATCAACATGTAAAAATTGCCTAGAAACCTTCTGCTTCTAATCTGCACATTTTCCTCTTTTTGGTTTTCGTTCTTTCCTGTGTCAAAACGAGCATAAATTATGCTAACAAGAATTTCTGTGTKAAGAACATGTAATGCAAAACACTTGAAGATTTTCTAGACCTGCCAGTATAATTACTATTATTATAAATTTATTTATCTTTTGTGTTTCGTGTCTTAAAGTGACATGTTACCTGARGATATCCATGCAGGAAAATCTGTACACTCTATCAATCTCCCAAACGTCTGAGGAARTGAAAATATATGAAAAGACATCTGCTGAAAAAATATAGTCACATATGTTTGATACTGACATCCTTTGAGGGAACTTGTACAAAAAGATTTTCAGAAACTGATGTAGTCATAGTTATTGGCTACATTAGACTGTTAATTAGCAAATATGTAGAGGTTTTCCTGCAAAGGCAGTTTGCATTGGTAAAATCTGTTAATACACATTATTTCTTAAAATACATCAAGATCATTTAATAAAAATAAATCTATGAAACACTGCACTAGGAAAATCAGGAATTCTAGTCTACTTCCTCTGAGGCTGGGTAACTCTTTTTTACTCTAATGCCATAATTTCCACCCTGTGAATCCTAAAACAGCTTTTGTCATTAATGTATTGGAGAATAAAATCAAATCTCTAAACTGATMAGTTGATGCAAAACTACTGAAAAGTGCTGGAAGTTTGAGATAGTGCATAAATAGACCTAACTTTGTTACAGAAACAGACTCCACTTGAAGTACCTGTGTCTATACATAGACAGAAGTCGTTGTCCTGGAAGAACCTTATTTAAACTTCATTACAAAACCTGCAGCTGACTAAAGAATCACAGTGATCACTAGTTAACACTCAGTGTTTATCCCAAAAAGCTTCCTTTCTCTTTTTTAACAGCACACAACCAAATACTGGCATATTAGATTAGTCTAGGAAGCACAGAGTAGCTTTTTTCCTCCATTCTTCAAATTTTTGCAATGTCCTGGCATTTCAGAACTGATATGTCCAAAATATTTTGCCTGCACAGGAAAATAAACTGTTGTAAAAAGCTCTCAGTGGGAGACATTCAAGCTTCTTTTTCTTCTTATTTGGAAAAAGAATTAATTTCTCAGTAACAAAATTTCCTAAGAAATTGATTTCATCATAAATACTTTTCATTTAGGGGAAGATAACAACCTTACTTGTAGAAACACATAAAACTGACATGATGCAAAGATGAGAAAGAAAACTTAATTTACAGCGTAGTGCATACTTAAAAGACAGCCCGCTACAGAGAGGATATAGTAAAAGAACATATTGTTTCTTCCATGTTTGGTTGGTTGGGTTTTTTCACTCGCTGAATATAACAGAAGCCTATTTTCCTTTCTACATGCATGACTTTACATAAAGACATTTTTCTCTCTCTCTTTCTTTTTTTTTTTTTTTGGCTGCTCCCTCCAATTTCTTTTTTTTATTCTTTTCAGTTCTTAAACTCCTTATCCACAGCAAGAACTGATAAGAGTACAGATATTCTTATATTATTAAGTATATACATATATATATTTCTATGTATGTATGTATTCACCTACAATTGCAGAATTTTAAAACCCTTATTAGACTGGCAGACATAAAGCCTTAACAATAAGCTAAAAATCCTACAACAGTTTTATAGAATCATAAACCTTAACATTTTTTGCAGTCTTTGCTGAAGAGCCAGAATCATAAATCAGAAGAGTAACATTCTTCATAACTTTAGTCTGTACCCTGCACAGTCTTACTCCAAATTTTAAGACATCGGATACTTTCAAGATTACAATGTGCAGTGGTCTGGTGTTTCTCTCAGGACCCCCCTCCCATTTCCAGGTTAGCTCTGGCACCGAGCCCGCAGTGAAGGTCTGGGATATGTTCCCGATCCTGTGGGCTCTTGCCTTCGGCAGCAGCGTGAACAGTGGTGAGGAAAAAGGGAGGGCTCTTGTGAGAAATTCAGCTGGGGTTTATTAAGCCCTTGCAGGACATGTTCACACCCAGAGAGAGCCCACAAAAGTGGCTTCTTCTCTCTGCACAGCACCTTAAGTATGGGGGTGGGAAATGGGGAGGGGACAGCTTGGAACCAATCCAGAAGGTGGGGGAAGTGATCCAGAATATAAAAAACAGTCCGCAGAACCAATCAATACATCAAGGCGGTGGGGGGGAAACCAGGGACCCTGCCAATCACTCAACATYCTCACTAGAACCTTCTAGACATCAGGGCGAGGCTGTAAGGTGATGGACAGGACCCAGAATTGTGATTGACACTGGACAATCACTCAGGGGAAACCAAGAAGGGTTTAACATGTACATGGAACAAACCATTGTAACTTACATAAAACAGTATAAAWCAAGAACAGATGCATACAGAAAAACTGGTAAACCCAAAAACACTCCACAACAACAATGTAATTATTCATCTGGAGAAGTGAGAAGCACCTGGAGTTCATTGCTGGTRTTTAGGCTTTCACACCAGATGAAAGAGATGAAGTTTATCTCTAAGGACTAACTGAAAAAAACACAATTAAATTTGATATGGTTAMATTGATTTATATGACAAAACAATCATTATATAAATCAGACTCTATAATCAGAATTTATACGTATTTATCTAGTTTACATGTATAGAACTGAAAAATATTTATAGCATAKGTAACACAGAGGTGTAATGACTTGAGGCACTTCCTGCGGCTGGTAAAGTCTTACAGTAACAGATATTGGAAATATAAGAAAGTAGTTTAAGATTTTATGCTACATTTTACTGGATTTGGT
>QVAJ01000014.1:5450923-5468580 GCA_003546035.1 Mixornis gularis | reverse complement strand
AATTCTGTCCACAGGAAGATTAGTATGTATTTTTGGTATCCTTGCAAGATTTAGCCAAGCTGTGTCTAGGGTGGCATATTGATCTTGGTGATCTGGAAAGTCATGGTCAATTCTTGTGTCTTGAAAGAAAACCCAAGGCAGCAMACCCCATCAAATATAACGTGGAGTAAACCATACTAATGCAAAACCTTGTAATTAGCCCACCTATGCCACTTCAGCATTTTTGATATCTTTGATGTACCTGAATTGCCTGATTTGTGTAGAATTTTTGACCCAGGTGGAAAATTATTGTYAAAGTTCCTGCAACATCAATAGAACACTGACCACAAGACTTGCACCTGGACTTCCAAGGTGCAGTGATGTCCCCATGAACATTAGCTGTGAAAAGAAATTATGTGCAGCCATTGTGAAAGTAGCAGGAAAAAACAGAGCAAGAAACAACTGCAGAATTTGTATGAGAGCAAAAAATAAATCACCATTACATTTCAAAATGCTGAATTTGTTACTCCATATAATTTACACCTAAACACTACAGAGCATGTCACATAAATTAGACTATCACCCTGGATATGCATCACTAGTATCTAGTACATTTATTTGCAAGATCATTCAGATGTTTTATATTTATTAGCAGCCATCAAGCCAGATCAACCCCCCACACTGAAAGCCCTGTCTTCTTTCAGTGATGTCTACTGGTCATGCAGGAAAATTAAAATTAGAGGGTTCATTTTGTGAAGCCAATTAAAAATACTATGAAACCTCAGAAAACATTTCTGTTCAGACAATACCTAGGTGGAACTAAAGCAGAGTGCTCAAAGAAAAATTCAGTTAAGAAGCAGACAACTGTTTCTGCTTTTGTCCTAGAAGGTGCAAAGACAGAAAAGAGAACAGGAGCCTACATAACTCTATGCCCACAAGATGGAGACCTTAATTACCAGGCAGCTTCTTAAAATACTTTTAAATAGTAATAAGTAAAGAACAACAAAACCTCACATACAGGAAGATACAGTTCTAAATTATTAATATAAATACAACAATGAAATAGATATTATGTTTTAGAAGTCTGAATCAACCTTTTCTACCTTGATACCCTCTTTTCCTTCAAAGCTGTTCAGGAGCTACATCTTCAGTGGGCTTGGTGCTGTGGATGCCATTCAATGCCTGTCTGATGCAGGAATGCAGTGTCATGTGCTGGCTGTTTTTGTGGTACCAGTGATAACATCAGCCAGTGAAACAGACTGGCTGATAATTTTCCGGATATTCAGAGAAGCAGGCTTATGAAAATGTCCTGAATATATGCCAGATGTCTTGATTTTTCTATTGAAGTTGCCATTGTTTTACAAAATTCTTGGTACTAAGATTTTTCTTCTTCATCTTAGTTGACTTTGAAAAGAATTACCACCCATTCAAGTCCACTGTTGTATGATTCATGCCCCAGAGAGGCTTTATCACTGGTGACCCTTGGTGAGCTACCTCCAGTTGCCTTCCCGGTATTCTTTGTAACCATCATCTCTTGCTTTTTAGCATTTCTGGTAAGCTGCAACATACTGATGTCAGTTGGTATAAGCACATATAATTGCTTAGTAGAATGGAGGTAGAGAGAGGTAATCGGGTAATGGACAGAGACAAATCAGAGTTGGTSACTCTCATTTGGAGGAAGGTCTATAACCACCTTACTCTCTTTTTTGTGTATATTTTTGTGTATGAACAGAAGCAGATTTGTAGTTCATTGAGATCAAAGTTGCTTGCTATCACAATCACTCCTCATGGGAAACAAAGGAGGACACCCACCTATGCTTGCAATGACTGAGCTTTTCTAGAAAAGTTACTGTGAACCAGCAGCTACTTAGATAGAAGTTTTAATTCTTATAGGCTTGAGAAATGTGAGACTCAAAAATGTGTTTGTTAGACTTGAAGAGACTGCAGATTCTTCATTTATTCCAACTATATGAGTTGAAATTTTGTGCCGTGGGAGTTGCTGCCTCAGTAGAGCAAGAAGATCAAAAGTCATAATGTCAGGCTGACTTCTCCTTTCATGAGAAGTACCCCAAAGATATTCCATTTGCCCTTTTAAGAATTCCACAGTCTGCCTTGTCTTTCAAGTTAGTCACCACTTTACAATAAAACTGTCAGGACACTTATTTCACATCAGTGCTGTGATACTGCTTCATTTTAGGAAGACACAGAATTATGCAAATGCTCTTGTTACCATAAATTATGTCACCTCTGTTGTCTTCTAGATACTCTGTGCATAAACATCTGTTCTGTTGTCACACATTTCATTTGCAGTAGTGCACTGTGTATTCCTTCCTCCTTTAGTGACTGCTTCTATTTACTTGCATTATATGTGCATTTGGGAGCTGTAGGTTGTTCTTTTCTTTTTCACAGGATCAAAAGCTGTAAAGTACCCCATGAGTCAGCACAGAAGAGGCTTAACTAGGCTGCTGTTCTCTGAAATTTTTCGTGATCTTCCACAGTACATCATCCATATATTTATTAAAATAACTTTCTTCTGTTTTACAGAGGAACTTATTCCAAAGAACAGTATTTTTTTTTTTAGCTTTACAGCATATGGAGTCTTCTTATGTGTATCTTTCTTTTGATGGTCATGTCTAGACAATATGGTCTAATTAAGAGTTCAAAATAAACTGCGCTTCCTTAATACAATTTTTGCAAGAACTGATATATGATAACTTATACCAGTTCTAAATAACTTTTTAAACTTCAGTATTAACCTGTAATTCCCTAAAAGTCTTTTTTTTTTCAATAATTGCACATAGAGTGACTGTTTTAATGTTGCATAAATTAGTGTGTTCTTTAATTTAAAATATAGCTTGAAATTATTTATTTAGGCATCAGTAAAGTTCAGACGGATCCAATATTTTAGACTCTTTGTCCTAGCAAAAATATGCTGCTATTTCAACTGCACCAAAATGTTGACATGTCATTTATAACTAGTACTGTTAATATAAAAGATATAAAAGGTTGTGGCTTAAAAAACGTGATTCAAGCAAAATGTTTGGATGTGCAATAAAAAGATCATCTCCCTACACACAGAAAAGTTTAGTGGTACTGGGCAGGCAAGGGAAGCCAAATAACTTAGTTGGAGAGACAAACACTGCCCTGGCCAAGAGGTCAGCCAAGATGAACTTCAGTGTCTGTATGTCTGTCCATGTGTACCTGAGGCAACTGCGGGAGAGCAAAGATCCAGAACCAACACATGGATGGACTGTGTGTGAGATCCCAGTTCTGGAGGGACCCAAAGTGGTTGTSTTTGTGTCTGTTTGTGTTGTTCTGCGTGGGTACAATGGGGACTGTACCAGAAACCGCAGTGGGACTGCAGCACAAGGGTACAGTGCACATTCCAGCAACTGGGGAGACTGGGAAGCAGGAGCAGCTACTGGGCAGACCAAGTGTCTGAGCTAAAGGGATCCACGTCACACAATCTATATATAAATATTTTACACTATCTGGCCATTATCCTGATGAGTCACACAGAGGAGAAGAAAGAATTTGGTTGTGCTGTGTTCATGTGAAGTATCTGTGTGTCTGTCTGAGCGTGGTGTGATCAGCTGTGTATTTCTGTGTAGGTCTGTGTTGCATGTGCCTATTTCTGCACATGCCCGTTGGGAATTCATGCTCAGCCTTCTTCCTTGTTTAATATGGACTTGTGGAGTTGAAGCAGTCTTTTCTTTGCTGGGCTCCAGATTTGAGAGATACATAATAAAAAATGTAGAAATTAAGATCTCAAATAATATTTCACTACAGGCTAGGTCTAAAAGTTTCATTTGTATATCTGTTTTATCTTTGATGTTCCCAAAATGTTTAGTTTCTACTTCTAAACTTTTAAAATTGTTTTTCTTACAATTTTATTGAAGTTTGAAATTGTAATTAATATAATTATTTTATTAGTTTGTTTTATAAATTCAGAGATGTTTACTTCGAAGGAATCAAAATAGAGTTGTCAGAACATCAGAACAGTGTATGCAGAATACAGAGCAGAAAAGTATTCCAGGATAAGATGTACAGCCTTCTGTGCTGTCATATGTCACCAAATACAAAAAGAAATTACTCAGTGTCTCTCTCTCAAAAAAAAAAAAAAAAAAAATAAAATAAAAGTTAAATTTTCATTTTTCCATTGGATGCTTTTTGTTTCATTTCCTCTACCAAAATGAGAAAAATATCAGTGTTTAAGAATATTTGAGTGATGAACTCTTTCCTTACAACTTGCTTCAAGATAATGGCCAAAGCTTCAGAGGCTTTTCACTATAGGGATCCCTTCTGAGAGACATTATAAATGAGGCTGTACGAAATGTGATTCTTTGCCTGTCCCAGGCACCTTAGCATTTTCAAACATTTTTTTATAAATACACTTCAGTCTTGCAGGTGATAACCTCAGTTTTGTAGTATGAAAATTATCACTTTCATATACTGTAAAATAGTCCCCCACTATCCCAAACACTTTGAAATGAGAGAATAGAAATCCCTACTCAAGAAACATTATTTATGTCTTAGGTTTAGAGAGACATTATATGGTTGACAGCCAGGATTAAAGGCCAAGTGTGGGCATAGCAAACCTGCTGTCCTATGATTTAAGCTGATTTTGGCATAAATGAACACCTCTGCTTTTGTTTGGAGGTCATGGACAATTTCCTGGAACAAATACATTTAACAATCACAATTTAACTCTCCATATTTTTAAGACTTCCACAAAATTTATCTTCCATGATGTCATGAGGGTACAAAGTGATATAGGACAGAGGGAAAATGTGACACCCTTTGCATGGGAAATCTTGCTCTACAGCAGTTCACAATACAAGATAAACCTTACTGAGCTGCAGCAATACTGTGCAGAGTCTATCTTCACTGAACTAACACCCTCAAGTAAAATAACCAAAAAGGATGCTACAGGTGCAGCTTCAGCATTTATTTTAAAGAATCTTTATCCAAAGCTTGTTAAATAAGATGCTAAATATATTAGTTTTCCCATAAAGGTARTGAATACGTCTTGCATATTTAGGTGTGCAGACAAATATATTTTCCATGTTGGTTAGATACTGTGGCACTCCCTGAAGCTATATGAACTACCTAGCATTCCTCATACTCTTTAACACTAATGAACCTTACAGAACTGTTCCCAGAATGATTTTGCTTATGACTATTTTTTCTTAATGGACTTTCATATTTTAATCCAACCAAAACCCTACTGAGTAGAATCATTTCGTTTCTCCTGATTTAAGAGGAATATTAAAATTCAGACAGGTATGCAGTCAGGCATTGATGAAGTCATCTTTACTAGGATGTTCYTTTCAGTCTAAAGCCTTCCTTCATCTTCTACTCCCCTACCTGGACCAAAAGTTTTAATTGCACTATTAATAAAAAGCTCCTCTTTACTATAATTTAGGTATTTTCCACTATGCTTATTTTTTTTTTCTTTTTCATTTATGCTTACCATTTGGAAAACAGCCAAAAAATTATAGTCGGAGTAGGCTGATTAGAAATGTGTTTTTGCAGTCATTACCCCAGATGGATTCAAGCCTAAAATAGATGATGTTTTATGGTATTACCCCATATCTAASTATTGCTTACATACAAATAATGCAATTAAAAAGAAATTCAAAAGAAATTTAAGAAGACACCTTTTATCACRCAGTACAGAAACAGAAAGATAATATCTTTCGTTTTAGTGTCTTTTTTATTTTTTTTTTGGTTGTTGCAACTATAGAAGACATTAAAAAAGTTACAAATGTCAAACATGCCTTATATGTATTTTAACACTTTAAATTCTATCTTCTGATTCCCTACCATCTCTACCATAATGTGGTATTGGACTTAAAAATCAACCCATGCCAAGGTCAACCCAACACAGTGAAGATAATTAACTCTACCTCAAWCAAAGACAATACAGGTAGATTAATAGGACTCTTAATGTGAGAGGTTCTTACAATTGAGGAATATGAGACTTCAGGCAGTTTTGTCTCCTTGATATTTTTCTACAGGCCAGAGCCAATACTCTTTGTTACAATTCCTGGTTTCACTGTTTGCAGCATGCAGCTGTTATCATGCTGTAGTTAGGGAAGTTAGGCACAAACCTGTCATGGATACTCCTTCTGAACCTATATGGTTAGGTATTGGTATGCCTTGATAGGATATATAGCTACCTACCTATCTACCTACCTGGAAATATTTAATGAAAATTGTGCAGATAAYGTATTTCTTGTATTTTATTGTCGAAGGAAAAGTCATTACTAAAAGTTTTGGAACTGTCTCAAATGTATTTTCCTGAGACAAGATGAAAATTATCTGAGAATACTTTGGATGCTACAAAATATTTCACTCAATCTGAAATGCAGTAATTAATTTATTTACAGAACATAAGAGGATTTTTTTTTCAAAATTCCTAGAAACTAGGAAGCTCAGGATGCAAAGCTATTAACTGATCATTTGATGAGACCATTTCAGTATTTCCTCTTCATTCAATGCAGTTTCAGTACTGAATTTGATTGAAGCATATATAGTTTCAGTTACCCTAATCTGCATTTAGAGGAAAATATGCTGTCAACTTTTTTATAATCTTTATCAATATAGATATCAATATCCTATCAATAGAGATCAAATAAAGATAAGATAAAGAATTGGGCATCTTCATGTAATCCTCAGAAAAAAGATACATTGGGGTTTTTATACCAAGGACTGAGATAAGTAAAAGAAAACAAACAAAAAAAAATTAATAAGAATTATTTCTATTTAACTTTCAGAGTTCAATGGGTAAGCTAAGTAATAGTTTCTYTATAATTTTTTTTAATCTGATTCCATGAATATTTGTCAAAATGCAAGTGAGGTGTTTTCAACTGCAGTTACACAAATGCAATTGTGATTGATTCATTAAACATAAAACTGTAATTAGTCTCATCCTAACATCTGATTGCRCTTTAATATGGAACTTGAGTAAATACCACAACAGATCTGATTATTGAAAAGAAGTGTGGAATAACTAGATGTGTAAATACATGAAGAGTTTTTAGTAGGTAATGAAGACTTTCACATGCTAAACTGTCCATTTTTGGTGAAAAACTCTTGTGGAATAAGCTGACTACTGATAATCTCTGTAAGGTCTCTTCAATATAAATCACATATGAAGTAACATATATAAGTTCTGGTGCATGTACTCCTTTTAAAAAGACATGGACTAATTAGAGACGTAAAATCATTATCTCTTCCAGGCCTCGACTAGTTCAAAATGGGGGGTTTTTTTTGTAACGCTTAGAGGGATCCAGAAAATTTAATGAGTAGTGACTGAGGTAAGAATCTCCTCTTTCATGTTTTTTCTGTGTAAATGTAACGTATCTGGTTTTGCCTTCTCTCCTGGCAAGTAGTTAGTAGTAGTARTCCAGTGTAGTCAAGTAGGCAAAATGGCTTGACAAATTTTCCAATGGCTCCTTGCGAAGATATTCCAACCTCTACCCACCTGTACTCATATCATCCTTGCCCAAATCCCTCTTCTGTCTTCTGCTATCCATGACATCAATACTGATGAGTTTCTTCCTAAAGTTTGMTATTATACAATCACTGAATGGGCAAGGTTGGGAGGGACCACAAYRGATCATCTGGTCCAACCTCCCTGCTCAAGCYGGGTCATCATAGAGCACACTGAACAGGCTTTTCTTTTGTTCTATTCAGTTCTTGAATACCTCCAATGAGGGAGACTCCACAGCCTCTCTGAGCAATCTGTTCCAGTATGCAGTAATTCACAAAGTAATTTACACTTCTTCACTTTCAGATGGAACTTCCTGTGCATCAGTTTCTGCTCACTGTCTCTTGCCCTTTTGCTTGGCACCACCAGACAGAYCCTGGATCCAACCTCTCAGCACCCTCACTTCAGATACTTTTAGACCTTGAYGAGATCCCCTCTAAATCATCTCTGCTTGAGGCTGAACAGGCCCAGCTTCCTCAGCTGGGGATCTTAACTAGGGAATCTTAACTTCCTCTAACTGGGGATCTCTGTAGCCCTCTACTGGACCTGCTCCAGGAGCTCCATATCTGTCTGGTACTGAGGAACCCAAAAATAGACAGAGTATTTCAGCTGTGGCCTCACTAAGGCTGAGTAGATGTGCAGGATCAGCTCCCTTGAGATGCTGGCAATGTTCTTCCTAGTGTTCTCCAGGATATCATTGTCTTTCTTGGACACAAGGGTAATACTGGGTCATGGACAGCTTGTTACCCACCCGGACTTCCAGGTCTTTCTCCACAGAGCTGCTTTTCAGCAGGTCAGTCCCCAGCCTGTCTTGGTGCAGGGGTTTATTCTTCTCCAGGTGCAGGACCCTGCGTTTGCCTTTGTTGAATTTCAGACAATTCTCTGTTCATCTCTCCAACTTCTTGAGGTCCTTCTGATGGGCTGCACAGCACTCTTGGAATATCAGCCACCSCTCCCAGCTTTGTGTCTTCAGTGAACTTGATGGAAGGCATCTCTCTCTTCATCCAAGTCCTTGATGAAAAATGAAAAAATAATGAGCCCAGTATTGAACCTTGGATGACACCAGTAGTGAAGTTTCTGYCCTACCACCTGCATAGTTTTTTGCTGTCTACTGAAAAATGGATATTTTCTGCATGTTTTTCAGTTTCATATGTTAGAATTTCCATTAGTCATTCTTTCCTCTGTTGCTAGATATACCCACACAGACACATATATGTATTWATGTGTGTACATACACACATATGGGATACTCCTTTGACAGTCTTCAAAATAAATCTTTTATAATTTATCATTTTCTGGAAAAAAACCCTAATCACCAAACATTTGTTCTCTTGATAAAGATTGCAAACTTTGAATGTCACTGTGAAGATAATTTTCTGTAGAGACAAATGTATGGAAATGAGATTTTTTTGTGTGTGTTTKTTTTTTATGTTGTTTGTGTGACATCCATTATTCTCCTTCTAAAGAACTGGAAGTCATTTAATCATAGTGCAAGAGGCAATTGTGAGCATTGTTGGCTGGTGACATGTGGTGACATAGAACATTTTCAAATGAAACGAGAGTCAGAAACCTGATGTTCATAAATAAAAATAGTACATACAGCATACAGAAAGCATATCTACAGAGTAGATASTGATGAAAAATTAAGCATCAGAATATATCTGGGAGGATATTTTGAGGGGGTAAAAATAATGATTCAACATATTTGAACAATAATAGAAATAGAATGACCAATAAAATTTTCTGAGTTGACAAACTGGAGAAAAACTTTGGAGAAGTCATAGAGAAAGTCAGATGAAAAAGAGACATTAGAAGTAAAACAAAATTAGATAAATCTGTAAAGAGCCTAATCACTTGTAAGATGATCTACCTCTGGTGCTCTGCTCCTACTCACCCTTATTTTGAGCTCTCATCAGCCAGCTTGATGCTCCCTACTGTTTTTCTGTACTTATATTAGAAACACTGCCCAATAATTCAATAACGTAAAATTAACTGCTGTGTCTTTTCCATACTGTGATAAGAGTGGACAAAACACTTTCTTGCTTGAGTAGTTCTGAACATTTTCCAATCATAAAAGGCTTAAAACTTACTGAGATTAACTGCATGATCAATGTAAATGAAAAGTTAATTACAAGTCAGAAATCATGACCAAGTTTTATGCAGTGGAAACTGCTGAAGAAAAAAAAAAAAAAAAAAAAACAACCAGGCACCAAATATTTGTTTAAATGTTAATGGTGTGTTTAGTTAAATAAAGTAATATCCCAAAACCCATGGCAGGAAGTAATTATTGGTAGGATTTATTTAGAATTATTTTGGTAGGATCTTTCCCAAGGAAGAACTCTCCAGAACAGTTTTGATATGGTACATTCTTCTTCGTATATTAATATTGATAAACCCTTCTCTGCACAAAATGAGTAAAATTGCAGGAAGAAAATGTAAGTTGTAGGGGGATTTTGGCATCTTTTGTTCCCAGACAAAAGTTAATGGACTTCACARGACTGACTTTTAGAATACTACATCACTCTGGAGAGATGACCATTAAGAGCTTCTTGTGAGAGCAGGAGGTGTAAGAGGATAGCTGGTAAGAAATGACCAGTCAATAAAGAACCAACATGAAGAATGTTCTAGAAAATAGAAATCTGGCCAAGCCCACACAGGTTTATTCCAGATTTACCCACAATGKTTTTTTTAATAGCATGTTTTCATACAGTTTGAATAAGAGCTTCAAAGTTGATCAAGGATTTCAGCTTCCAGCAGGACTGAAGAATTTGGTCGCTGAGGTTCAGCCATTCCAGAAAAAAAATCTGCATCATGACCATGTAATCTCAGCCATGGTATTGGATTGCACTGTGCAGGTCCCTGGAAGATTGAGCACTTGCAAAAGATTCAGCAGAGCCCAAAATGACAGGATATCAGTTGGGAGGTTCTTGAACTTGAAACCTTCCTAAACTTACAGTAGAAGGCTCTGTGATGTTGCTGTGACCAGGTAGCTCTTCCTTACAGTTGGAACATTCTTTCCCACTCACTGACCCCCTCCAGCCTTGTGCACTTTTTTGGTGTGCAGCTTGCTGCAGTTCCTCCCAGCTGGTCTATCCATCATAGGTAGTCACAGACTGCTTGCCAGGGTTCATCATGGGGAAGCAAGCAAGGACATTTACACTCAGATCATGGTGCTTTCCATCACTGCTTGTCTTTCCCTTGACACCTAAAACCTGCTTTAAGTCTCCAGCCTTAACAATACTGCTGTAAAAGCAAACTGACAGCAATGCTAAAATGAGTGGTTGAAAATCTCAGAAGAAAGTCACAGTCTTTCTGAGACAGATGACAATTTAATAAAATCATGGAAGGATGAATGGGTAAATATCTGTCTGGGTGACCAGGGCTGTACGTGTGTCCAGTGTCTCTGGTTAGATACTGTCTGTATAATGGAAGGATTACTAGCAAAACTAACAATTGAAGTTGGATTATTGATTTATGTCATAAAAGGCAGAGTTTTATCTGCTGTGTGACAAGGACAGGAGCAGAGGTTGAGGTTTTGTGTGTTTTACTGCTTTCCTGAGCTAGGCACAATCATGGGGAGAGCAAGGGACTGTTTTTGTAATGACATCACTCCTACAGACATCAGGAAAGAAGCCCTTTGGTCTTCCAGACAGGGCTGGGCCCCACATCTTTGCTGAGATGATGAAATTTATCAAATGTAAGATACTGATTTTTCAATCATGACCAAGAGGTTAGAAATTTATAAACGACATACATATAGAGAGATGCTTTTTAATCAATCTATGTTTGAAGAACATAATCTTAAACTTAATCTATAACTATAATCTATAAACTTAAATTTAAACATTTACTCTGTTTAGCCAGACACTGGTGATTCAGAGTATATTGAATAATGGACTTTATACAGGGTTGACAGAGAATAAAAAACATGAAATGAAATGAAATGAAATGAAATGAAATGAAATGAAATGAAATGAAATGAAATGAAATTAATAAAATAATAAAATAAAATAAAATCCTGTTAAATAGTTTGTCCCGTTTCTTCCTCTCCAGTTAATATTAGTCACTGCTTGTTTAGGTATATGCTGAAAAGATATCAAATTGATTTAAAAACCATTCATTTGGATTCTTTTCTGTCATGAATTGATGTATGCCACCAAAGTATTTTACAAATGATTTAGAACTTTCATTAAATCATTTTCTTTAGAAAAAAAATCAGAAAATGTATGTTACAAAGACAGATATATGTAGTTGAATTTGATTATACTAAACCCTGTATGCTGTAATGAGCTAATTTGGTAAGAGAAAGGCAGAACAGACAGTAGAGTTGATGAAGGGAAAGTTCATTTTGTCTAAAAACATTCCTATTAATAGAAAATTTGCTGTCCTTAAATGAGGAACAGAACCTACTTCAATTTCAATTTTTTTCCAATTAGAACATGGACTGAAATTTGCAAGCCAAGTTTATTTCTTTAATTTCTTCTAGTAGACCAAAATTCTCACAATACTCAGGTTTAGTACAGACAAGYCATCACTAGTTTGAATTGAATTTGCGATGCCATTCTGAGAAGGCTATGAATTTGTTCTGGAGTAGGCTTATTCTACTAAATTCCCCAGTCAGTAAACAAATTTAGAAGAGTAATTTACAAATGACCACTTCAAGAAAGTATATACATGAACAGAGTGGAAATAATCTTCTGGTATCAAATATAATTTTGTATGATAGCTGATTTTATTGTCTATTTGAATAAAAAAGTTCAAATTCTCTTGTAATGACAGACTACTCAATCCCAGAGTATTCTTTTTAATGACAATAAAGCAGAATTCAAAATCTGTGTCTATTAGTTTATCAGATTTTTTTTTATCCCTTGCTATTCTGTAACATATAATATTCTCAGAGGCTATTATAAAATTATAGGTAGTGTTTTTCACTGACATCTGTGGGATGATTTCCATATTCACAGGTTTGTTGCAAATCTTGRTGTTGTGAATTAAGAAATGGTGGTTTTAATTATGAAAAAAAGAGAAAGAAGATTTTACTGTTTCTCTTTTTCTCATCTCATTAAAGTGCTTCTTTAGCTATTTCCACATTATATTTCCTTTTTTTTTGTGAGTGCCAATGGATGTACAAAAACATATATATAATTTTCTAACCTCTTGGTCATGATTGAAAAACCAATATCTTACATTTGAAAATGTGATTTTTTTTTTTTAATATGAGAGGTGTATTTCTGAAAGCCTTTTATATGTGTATATATATATAAAAAATCAAATATATAACATATTTTAATTAAAATTGATTATTCTGTTTGTTTTCTGTCTTACATTACCTTTCTTAAAATTTGTTTTTAGCCTATGATTTACACAGATAATGAAAGGAAAGCAAAAGAATAATGGAGGAAAAAACCTAAAGGAAAAAAATAGTAATGGAAAAAGTTCACGAGCCAAGAAAAATTAAGAGAAAGATAAATCTGCCCCAGGTTATAAGCAAGCAAAAAAAAACCAAAACATGAAGCAAAGGGGATGTGTTTTTAGGTTTACATTCTGAGTCGTAGTAGAAGAAGWAAACAAATCCATTGGTTTAGCTGAATGGTTCCAGAACTGTTTTTCTGATCTGATGGTTAACAGAAATCAGAATATTTTTTCTAACTATAGTACTGAAAAAGAAAGGTGGAAAGTGGGATAACAGTGCTCATGAGTTACACAGATAGCCAGAACATTTTTTTTTCTTTATTTATCACATGCCACATATTTATCACATATCACGTGGGAGGTGATGTATTTTGTAATTGGAAGAGTACATTTATGTGGCATTTTCTGCAGTCAATGCCATAGTCTCCAGTAATGTGTGCTGTACTTAATTAAAAAGACTGGATAAAACTCTCAAGATTTTCAGACCTTACCACATTTTAAGTAACATGACTTTAATGGCAGCAGAATCAAAACAGYTAAGACATTTTCAATAAAAAGAGAAAATTAACTGTCTATTCTGAAATATGCCAAAACACCTGTGTTTTCCTTATCTCACTTTGTTTCTGACAGAAGCAGACAGATTAAGACAGATAAGTAGTATTTCACAATGCTGATCAGTGACAGGGTTCTCATTCACTTTGTATTTGATTAGTTTTCTGTGGCTCTGTGGTACCAATATTGAGGCAGGGATGGYGTTTTTCCAAAAAGAGCAGATGCAGACTCTTGCTAAGCCTTATTAAAGTGATCTAAGAAGAGCAAGCACTTGCAATTTTCTTAAACAGCTGCTTGGACATWTCCATCAGTCAGTTACCCTTTTGTGTCTGTGGTGAGCTGACCACAACTGGCAGATGATTCCAGACCCAATTGCTCTCACTCTGCTCCAGTGGGATGGAAGACAGAACTGGAAGAGCAAAACTGAGAGAGTGCAGAGGTTGAGATAAAGACAGTTTAATAGATAAAGGAGGGAAAATAGCCCAGCACACCAACCCCTAACAAAAGTCCCAAGTGATGCTAATGCAATCACTCACCACCTCCCACAAGCATCCATTCAAGCCCTGAACAATGGCTATGTTGAAAAAACTCCCTCCTTTCAGCTTTTATTGCCGAATATGATGCCATATGATATGGAATATCCTTTTGGTCAGTTGAGATCAGCTGGCCCATCTGTGTCCCCTCCCAGTCTTTTCCAAGCCCAAGCTTACTCACTGGTGGARCAGATTTGGAAACAGTAAAGGCCTTGCTGTTGCATAAGCATTGCTCAGCAATAACTAAAACACTGTTTTGGTGACAAATCTAAAACACAGACCCATAAGAGCCACTATGAGTAAAAATCCTGACCAATCCAGTGCAGTCATAAAATCCATAACCACTAAATGGAATACATGAGGTTGAGGGTCAATGGTTGCACCTCTAACAAGAAGTTTAAAATCAGCAAATTCAAAGCTGATCTAGTCAATAAATGTCCTCTAAAGAAGAATTTTCTGTTTGTCAATTTTCTGTTAGCCTTCAAGGGGCTAAGCCAGCTACATTCTGACAACTTTCTCAGTGCAGAATGTCTAATGGAAAAGTGTAACCTAAGAAATTATACATATTAAAATCATCAAACCATTGTCACAAAAATAACTCAGTAAAATTATGGGCAAATATATTTTGTAAAAAGAAATTAAACCCAGTTTATTTTAGGATTTTTTTTTTTATTCTAACAAATTTTCTTTTTTGCATTTAGTGAAAGGGGTTTTGTTTCATGTATTTAAGTACATATTTTTTTAATAAATAAAAGGAAATATTTATCAAAAAATAAGATGCATAACCTTATTTTTACATCTTATGCCTTATAAATCAATCACTCAAAAAAAAAAAAATGTCGGAAAGGGCTTTATTTTCAGCCCATGCTGATAATAAAGAGAAAAATAAATTAAACACTCTGGCTGCTAGTGGAAAGACAACATCCCTAAATTAGAAATATCTCCTTACCCACTGATTCTTTTGTTATAAGTTTATGGAATTTATTTGGGTCACATCTTTAATACTCGTAGTCTATGCTGCACTAGCTTTATAATATACAGGTAACTTTCTCACAGATATCTTGACATAAAGTGGTAAAGTAGAATTCATCTAAAAAAAAAACCCAACAAAAACTTCACTTGGTGTAATCTGAAATAGGGTTCTTCAACTCTCTGTCCAATGTAATGGCCATAGAATCATAGTTACACAAAAGTTGGAAAAGGCCTCCAAGATCATCAAGTCCAACCATTAATCTCTAGTGCCAAGTTCACCACTAAACTGTGTCCCTAAGTGCTACATCCACGAGGGGTTTTAAACACTGCCAGAGAGAGYGATACCACCACTTCCCTGGGCAAATTGTTAAAATGGCTGACCACCCTTTCAATGAAAAGCTTTTCCTAATATCCGATCTAAACCCCCTTGGGGGCAAGTTGAGACCACCTCCTCTTGTCCTGTCATTTTTCACCTGAGAGCAAAGATRGACTCCCACCTCACTATAACCTCCTTTCTGGTAGTTAATAGGGAGGGATAAGGTGTCTCCTGAGCCTCCTTTTCTCCAGGCTAAACACCCCCAGCTCCCCCATCCACTTGTCACAAAACCTGTACCCCAGACCATCTGACAGTCCATGGAACAAACTGATATCCCTCCAAGTCAACAGAAAGATTCCTGGGAAATCATTCCAACTGTTTTGCTTTATACTATGTTTTTGTTTTTCCTCTGGTTAGTACTTGGTCTCTGATTGTACTCATAACTGTGATCRTATAATCTCTCAATCTTTATGTTCCTATGCTTTGCAAAAGAATCTTTTTTACTTTCAGGACAGAAAATATTTTCTTTATTCTTCTTTCTAATAACTTTATTTAATCTTATGGTGATAGTCTRACTCATTAGTCAGGACAAGGTATATCAATACTTATTTTTCTAATTTACAAGTTAAAAAATAGGGACATCTGTAATTTCTAAATGAATGCAGTTGTTCATCAGAAGTTTAGTTGGTTTTGAGCATATTTAAATGACCATAACATTTCTAGTTTTTTTAAGTCCATGCTTTAAAATCCAAAAATATATACTTACCTGCTTTTAGACTGTGTTTCCATCTGTTCTTTTGCAAAGTGGTTTGAAACTGAAGGTACAGATAAATGTGTTATCAAAACATCCCCATCATTTGATGGATCTCTCTGCACTTTGGTATTATTTGGAAAAAATAATTGATTCAATGCAAAGTTTCTCTACTGCCACCCCCCCAAAATCCATTTCTCATTCCCATGCTGTTTTTATCAGTTAGCTTTTCTCCTATCTCTAGCTTCCACAAATATATAGAGCTCAAGAGTTTGACATTTATACTGAAATGCTAGCCTAAGAGTGGTAAGCTGCGCTGCCTGGGTGAAAACCTCTATATTTAATTTTCCAAATGTTAAATTATTTTTTTGAGCAGTAATTCCTATAATCATTGCAACCAATTTTTCTTACTTGGGATTTTCAGAACAACATAATAGATGTTGGCAATAGGCAAACTGCACACATGTGGAACAAGGAGTACTGTGCTTTAAGGAAAAGTCTTTTGTTAAGTGCTCATGCAGGGCACAATACCCCAGAATGTTCATGGGGGGGAATTTGACTGCTGACATGCAGTTTCCGAGAGTTTCCAGCTGCTAAGTTTCTGAGTGCACAAATTTTTCATATTCTTTCAGAACAGACAGCATGGACTCATGGAGACAGACAGTTCTCTCCATCTAATGTAAGGGGAGAAGATCTGGCATCATCTCTACATTTCCACCTCCTTTTGAGATGGTACGTGACAATATGCGGTAAACAATAGTTCACATTCACCTACTAACACGTTGAGTTATGTTCTAGCAATCCTTATGCAATGCACACAAGGTCTTAAATACACTCATAAGCATATTACCCTTTAAAAGTATGGTCAAAACGCTGTGTAAATAATAACAACAACAACAACAACAACAACAACAACAACAACAACAACAACTATTATTAGGTCCTTCAGCATGAAAACTGAGCTCACTAACATCCCCTGACTTTCAGGAGTGGTTACTGCTTAAATCTAACACCCTGATCAACTCACAACTTTTCCTTGATGTAGGGTATATACAAAGCAGCTGCTTTTTGCTGGTTTACCATAGCAAAATCATAGATACGGATGGAATTAATGTGCACTTTCCAAGCATTATGATAGGCAGTAAAATATTTGTTCTCATTGAATCTACTATTCAGATGAAGATGTTCTTTAAAGAAGTGTATAGTTGACCTTGGAAGAATAAAAATTTGAGGAGAATTCCTGTTGTGTCAAAGCAAGCATAGAAAAAGTTTTCTTAGAAATATAAAAAACCAGAGGTTTTAAAAATTGTTTGGACAACCTCCCTACCTCCTTGTTTTCTTATAACATACCCTTTATTTTTAATATGTGGTCTAAGCTTTCTTTATGTAGACAATAATCTCTGTGTGGTTTCAGTGTGCTATCTACAGTATGTCACAGATATTAACCATACAAAAAGGGAAAAACTCTTTTTCTTTATGATTCAAAATTAAAAAAAAACTTCTGTGACTACACAGTAAATTATATTTTTTTCTTGTAAATATTATTTGGTTTAATACATGAATCCTTTTATGAGGATCTTCACAATTTCCTGAACATTTCCTCCCTACATGAAGCAGGAACAGGTAATACTCTACCCTCAAAAAAAA
>QVAJ01000014.1:5386215-5450918 GCA_003546035.1 Mixornis gularis | reverse complement strand
AAAAAAAAATTTACTCCTGTCCCCTGTTCAGGAAGTTGTCAAAATAGATATATAGTTTTAAAAATTTAAGCTTCACTTTGGTGTTTCTTGTACAGGCGCTACAGGAATTGTTATGAAATTCTTTTTTTCTGGTGGTATGGGGACATTTGAGCAGTAGTTACAGTGGAAAAAATAGGGTTCATATGATCTCTTTTCCCAATCCTTCAGAAGAAAGTTGGGAAAAAAACAGGAAAAAAACAAAAAAAMCCCCAGAAAAATATCCTACCTACAACAATGATAAAACAGACAAACAAAACACCAAAACCCAAAACCAACTATAACAAAAGCTCAGTTGTTGTTTAGGATGTAAATTTTGCTTGGAAATTAAGGGGGTTTTCAAGTGAAATATTTCTAACATTAACTCCCATAGGATCAATATACTTAAATAAAAAACAATCTTACCTGGGAAAGCAGCTGTGGCACAGGATTTCCCTTAGATCTTCACAAGAATAATAATAACAAAAAAGCAACAACTAATGAGACATAGTGATGGTCATTAATTTCGACACTTTCAGTCAAATATCAGATTTTTTTCACAAAACAAAAATACAAAAATCTAGCACACTGTACTATTAGTTACACTGATACACTTTTCTGATCTTTATTTTTAAAAGGGCTCTACAGCTATTTCCTCATGCTAAGAAGCTACCCCTCCCTATTTTTTTTTCAGGGGGAATGAGTCTCATAGTTTACAAATGGAACAATTTAACAGCAGTTAGTATTGCTATATATTATGCATATTTTATAGTATGAATCAAGAGATAATAATTTAACAATAGAATATAATAAAAAAGCAAGACTTGATCTTACTTATATTTGAAATGGGATTTGTAATTACCATTTCCTTTGGGAGATTAAAATATTAAAGCTACGTTAGTCGCACAGACTGTTCTTATGACAATGCTATGTATAAACATCTCAATGCTTATTTTATTTCCCAGTATATTTCATGTAAGGTATCCAGGAGGGATGGGCAGAGGCTGGTGGCATCTGTCCCAGAGCCTCTGGTGGCATCTGTCCCAGATCAGACACATAAATGCTACTCTCAGGATGTTCAGTTTGTCTGCTCCTCCTAGCTAGAGAAAGCACACTGGATCACATTGGCCCTGGAAGATTATTTGATTCATATTGTATAGTCAGAGCCACAAGTTTGGGTTATTATTCTGATTTAGATTGCAGTCATCAGGTGTAAGACAGGAATGGTTGGCAGGGATCCACAAGTGGCCCCAGTCACCTGGTTTACATTACATTGATTTTGGCTGGCGTAAAGTTAATTTCCTTCACAGTGGCTGTACAGGGCTGTGTTTTGAACTTGTGCTGAACATAGGGTTGATAATATAGAGCTGGTTATGTTATTGTGAGCAAGGCTTACACAGAGCCAAGGCCTTTTCTGCTGTTCATGCTGCCATGCTGGTGAGGCAGTTGGGGTGCATGGGAGGTTGGGAGGAGACACAGCTGGGACAGGTGACTCAAAAGGGATGTTCCATACCATATGACTTCATGCTCAGCATATAAACGGAGCTGAAGAAAGAAGATAAGAGGGATGTTTGGAGCGATGGTATTTGTCTTCCCACGTAACCATTGCGAGTGATGGGGCCCTGCTGCTTTGCTTGTGTGAACTGCTTTTGCACTCCTTATTAAATTGTCTGTATCTCAACACATGAGTTTTCTACCCCTATTTATTCTATTCTCTCCTCCGCCTCACTGGTGGGGTACTGAGTAAGCAGCTGTTTGGTACTTGGTTACTGGCTGGAGTTAAATCATGATAGTATCTTACCATTCCTTTTCCTGTTTCTTGACCTTACATTCTATTGCTTAATATCTCACTTTCTTTGCCTTTTTCTATTCCCAAATAAGCAGTCCATTAATTCCAGTTTTAGTGTGTCTGTGTCCAAATTTGGTTTATCTAGTGCTGGTACCTAGACCATCCCTTACTTATGCAGTATCACAGATGGAGTAACTGAGGCACTGCCTGCCTTGCTGCTCTCCAGAAGGTCCACAGTGCTGCCATTCATCTGCCTGGGATGTCTGGTCATTTCTCTCAAGCTTCTCCCTTAACCATCCTCTCAGTACCTCTGAGTGCTATCTGTAACTCCTGTAAACTTCTCACTCTTTTCTTTATGACTTCCAGCAATTTCTCATTTTACATCTGGCAGCTTCTCCTGTCTTGTTTAGTTAGCTTAATCTCAGGTGTGTGCTGAGTCAGTGCCTCAGACAAYTGCTTTTAATCTTAGCATAAATATCTACATTCAGGCACTGTGGAGAAAAACAAACAAACAAATGTGCAGAACTGTATTTTAAAATATAGGAATTTTAATTTAAAAAAATATTTACAAGACAAGCTAAACTAGTTAGCAAGCAATTATTTAGAAGAGTTAATGTTACGTATGCTGTTGCAATTTATTAGTAATAAGAAAAGTAAGCTGGTTTTATTTAATAAATTTATAAATTGGAAATTTGGATTTCTTTTAGTAAATACAGAAATTAATTTTTGTCTCATTTAGTAAAAAAATGGTAAAAAATGGAGAGACTTTTTCTTCTTTCAGGACAGACTGAGGATGAATCAAATCAAGAATGTTCCAAAAGCATGCAGCTTTTGTGCATTAGTCAAGTAAAATTGAAACTGGATTCAATTAATAATATATAACACACAACTTTTTCTTTAATTGTAAATTAAAATATTATAGGGAGAATAGAGAAATGTTTAAGAAAAAAAAGCCCGACATATTTTTTATGTGTTCAAAGTTGAAAAATCCATCATTGTTTTGATAGAGTTTGATTCTTTTGTAGAACTTCTTACATACTGAGATGAGATACGTGGGGATTTTTAAGTAAGAAAAATTCAAGAAAGATTTGAAAATGAAGAACTGTTTATTTTCTGTGGGACTGACACTGTAATGGTATTAGACACTGTTTCATTGGAATGCTACAAATATAAATTCATTAGTGTTAGTAAATTAGTCCTGGACTGTAAGTCCTAAAACAATAAGTGAAAAAAATAAATAATCAAAATATAATACATCCTTTGAGTCAATTTTATTTTAAATTATATTTATATTGTTCTATAATTTTGTTTTCATCTTTTTTCTTTTGATTATATTTCTGATTTTTTTTTTTATTTCTAAACCGTGCATCATAGTATTCTTTTAGTTACTTTTCTTCTACAGGATTTTAATCTGGTAATTTCTTTCATAAACAATAATGCAATAGAAGTCAAAAATTAAATTATTTTAATTACTAGTAGTTCCTTCCAACCTATTTGTCCTACTTCATCCTTGTTCCATCCCAAAAGTGCAAAGTTCTATGAGATTTTTTTTTTTTTTCTTTTGGGGTGGGGTGGATAACTTATCCCTACTTTTAACAAAAGAGCAAGCCATAGTACCTAAAAAATTCAGAAGTGAGGAAATTAAATTTTATAGCAAATGGGCAGTCTATTTAAGCAGCTAAAAAGCCTACCAAACACCGAATGATTTAGGAATTAACATTCAATTAGCTGTTGAACTATTTTTTTTTCACTATTTAAAGGCCAACACGGTAAAAGAAACAGTTCCGTGAATGGGTAATTAAAGTGCAAACTGAGATATTCCTGTAACTGTATTTAATTACCTCACTAATGTTACAGAAAATGAATTAAATGGAGAGGATTAAAGATTGAAAAAGCTAAATGACATCTAAGATGTCTGAATTCAATAATTTTAGCTCAGACGTCTCCTTATCAATCATTGCAAGCTTACTGTATGTATCTGAAATTCACTTTCTCAGTCATTTCAGAAATATGAATTGCACAAAGGATTACTTAATTTCCTAACTAATTTCTGGAATTTTTAGTTTAAAATATCGTTAAGTGCAAACATACTTTTATACTTTAACATGAATAAATAATAAAAGAGAGATAGTCATTAGCAGCATACCAGACTTTGCATGTCTGTACATCATCTGGGTGATGTAATATCCAAAATATCTAAAATACTGTTATATCTAAAATACTGTTTTACAATGCAAGCTTAGTACCAGTGCCAATAATGTTAACAGTTAAGTTGCAAGAAAACAATCACATGACCTTTTTTTCTAGGTATGTGTATTCTCTGTGTTGTAAATGAACCATAACTCTGGCTGGAATCTAATTTACTTTTCCACATGGAGATTTGATTTATCTTAGTTTCAGTGCAAGAAGATCATTCAGCATTTAAAAAATACAATTTCTTAACATCAAAGCTTAAAAAAAATCTAAAGCCTGTTTTAGCCCTCTGCTTTGTGGGGTTTTGTATGATTTGCTTTTTTTTTTTTTAACCTATTACAGACAATAGGTAAAAACTCCTCTGCTATTATATTGCTTCCTGTACTAGTGGTTAATGGCAATTATCTATGAAAAAATGCTAATGATTCTTTATTTCATTCATATCTAATAATAAGCATATATTATGAAGTGATTTTTGACCTTTGGCTTTCCTTGTTAAAAGAGGTAGAAATTTTTCCATAATCTAAACTTAAAGACTTTGATTTTCATGTCATGTGGGATAGTGATATTAAAAGCATCCTCTTCTAACTAATCAAGACACTCCATTCTCCCCTAATCCTTCTAATCCACAGTAAAATAAAGAATATTCCCAGAATCTTTCACAATAAAACCTATTTATTAACATTCCATATTCCTCTTCTTTTTTGAATCTGCTTCATATACTTTAGCATATATTTCTGAAAATATGGATATGCAGTTGCAGCTTACTGCATGATATTTTTGACTAATTGTATGAACTACTGGAATTTGTGATGATGTGCTCTAAAACATGAGGATCAAACATTGTATGGAAAGACATTAATTCATCTCTATATATAGCATAAAATGGTTCTCTGTTCACAAAAAGCATAGCACAGCTGCCTAGATAAATTAGGACAGTTGTTGGATAGAATGTTTTTGTGAATCATCATTCAGCAACATTGCCAAAGACAAGATATTGATGCTAATGAACCAGTAATGTGTGCAAGTGAGGTAATTTGCCTGAACTACTAATTTACATCCTGGGTTAATTCAAAGACATCATAAATTGTTTGTATTGTCTTTTTCAATTGCATTGTTTTCTGTAAAGCATTACTAATAGCTATGTTTTTATCAATTAATTGTTAATATAATGGATAATTTTATCCTAATTGACAATTCAAAATTTTCTTTTTTAAGCAAATTATTTATTTAATTTTCTGATAAAACCTACTTCAGTAAAATAGAAAAAAAAATCTAAACAAAAACTCCATAGCTTTTAATTTTGCTCGGCATGCAAAGCAAAATATTGCAAGTGAATTCACCCCTGGTACAAGTAGATCACTTTAGAGTTGCAGCAAAGTGGCCAAGAGTATTCTGGGCTGCACTTGTAAAAACGCCCTCAGGGGGTCAAGAAAGATCATCTTCCTTTTCTACCCCCCACTGTTGAGGCCACATAAGAACTGCTGGGTGCAGGCCTTGGTTCCCCAGTACAAGGGCGACCTGGATATACCAGAATGGGTCCAGCAAACATCAGGAATGTGATTTAGTTCTTGGAGCATGTGTGATGTGAGGAGAAACTGAGAGAGTTTGTTATCACTTAYCACTATGTTTAAATAGCTGGGGGTGGGAGTAAAGAAAACAGCCAGACCTTCCCAGTAGTGTCCAGTTAAGAGAAAAGAGGACAATGCAACAAACTGAAATGCAAGAAATACCACTTAAATGTGAGAAAATATTTTTTTTACTATGAAGGTGACTAAGTGCTGGAGCATGCTGACCAGAGAGGTTGAAGCACAGTCTCCATTCCACTAGATACTCAATCCCTAACTTGACAGAACTTGGGGCAACTTACCTTGGCTCAATATGCTTTCAGCAGAGGGGTTGGGCTAGACAATTTCCACAGTTTCAACTTCAATGATTTTGTCATTCTGTAAAACTCCTCTGCACTAAAAAGAATAAATTTTCAGAGCAGAAAACTAAATTTTTTTTCCTATTGATTGGGTAATTTGTTGTTACAACTCTTTTATAAAGTTGGAAATATGTACATGCGAGCAGGTGTCCAAAATTCAGACCTTTGGGAATATTTACAGCAAGTTAAAAAATAAAATATGATTCTGGTCCTTCATATCCCTTCCCAAGCTTATTACTTTGTTTCTGAAAGCTTTGTTTCATGCATCAATGGTTCAAATAATATAATTGAGCTCATTTACCTAAAAGGTAATTGTGAGCTAGCTTTTGAATCTTTAGAGCATTTGTCATTTTTAGGAGTTGTAGGTCCTTCACAATGTGATTTATTCAGTCCAAATAAACATGTCTAAATTAGTGAAGATGCACCTATCTTTTTCCATTAACAATAGAGACTACAAAGCCTAGGCATTCAAAGAGTAATAGGCCTGTAACTTTTATACAAACGATATAAAGTGAGATGAACACAGAACAAGACATGGATAAGTCAGTAAAGTGCCCTACTTAAATTTGTATGCAGATGTAGGAGTATTGTCAAAGGCAAAATGTCTACAAAATCCTGCAGTGCTTTCACTGGGAACAGATACTCTGGGCTCAATTTAATTGTGCCAACCAAATATTCAGTATTATTTGACATACTGAGGGCATCTGAGACATCCTCAAAGAATTTGCAGGCATTTTATGCCACATACACAGTTCTATAATCCATGCCGTTCTGGAGGCCAAGCATCTCACATGGAGACTCTCTGGGACCTTGTATTGCACCAGATACCTCTGCCTGCACGACTGAAATGAGTTTGTCAAAAGAACCAAGCATTCATGGACTGTGTCACAGTATTACTGAACTTGGTTCAGAGCATGCTTAAGAAGTTACTCTGTGTGTAATTGTATTTTAAAATACACGTACATGTACATTATTGAAATTCTGAACAAGCTATTCGTCAGAAACATCACACTCTAGGGAGGAATGCAAAACTGAAAAAAGGCCATAGTGACATAATTTAGCCTATTAAATGTTGGACATGAATATAACCTTTTGACACAGGATAATATCTTCAAGAACATTTGGAGAAGAAGTGTTATCAATTATTTAAATCTTATGCTTTGCACCTGTCACAGAAGAAGATATTTCCATTAATAAAATAAATGAAAAAATATTCATATAGACTTGCCACATCAGCTTGCCAATGCAGCTTGTGGTTTATCAGAGTAGGGGAGCAGATTTGCTTCTATCTTATTTTTTATTTGGTTGTTTTGGGTTTTTTTGGAGTTTTTTGTGGCATAAGTAGCAGAAATATAAAATATATTTGTTTATGTATTTTATATCATGCAATATATTTAATATATAGTATTTTATAATAATTTCAAACTCCAGTTAAGCACAATACAATTAGAGAAGGGATACTGGTTTTTAAAGTGAAGGTTTTTGACATATCTCCCACAGGTTTATTGTGGTGTCTATGTCCAGTAACTTATGTCTCCAAAGCCAGTGGGGAATCTTGCTTAAAAATGGAAAGCACAACATGTCTCTTAGCTGTGTAAAGATCATATCATCCTTATCTGCTGTTTTCTTTTTTCACTCATTTAGTGGTAGATGCTTTGTTATTTTGTCATTACCAAAGGAAAATTAGATGCACTATATTTTCTATGACATAATGTAAGATATATTGCATATTATATTAAATGATTTTAATAATCAGTAAATATTTAGAATCAATTTAATATTGAAATTTTTTTAACTCCAGAAATTTGTAATCTCACATGAGCAATCATTGTACAGAGATTTTGGAAACACAGTTAATAGTAAGCACATTTTTATAAACATGTGCATATGCCCATATGAATCTTCCCCATTGTCTTTTTATATCATTCAATAAGTTCCAATCTGACTACTGGAAATACTCCCCTTCTTCCAAAATTTCCTCTATGCCACAGACCCCAGAAACACTACAATGAAAAAAGGACAGGGGACAAAACATGATCATACTTAGTCCTAAGTACAATGATCATTTTCTGTTTGGGGTTTGGTTTGGGATTTTTTGAAGGGATGAGAAAAAGGTTGAGTACTTGCAGCAGCTATAGTAAAAAAAGAGATGGAATAGGAAAAAAAGGAGTGAATACAGCAGGTGATGTCTCCTTTCTAGGTACGTACAGTTTCCCTGACAGTACTTGAGAGACTGGTGCAAATACTTCCCACTCTTGTTCACTAGAGACATCTTTTCTTCACTAAAATAAATTCATTTAGTTAGTAATGTGCACAATAATAGTATCAGAAACTCCTGGAGGAAAAGGCAGAGGTAAAGCAGCAGTCCCTCAAGCATGTTGGTATCAGAGAGACCATTATGTTGCTCAACCTTCCTTCTCCTGACCGATGACATTTTGTGGTTGCAGATGAAAACTATAACTTGTGCATGTAACCTTTTGAGGTAGTTTATGACTAAAATCAGTTATGCCAGGTAATGTATACAGCTCCCAGTACTGCATATTGGCCACTTTTAAATTCTGAATGCATTTCTTCTCCTACCTCTTTGTGAAACAACTATGTTTTATTTTACACCCTCACAGCCAGATGAACTGAGACCACAGCAGGGAAGAAGATGGCTAGGGCTAGATCCTTAGACAGCTTGCTATCTAAAACAGTAAGTAAGCTGGTGGTACAAATATATCAGACATTTATGAAAATCCCACTAATATATATGTGTCTTTATGTGCTGAATTAGCTTTGAAAAATTAGCTTTAGGTGCCTGTGTAATATAAGGAGTTTACAGCAGAGTTGGGAGTCAAATCCAATTTTTTTAATATATTAGATTACGTTCCTTAATCACTAGAAAATCCTTCACTTTTGACCTAAAAATCCATTTGATTCTACACCTTGGTTAAGAAAAACATCATTTGAGGCATTTCGTGCAGATATGAATGTTTATCCTCAGCAGCAGGGAATAAGAAAGGATAATCATTTCCCTTTTTTTCAGAAATTTGTAAACATTTAAAATAGACTATGAACAAAATCTCTGTCCATGCTTCCCAAAGATATAGTCTGTTTATCCATTCAACAGAGTATTTTTTATAGACACCGTTAGGAATATATGAAGCATTTATATCTTCTCATGCCCCCCTAATGAGCATTCCTGTGCTCTACCTTTTAACATTCCTTGTGCTCTCTTTGCCAGCAGGCATTCAATGCTGCAAATTGAAACACACTGACAATCCATTTCACTTGCAGGTTCGGGCCATTTCCTCTGCATGGAGCAGAGAATGAGCTGCTGGTCTGACTGAGATTATCAATGTCTATGCAAGCAAAAGGAATTAATGCATTGAACATGCCTATAGTCTGTGTTCGTGAGCATAGATTCCTGCGAGCAATTAACTACTCTAGTTTAATTCTGGATGTGCAAATCTATAAGAAAATATAGGCAAGGTCATTCAATGCTGTACTCTTCAGGTTCTCTGAACAAAGTTTTCTGGGATTATAAAAGCATGTTTTAGTTTTGTTTCTGTCTTATGTTGTTTTCCTCACATGGAATTGGGGTAAAGAGAAAGCTTTAAATTATATTCACATGGGAAGAGATAAAAAGAGAGCACAATGTTTCACAGTATAGTTTCTTTAATGAAGGAGACTAGCTAGGAAAGGATCTGATGTGATCTAAATATCTCTATGTATTTTCCCGTGGTTTCATTTTTGACCAAACATCAAATAAAAATTGACAGAGAAGTAAAGGAGTACTCCAATCCATGGCATACATAATCAAGGCTTCAGGAAGTCCTCCCAGTAGCTAGAGGTATGCTTCGAACTTCTCCCATAATTATTCCAACTGATTATTCCAAATCAACTAGTACCAATAAATTTGTTTAGGTTTTTCTTAAATTTCAGTACAGACAGATTAAATCACAGGTTTTTTTATAGAGTAGTGGTTTATGACAGATTTCACAAAACCCTTCCTTTATTTTCAAATGTAACAGCTATAGATGCTAGGTTGACTAAAGCTGATAATACTCTAGATTCTCTCTGAGGAATTTACCTCTAATTTCCATGACTTTACAGCAATGTTCTGTCACTTGTTTACACATCATTTTATCTGAATAAATTTTCTTCCACATTCTTCAGTCCTTACTTTTTTTTTTATTTCAAAAGACTTAATTCAAGACGGATTTTTGGTTTTTGTTTTTTTCCCGGTGAATTACTTTAATGGCAAAAAGACGCTGCAGATATCTGAAATTTGTAAAAGATAATAGCAAGGTATGTAATGAGTATGATACATATCCAGATTGTCTTTTTATTTTCAGTGTTACTTCCAAAGCAATCTCAAAATTGCAAGACTGTGAAAAAGTTGACAGTCTATTACGCAAACATATTAAACTACAGGTGTTTGCCTTGCTGCAAATATTGGTTCTAGATTCCCACACTGACGTTGATGAGTTCTGTATATTGACAGCTTAAAATAAAAGACTGAAACACAGACACAAATAATCTGCTAGACTTGAGTCCCTTGGCAGCAGAATATTTGACAGCCCTAATTATYTTGACTGGAAAATGGATGTCTACAAGCTTAGATAGGCTGTGATATTTTACTAGCTTGCCAAAACTTAGGCTGTAAAGAATGTGAATCTGGCTTCTTGGGGGAAAGATTGCCATTGCCTGCACAGCATAACTTGAAAAATATTGAAAACATCTTACTTAATATAAACCTTACATTTTTTTTCTAAATAAGTTTGAAGTGAAGTTAGACTACTGCTTAACTTTGGATGGCCTTTTCAGGGGGAGACATTTATAAAAAAAGGTACATATTAATGTTGTAATGTAACTCAGAGGACATAAATGTAGGTGCCACAAGCCCTGTGTTTTTTACCAGCTTGCCCAGGAGCTCATTCTTGAACAGGAAAAGAGCACGAATGGGTAGTTATATTTAGGTCCTCATGAATATTTTCTGAACTTTACAATTAAAGTCTTCAAAACCCCTAATTTAAGTATCTATCATGTGACAGTCAAATAGTACTTATTCTTGTACTTCACATAAGAGTATGCAAAAAGCACTTCACACACGCTCTACATGAGCCTATGTCATTCAATTTAAGATTTTAGTGTCATTATGAGTCTAGTTAGAACAAACTCAATTATAGCATTGATGTTTTGTGAATGTGTTTTATTTCTTCTATGATTGAGATAGAAAATTACATTTTATTTATTTTGAGATACAAATAACAATGACAAACAGAATAAAACAGAATAATCTTTTAAGAAATGCATCTTCTCTACTCTCATCAGCAAGTTTCTGTGTTCTTTGCATGATAAAAATTTGTGTTAATGGTATAGTAAAATTTACAATATATATACTAATGTATACAGAAATTCTCTTTAATGCTGATCTATTTTTATTCTGTAATTGCTTGACAATGCAGGAATGAAATTTTCCTTTTCTTTTGCAATAAAATTTGAACCCTACCTTCAAATACTTCTATACTTTTCTTCTAAATTACATTGACATCAAACTTTATTATGATCTAACATTTCCCAAAATGTTTTTCTTTATCTACTTCTAAAACGTCTAAAATCCAGTTAATGTAAAGGTAAGATAAATTTTAGTAGGTTTGGTTCTTTCTTTCTCTCTCTCTCTCTCTTCCTCCAAGTTCAAGGGAGGTTAAAATTTCTAACTCTAATATAAACACTCTATAAAGAAAGAGGAGACATCAAAAACCAGTAATAGGTCCTGACATGCTAAGGGGAGCTTAAAGTGATGAAATCCAAGACAAAAAAGCCAGAAAATTAAGTTAGCTCAAATCACAATGTGCTGCATGACCTTAAAGACAGATGCTATGAACCAAATAGAAAAAGAAAAGAGAATAAAAGAATAAGGAAAAATAAATGTCTGCCTAGTGAAGACTTATAATCATTAATATATATTTAAACAAAAAATTCTACTTAAAAATGAAGACTATGTAGTAAGATGAGCACAGATGATACTAATATTAAAAACCAAAATATGAAGAACACAAAGAATGCATAAAACCAGCTGAATTTCATGTTTACTATACTATTCCCTGAGAAAACTGGCACCCTTTTCTGTTTCTGTGGCTTTAATATGACCCTTGATCATGGACAAGTGCTTAAGGTAACTGTGATTGATTTTTCTTATACATATTCTTACTTTGGTATTTAAGCAACATAGGTATTACTGCTTTTTCCATCTAGATTTCAAATAGTCCAATAACTGTTTCAATGACACAACACAGTTTTCATACAGTTTGTGTATGACAACAAAAAAAAAAAAGTTATAAATTAAAAAATCTAGGATGGTAGTAATTTCAATAATGTTTGCCTTGCTGATAATGTTTTTTGTGATTTTTTTAATGAATAAAACCTTTTTCTTTCTTTTCTTTTTTTCCCCCAGATGGATCACTTCTTTTCATTAGGACTCATTAGCCAGACACAAATGTCAAGACATGACATTTTCAAGTCTTCTTTCTTAACTGAAGAACTTACAGAATGCAATTCATATGATCTTAAAATAAACATCTAACATTACTCAGATTAAAAATCCTAAAATTATTTTTTTTCTTCTTTATTATCAGAGGTATCTGAAAATGACCAGCTCAGTGCTTCAATCTAACCTGTAACTATGGTGCAATCACAGAATGATTAAGGTTCTAAAAGATATTTAAGATCAAGTCCAACCATCAACCTAGTACCATCACCATGTTCACTACTAAACCATGTGCTCAAGTGCCATACCCATATGTTTTTTGAACACTTCCAGGAATGTAAACTCCAACCTGGGCAATCTGTTCCAATTCTTTAGAACTCCTTCTGTGACATTTTCCCCCAAAATATCTAATCTAAACTTTCCCTGTCACAACTTGAACCCCCATCTCCCTACAAGCTCCTTTTGGGGCATTGTAGAGAGTGTGAGGTTTCCCCTGAGTCTCTTTTTCTCCAGGCTAAACACACCCAGCTCCCTCAGCTGCTTCTCATAAGACTTGGGCCCCAGAGCCTTCACCAGCTTTGTTGCCATTCTCTGGACAGGCTCCAGCACCTCAAAGTCCTTCCTGATTTGGGGGGTCCTGAACTGAACACAGGATTTGAAGTGAAGCCTCAGCAGAGCTGATTACAGAGGGACAATAACTGCCCTGGTCCTGCAGGCCATCCTATTTCTGGAACAGGCCAAGATGCCATTGACCTTCTCGGTCACCTGGGCAAACACTGGCTCAAGTTCAGCTGACTGTCAATAAGCACTGCCAGGTCTTTTTTCCTCTCGGCAGCTTTCCAGCCATGCGTCCTGTAGCCTGTAGCTCTGCACAGGGTTGTGATCCAAGTGGAGGACCTGGCACTTTGCCAGTGTTGGGCTGCTTAATGCAAAACAGAGATTATCTGTTAAAGTCTTCGGTTATGTCTACATCACTGTCTTCACTACACAGATAATTCTTGAGCCTTTTTAAATTACTGAATCATCACTTCTCAAATATCATTCACCGATGTCTGGGTACCTACAGCACAAAGTATTTGGTTGCTTGTATTTAGTTGCCTGTGTTGGATATAAACTGTGCTAATTGTTTTTATTTTAAAAATAGTTGATCTGATATGCAAGCTGATCTGCAGTCTAATCTGATCACAATATATTTTTTATAAATTAATATTGTAGATTAAAATATTTTTAATGCCTCTCTGTATTCTAAATTGAACAAGAAAAACTAGTTACCTGAAGGCAAAATTTGAAGATAACAATATTTGGCCAACAAAATGAATGTAAATATTAAACCAGAACTTTTAAAAAATATTTTGGATATTCAGCTGTGGCATCTAATTGAATTACTACTTTATCTCTTCAATATAATGGTTTGAACTTGAGGTAGATCCAAACATCCAAAATGAAGCAGCCAAGATTATTGCACAGATTATTTAGGTTTGTAAATCAAGACCTTTGGATACTACCAGCTTACATAGAAAAATATGATGCTTAACTGTCCCAATCATTTGAGGTTTTACAGTCCATAATCTAGAGGAAATAAAATTTGTGTTTGCCATAGTGTTGATTAGCAGTAGCTAATGAGGTTGAGTTTCCAGAAATTAACCTTCATGCAGGACAATAACTAGTGAATATTATTTGCTTGCTTTACCATTAATTTTCATTGTAAAAAAACAGCTGTGTCTAAGGACATCTATTTAACAGTTACATTTTATTTTCAGGTACATGGTGTGATTCTTGAGGATGTCCCATGCTGGGCCAGGAGCTGGATTTAGATAATCTTTGTTGGTCTCTCACAACTCAGTATATTCTGTGGTTCTACTATAAATTGTTTCAATTTTGTGAATGACTCGTTGAAAACAAAACATATGTTAACCTAATGAAGTGCAAAATACTGTCTTCAGTAATAGGTTGACCTTGACTGGCTGGCAGATAGACATCGTGGCGCTCTCTCAATCCCCCTCCTCAACAGGAAAGAGAGAAAATAAGATGAAAGTTCTTGTAGGTTAAGAGAAAGATAGCAACAGGGGGAGGTGATATCATCTAGTATCCATATGTTGAAGGGCTATAGACTATGGGGGGGACTCACACTAGAACAGGGGAAAAGTGTGAGGGGAAAGGAGTGGCAGAGAGGAAGTTTTGCTGACCATGAACATTCATTCCCAGAGGGTGGGCAGATGAGGTGGGTATAAAGGAGTCAACCTGGGCCTGAGGATAAAGGGGGTTGCAGGATGTGGGGAAGGCATCCAGAGTTTTGTGGGCTTGTTCCTGTTTTTTCTCTTTCTCTATCCAAATGTTTATCTGTTGGCAATAAATTAAATTAATTTTTTTCCAAAGTCAAGTCTGTTGCCTGTGTCAGCAGCTGGTAAACATCTTCAGTGTCTTTATCTGAAATCAGCAGCTTTTTTATCTTCTTTTCTTTCCCTCTACTATTGAGAAGGGGAATGAGAGACAATCTGGGTAGATACCTAGCAGCTGGCAAAGGTCAACTCTCCACACTTACTTGTGAGTACCAATATACTTTTTGTGGTGCCTGATGGGCTTAAACAACACATATGAAAAACAGGTGAAAGCACTTGGTAAGAATTTTTCAACCTGAAAAGTACCAGTATGTGCCTGCTGGCTGGGAGATGACTTCCAGAATTTTCTTATAACAAACATCCTCACACTGAGAATCTTTATCAATGAAGTTTTAGCTTGATGTTAATTTCCCATATCCAAACACTGTTTCCCAGTCTCAACAATCTCTGCAACATTTGCTTTCCCTTAAGACATTGAAGTTTATATATTTCCACTGAAGAACATTAACTATCACAGATGTGAGAATAAAAGCAGTTTCTAAATAACAAAAATAATGAGAAACAAAAATAATGTACTTCTGAACATTTCTTTTCTGTCTTTTCACTAAAAGAAAAAAATTGTTAAATCAATTCCATCAACTCAGTTAAAAAGTTACGTGCCCAGTACTTAAATACTTACAGAACTGTTTCCTAAGTGGAGAGAAATCAGAACAAACCAGAAAGCAAAAGTTTAAAAACAGATCCAAATGAATACGTTTTCTTATTAATGTTACTGAAAAAAGAACCTTGCAAGATTTTGCAAGGGTTTTTTTTTTTTTTTTTTTTTGCAAGGTTTGAAAGCCTTTAAAAGTAATTTTTTGGCATCTGTAGCAATTTTTCAATTATTGTGTGAAAATCTGGCAATCTTCTTTTTTAAAAGCTTAAAAATATTTCATGTAACATATCGATCCAACCCACTCTAATTTGCACAAATCCTAACGATTTTTGAGGGCCTAGCTAACTTAAGCTTATATAATATTTTTTTTTTCTCCTAAGACACCTCAAAAAGGTATGTTTGTAGTCATATTTTTATTGGCATTAAGCTCTGTCATGTAGAGGCGCAATAATTTTACACTATTTGACAACTACTAATGTAGAGGTAATTACTTAAAATAAGGAATTTAAAGTGCATATTCAACTTGAACTAAGTTTCTTAAATGAGTATTTCGTTCGAATGTCTCATTCTGAACAGATGAAATAATGGAAGTTCTTGCAGTTCAAATAAGAGAAACAGAGTTTATTAGTTATCCAAAGATAATAAAGGAATTACAACCCATACCAAAAAATGTTTTCTAAATAGTGAAAAGTGTTAGGAGATAGCAGACCATGAAGGTTTTCACAAAATGAAATGAGAATTGTGTGATAAATGACCAACACCTAGTTATTGACTGATGTGCTCAGAGTAAGTAAAGGTGCTGGGTGTAGTGGTTTGAAAGCAAAACCARTGAGAGACTCCAAGTCAGAAATACAATTTAATAGGAGGGAGAAAAAAAAAGGTAAAATAAAATGAATGCAATAATACAAAAGACCACTGGGAGAGTCAGAATACAACCTGAGCAGGGTGGTGGAAACACTCCAGATGAGGTGGTTTTCTTGAAGCAGTGATCCTGTAGAAAGGTGTGGTAGATCTTGTCCTCTGGGAATCCAGTGGGTAAAGACCCTTGTGCTATTTCCAATCCCAGATTATAGCCAGGTGGGAATGCTTGGGTCTTCCCCCTAGGTGGAGCATCTCGCAATGGGATGATATCTTTCTGTGAGTCGTGAAGTGGGTCCTTGGTGGCCCATTAAACAGAGATAGCTCCCAGAGTTACCTGTGAGTCATGGGCAAAGCATTGATGGGCCATTAACAGAAGATAGCCCAGAGGGAGGGGGCCTGGGAAGAACACTGTCCCACCTGGTTTCAACAGATCATGAAGATGGTGATAGAATACATACTTTGGGCACATCTTACAGTGCAACCCAGGACACTGGGGAAACGAGTTTAGATAGTCAAAACTTCCTTGTATAGGCTATTCAAATTATATTAACTAGAATCCATTTACTACAGCAGTACTGAGTCCTTATATGCCATCTCTTGTGAGACGTTTCAGCTCYGCTGTACTCTATTCAAACCCAGTTAATATATATATTCTATGTTTAAAGATGCTTATTATAAACTTATATATATATTGTTTGTAGATACATAGATTAGATATGTATGTGCATGTGTATTTATGTCTGCTTGGATGTGTCTCTGTAAGACATGCTCAAATTTGCTCCTCCTTTTTTTGGGGGGGGAGGTAGCGGGGTGGTTTGAAACAAAGAACAAAAAGAAATTTACCTGCTGCAGAGTCCGTAACCCCCTGTGCATTCTGTGCATTAACCACTTGACAACTCCAATTTTCAAGCGAGAATAAATATTTTATTTTCAAAAGAAATTTAAACCAGTATCCATATTTTTCTCCACTGAGTGGAAACTGGAGTGTTCTAGCACAATGACAGATGGCAAAATCAGTATCTGTGTACTCCTACCATAATTTGCAAATACAAAGGTAAAGAAAAAAAATCAAAACCTATTATGAATTAGTCATTATTTTTTTCAATTTTGTATCTAGATGCTAGTTCAAGTAGCAAAAGAATAAATTTAAAACCATCTATAAAAGGGCAGTTATGCAAAAAGACTAGTGTGTGATGAATTAGACTCTTCCTATACAGCATTGACCTGATTGCAAAACCAGGATGCAATTTCATGCCTTTACAACTAACATTTCAAAAAAGGTGTAATTTGAATTTCACACTTGTCAGCAATGATTATGATCTAGCTTAGCCTTTTGTTGGGTGAAAATGCTTTGCCACATGATTCATAAGTTTGTTAGAGATTCTGTCCTTCTGATGTGAACTTCAGTTTTGACAGTCACTTCTGATTAACTCTGGCCCATGAAAGTGTATTAGACATAACCCCATCAGTTTACCAGAGTGTTTATTTTCTGTTTGTATTCTCTCTTTCAAAGGAGAAATAATACAAAGATTTTCTTCTATAAGGAGGAAATCTTAAGCCCTTACTTTTGACACTCTTTGAGTAACACCAGTCGAGGTGGACTACTCATTCCATGTTTTCGCAGCCTGAGTCAAGATATTAGAACATATGTGATAACTACAATTTTCTCCCATTTTTACGTTATATTTTTACTTTACATTATATTGCATTGTCCAGGTGTTTAAGCAACCATTATATTTCATTTAAAACTAGTCAATGCAATTAATATTGCCTTAAGAAATGGAGAAGGAACTAACCTCAACAAGAATAACCTCAACAAAAATATGCAATGCTGTTTGAAACCACGACAAATAAGTATCTGTGATGGATTGGTAGATAAGACAAAATAAATGGACATCTCTTCTGAAGTTACAGATGAAATAAAGATGGGCTACCACAAGATTTAAAGTGGCACTGTGAAGCTACATGAGCCCAAATAAACAGCTGAATCCTGCCCTCCAGTATAACCATTTTAAGGTGACAATATCATACAGAGAAGTCATTTCATTGATCCTGAAGATAAAGCTCTCCATAAGGAATATATGGCTAATATTCAGCTTCCATGAAAGCATTATTTCCTTTGATTGCTTCAAAATAATACTCATCAAATCAGCCAATTATTTTCATGGGTTTTATTGTTTGGTTTTTTTAATTATATATCATCTACCAAGACCCTGTCAATTATATTCTTTCCGGAGTCTGCAAATTAAAAAAAAAAAAACAAAAAAAAYATGAGCCCCAAGAAGACAAACCCTGATTAGAATTAAATTGTAATTATTTCAATTACAATGTTCTGTTTGCAGCTGTGTTTTCAGACTTCACAGTTTTAAGCATTTACCATTTGATTTTGCATTATGTAAATCTGTTGTCAAATATATTACAATATGTAGTAGAATGTGTAACAGCAACATAAATATATTATTTTAACATTACTAAATTTATCAACCATATATGTTGTTTTAAAAGAAAGTCAATTACTTCAGTAGATCCACTTTCCTCAGCCTAATTTTGATTTTTATTTTTTATTTATTTTTATTTAATTTTTTATAATTTTGATTTTTTTTTAATTGGTTGTACTGCCCCACTGTACAATTCATTTTCTCTATCCCTCTTTTTTTGTTTTAATCAACTTGAAAATTAGGTCCATATTTTTGCAGGTAATCTCCAAATTGTTCAATGCTCCAATTTTTTTCCTTTTATTTTTTTTTAATTATTATTATTTTTCTAACACACATAAGCCCTTTATTGTTATTACTTGTTGTGAGAGACTGGAAGGATTGTTTGCTTGATGCATTTCAGGTGTGTGTGTCTGGGGGAAGGGCAGGTCAGGCCTTGCTCTGGTGAGGCAATGCTCTGCTCTGCACACCCCACATCCCCAGGGCTGTACCCCAGCCCTGCAGTGGCCGCCAATCCCTGGCACACCAGAGGCAACACTCCACACCTGCCTCTGGAGCCCCTATCCCAGCTCCTGAGGGGCCAAATCACCAGAAATCCCACCTAGGTATGGGCTCAGGAAAGCCAAAATGTACTTCAGCCAAAGCATGAGGTAAGTACATTTCTTGACTGTACATCCTCTTGGAATTTCTATCAGCTGAACGACCCTGAAACCAGGACTGCTACGTTGTTCTTTTCTATATCTTTTCTGTCTTCCTCTCTTCTCTTTCTGCTTCTAATTTCCTTTTCTTTGAATTTTTGAATAACTTAAAACTAATGGGCTTGAAGTTTTGAATGGGCTAAGTTAATGTTTTGCAAACTGCTTTATGTCAATTGAATGCTACTCTAAACTTTTGCCAAAGGTCTTTCATTTTCTGCATTTGACAGTAAAGTTTTTTGTTGTTTTGACCTCTTGAGAATATCTTTAAGGTATTTCTCCTGCGTGTCTAGCTCAGAATACAACTGTACAAGCCATGGTAAGAGTCCCATTGAGTGAGTTTTCTTGGACCTTACATTACTATTGATTATTTTACTAGATATATCTAGCAATGGAGTAATGTTAGATGTAGGATATTATTCCAGCTGTTATTTTTAAGAAATCCTTCCAAAAATGCTGTCTACAGCAATTTCCCTTCTGTGCTCTTTTCCTGTCTCTCCATTTTTTTCCAAACATTAAATCCTAATTCTTACTGCTGTAAAATCTTATTTTTACTTTTTTCTATTTGGTATTTTATTGGTGTTTTTTACCATTTCTTAGGGTTTTTTAAGTTTTGTACCTTAAAGTGTTCTTGAGAGTCAAGGCAAGAGAAACCAAAAAATTGAGGTCTCATCAGTATGTAAGGACAGAAATGAAATTTCACTAATTATAAATAATTTTGATCATTTCAAAAACATTTGTTTTACTTGGCCATGAAAATATTTTATATAAAACAAAAAGCATATTCTTCCAACTGTCACTATTAATCTAACGTTTTAAAAATTATTTTCAACTATGCCCAAGGGATTGTAGAATGCAGACTCTATACTTTGAACAGGAACTGAAAAAAAAAAAATAAACACACGTGGGCTAAAAAGTCTTGCCTGTTTTTCTGCAAAAGAAAGTTGCTTAAGAATCTCCAAGTAAAAGATGGGAATGAAATTTGCCATGCCATTCAGATGCCAAATACTGTGAGAACTGGTCTACCTTTTGCTCCTTCATTTGTGATGTCTTTAATTGAGTTGTGGAATGTTTATAACCCCAAGAAACCACTAAGTTTATTTCTTTATTAATATAGCACTTGGTGCTATAAGATCCTGGAGAACATTTTTCTACAAGTGCAAGAGGACACTACATTGACACTTGGCTTCTGTTTCCATTTAACCCACAGACCTGTGAGGAGTTCACCAGTTAAAAATAATTACTTTAGGTCGTGCATGGAGACAAGGAGAAAAACCATATTTGTTACAGATTTCAAAATAAAGGTAGCGTATCTGGCCCTGGGAAAAAAAATATGATGCATTTGCATATGATAATTCCCTTAAAAATAGTTTATTAGGGTTGTAACTTCTAAGACGTAATAATATCACTTATATTATCAAAGATTTTTTTTCTCCCAAAGCCACTGCTCTCTTTGCCTTTCTTTAGAACAAACATTCAAAGTAAATTTTTTTTCAATGACAATTGATCTCAGTGGCAGCTTTAAAATTCATGTAAGTTAAAAAGTATGATTCTCAGCTCCAAAGTTTATACATTTTTTTAAGCAGACACAAGGTTTTTCTTTATGTTTGTTAATGACTTTTCCATGAAATTAATTCTTCAGGCCACTTTTTGGCTCTAGCGTTTGCAAATATGATATAAATAGATACATGTGACTATAAAAAACAAATCAAAACAACATTTTAGAGTAGTAGATATAAATACCTGATAAATACCTGATAGGTATGGGAGCTCAAGCAGATACAGTAACATCATGGAATTTCATTGTTTCTTCCTTTAAATTTGCAATTGTGCAATCATACAATAAAACCAATTTATAACCCTCTTTTTAAAAATTATATAGCTTCATAGGAAATCCAAGCTAACTTTTCTATTTTTTAGGCTCATTCTGGAAAAACAATTTGCGTATACTGACAATTGCCTGTGTTTTCAGTGTCCCATTTAGTTCCAAGCAATTTGCAGTCTTTATACAATTTCAGTTTTGATGGTTTGGACAAAAATGTCCAAGGCTACCTAGGGTCTGTAGAAGAGTGTAAGGATTGTTTACTTATTTACTAAATATTTATTAGTGGGGTTGAACTGATTTTTTTATTGAAGTGAGAAGCTTACATAGGAAGAGGAGAGAGCAAGACAAGATGGGACTTTGTTCAGTTTGAAGAGGATTAGGAGAGAAAGATGTCACAGGGCATAAAATTGTGAGAAAAATGCTCCAGTGGGACTCAACAATTACTACCGTTAATTTTTTATAAAGCCCTTCTCTTATCAGTGGAGTGGAAAATAATGCACAAACAAATTTACAAATTCAGGGGAAAAAAACCAGGAATTTAAATTGGAAAAAAAGAGTAATTAGATGATTGAATGTGAAAATAATGGAAAAACACAAAATCACAGAATGGGTCAGGTTGGAAGGGACATTTGGGGGTCATTTGGTCCAGATTCCCTGCTCAACCCTAGGGCACATTACTCAGAGTTTCAACCAGATGGTTCTTGAATATCTCCAGCAAAAATGAGTATTTAACTCCTATAGTATTTATTATATATTGGCTGTGGCCTATGGTTGCTGATTTGATAACAACAGATTTTCAAGAGACTAGATTTCTCTTTTGGGGCTTCTCCCCCCCCCCCCAAAAAAAAAAAAAAATCTGGGATCCCAGCATCACAATAATTAGTGACTAGGGTGAATAAGAAGTCTGAAATAGTCTGGCAACACTGTGAGTTTTGTCTGACATAAACAACTAACCTTTCACTTTCAAAGTTTGAAGTACTTCTGCAGTAAAGGCTTTGAATTTTACAAAGTTAGTCAGGCAGTCTGGCCTTTCACAATATACCCAGAAAAGGGAGGATGTCAGCAGTTATCTTCAAGAGTTCACCTCTTACTTACTTTCAAAGTTATGTTTTTCTCTTCTGTACATCGAGCAGGGCTTCTAGCCAGCAAATACTTCTGATTTAATAATTCCCTAACAGGCGGTCTGTGGTCCAGCTCAATCAGGAGATGTCAGAATACAACAGAGTAAACACAAAAGCAATGCCAAGGAGAAAAGCTTGTCATACATCACCTTTATTAAAATTAATTTAATTTAGGAGGTGTGCAGTTTGGGTTTTTTTTAAGTATCATACACTCAAAGCAGTAGTTCTTGCACTGGCAAATCTTATGAAGCCCTTCATATTTCCTTCACAAAGTTCAGTTAAAATTTAGTATCTTTGCTGTCATGATTTTCATTTTCATGACATAATTGCCAAAATCACAAATCAAATGTTCTGAAAACTACTTCTAACTATGAAATAGCATTTCAGCTCCAAGTGAAATAACATAATGCTCTGACAGATATGCATTTATGATCTAACAATATTTCTACAAATGGAAGCAAGCTCTTATTGCAATTAAATTCCAATCTGTTTGTAATACCATCAGATCAAATTCATTTAGTATTTCTTTGTCTGTTCCAAAAAAACATGCAAGGATGAGAGGGATTAGGTCATAGAATTATAGAGTGGATTGGATTGGAAGGGACCTTAAAAATCATCTAACTCCACCTCTCTGCCATGAGCAGGGGCACCTTCTACCAGACCAGGTTATTCAAAGCCCCATCCAACCTGGTCTTGAGCCTTTATGGTTTAAGGTCAGCAGATATAAAGAAGTCTCAACCAATATAAATTTAGCAGATTTTCACATTTGTAAAAAGATTTATTTTATACCTAATGACATTATTAAAATATTTTATTCTGTATAACCCTTGACAAAGTAGGAAAGTGATACACTGAAATGTGTCCTAAATAAAAGAAAATAATTGCTTCTCAGGTACTCTTTAGAGCAAAGGACATACTGCAGTTAACCTCTTAGCATAGAAACAGCCTAATAAAAAGCTGATTTGGATTGCAACATRTAAGGATCACTAGCAGAAAATCAAAATAGTACTGAGACATCTGCATTACACTATCCTCCTGGTAGATGAAGAATTAGAAGAACCAACTCTTAGTGTACATTTGTATCTCCCTGTGTGCCCAGTTATCATGGTTTAACCAAAGGCAGCAAATATTCAGTTGCTCTTTCACTCCCCACTCCCTGGTGGGATGGGTACGAGAATAAGGAAAAGGTAAAACTCATGTGTTAAGGTAGAGCAGGTTAATCATTTAAATAAAGTAAAACACAACAATAATAATTATAATAGCAGCAGTAATAGTAATTGTATTAGGAGGAGGAGGAAGGGTAATGAAAAGAAGAGAGAGAAATAAATCCCAAGAGAAAAAGTTATGCACAATACAATGGCTCATCACCAGCTGATCAATGCCCAGTCAGTCTCTGATCGGTGCCTCCCAGCCAACTCCCCACTAGTTTATACACTGGCCAGTGTGGAAATTCCCTTAGGCCAATTCACATCAGTTGTCCTGGCTGGGTTCCCTCATGGCTTCTCATTGGTAGAGCATGGGAACTTGGAAAGTCCTTGACTTACAGTAAGCACTACTCAGGGACAACAAAGCATCACTGCATTGTCAATATTATTCTCATACAAAATCCAAACCACAGCACTGTACTAGTAACTAGGAAAAAACTAAATCTATTTTAGTCAAAGTGAGGACACCCTTGCTAAAGTACACTCTTTACAAGGTTTGTGCAGTCAGTTGGAAAATCTAGACCCTCATGAGATTACGGATTGCTCTTTAAAATGCATAATGTTCTAAACAATCAAAAGTTTAGTATGGCACTGGATAGTTTACTAGTTACAATCATGCAAGGTGTTTATAGGTTTATTTGTGAGACAAATGTGCTGCTGTTGAATGGATCAGAAACCTCATTGCTATGAGCTGCCTTAGCAAAGGTTGCATAGTAACCATAAATTTGCTCCCACTGACCATTAGGGCACATAGTTGAAGTAAAAACAAAGGCCAATGAGTTTGTTGCAGCTCAGTTTATAGATTTATACATCAGTTAGGGAATTGAAGATTATTCTGAGGGCAGAGATTAAAGGGCTGATAAATCAAGCTGTTTCAAACTTGAAAAGAATCTTTTGTTAGACTGATAGTCATTAACAATACACATTACTATTTGTGATTTAATCACTAACAAGTGTTATCAACATGTAGATGGAACAGTTATTACTTAGCAAATTTGTCCTAAACTAGCCATAAATATATAGAACCATAGAAGTAATTTTTTGGTTAACACTGATGACTGTGATTCATGATCATTCTTAGTCAAGATCAAGTTGATCATCCTCTTTGACAGGGAAACTGGAACATAAGTATGTATCTTTTATTACCTCTCTTTCCTATCTCTATGTCAATGTTTCTGTCCCTACCTCAAAAGAGAAGAAAATTATTTCACCTTGGTATATTATTTTGGGGATCATTACCTACTCCTCAAGATTTCTTTTCTTGATGAAATTTTACTTCTTGCACATATTTTTATGAAATTCTTTTGTCCACTCCTAGCTTAATATCTGTAGTCATTAATGGTGCTAAGATATAATAAATATTAGAAAATATTCATACACTGTCACCAGTTATGTCATGATTATATGTGGTTGTCTGGATTCACAGCAGTCAACTGTAGAGTCTTGGTCTTGTAGAGAGCTCAATAACTAAAACATATTATTTGAGGTTGAATTCGGAGTTACATATTGAGATTATAGAAGTCCGGATCCCTTACATAGTTAATATTTCAGATTTCATGTAAAAACATAATGGCTATGTTTGTTCCACTGCAGTACTGAATCCAAGACCCATATTTATCAATTCCTGTCCCCCAAATTAAGTAGAATTTTGTTTGGTTGGCTTACATAAATGATACTTGCAACTTGACTCAGTCCTGCCAAATTTTTCATGGAAACAGTTCAAAACAGAACTAGGGATTAAAATACCACTTAATCTGCACTGCAGTTAATCAGGAGTGTTGGTCTCATTTTCATAGTGGTAAATACACCCTTGCCAGCTCCTGTGATGGATTTAGTGAAAAGTTCAGAGAAGCCTAGTGCAGGAAAGAGAAATGATTATCCAGGACTTATTCACCAATTCTGTCTGTTCTTTTAAGGCAACAAGTTTCCACAGCCAGGAGTAGTTAGTTTTACATCGTACTGGGGGTAATATTTTCACTGCTGTTTTATTTGTAGCAGAAAATCCATACTCGGTTTGCAGCTACCACTGCAGCAACCCCGTTTTTTCTTCTTCTGATTCTTTTCTTTCTGCATACCATTTGCTTTTCTTGGAAGCAACTCCTCCTTGTAAGTGAAATTACTGTTGTTATTCAATGTTTCCAGAGAGCAATCCATCGGCAAGTGTATGCTTTTGTCATTTCCCTTTGGCTGCCTTAATGCTGTTAAATGCTAAGGACGCCACTGAGGCTTCTCTGTGTCTGCCTTTTTCCCAGGACAGGTCAGTTGCTTTTTGCCACATTTATCTGTAACGGTTTGACTTTATTGAGAAGTATCTGCCATTCACAGAATGGCAGTTCTGCTGCTCTATCATGTTTTAGACCCAGATGAGATAAATTGTGAGCAAGAACAAAAAGAGAAAAAGAAGCATTTGGTTTATTAGCAGCTCATTTTGTGATTACTAATCATCTATTACTTATGGAATACTAAGGGGGAACACCTCAGAAACTATTTCTGCTAGGTATGAATTGTATTTTTGTGAGGATTATGGATCAAAAGAATTGGCTTTTGTCTTTTTGTCTTTTCTTGGCATGACTGTGATAGCTATATTAATTCACCTAAGTCAATTCAAATCATCTAATCAAAAAATAACATTTGCACGCTAAATTAAAAAAGCTCCAGCAGGACCTCGAAAGGTTTGAGAGATGGGCCTGTGTGAACTCCAATGGAACTCCTGCTTAAAATGTGTCTAGGACATGGAGGGTTGTGAAAGGAGGGGCAGACTGAAGCCTCATTTTTTATAGTCTACTTTGAACCATTTCTCAAAGCCTGGAATTAGCTCTGTTGTTGTCTTTTGCCCAATCTGGAAATGAAACTCAAGATAATTTTAGCAAGGAGGTGATATAAAAGAGGATATTTAGTGAAGGCCTTCAGGTGCAGTTATGGAACGACGTCCACAAAAGCCCACCCCTACAGGGATGAGTACACATTTATAGGTTTCAGGAAATTAGCATAATTGATAAGAAACACCAGTTAGGAGGACAAGTGGTGATGCAACTCTCCCCCAGGTCAATCCCCTTCTCTGGAGTCCCTCCGTCAGCACTGTCTGTACTTTGTCCATGCAAATGTATCTCAAAGAATTGTTCTTGGCATTTGTTCCCAGGAAGAACCAAGATAGCTGGGGCCTTATACCTCCCAGGGCTTGGAGCTCTGGAATTTTTGTCTTTCTGTTTAGGAAAAGGCCATGGAGAAGTAGTGGGAAAACTAGCTACTAATACAATAGGTGACAGAGTTACAAATATATGTGTGAAGAGTACATAGAAGAGAACATATAAAGGAAAAAAGGCAAAACCCAAACAGCATCACTATGGCAAAGCTGGATCCAGGTAAATATTTTAGGCAAGATTTGATCTCTTTTGGTCAAACCCAGCTCTGGCGGGTTCTGTTCTCCATGAAGGAAATCCAGGCAGGCAGAGAGGTGATCTAGTCAGAGCGATGAACTAAGTCATGTGACAAAATGTCACCTGCCCTGCCCCACCCACTTCTTTTGGGGGTACAACAGGGAAGGACAACAGGTGTGCCCCAGTCACCCTATGACACAAAAGGTTGTGGTTCCCCTCCCCCTCCAGGGTCTATCAGGCTGTTCCCACTCTCTGTTTACCCATTTGCCTTCTTAGTACCCATTCTACGTATTGTCATTTGTTTCCCTCACTTTGAAACCATACAAAACTTCTGAGTGTGACCTTTCTTCTCTGGAGTCCTATTTCATGTATCTGTAATTCAGTTGTTTATTGCTTTTTGCAGAGAAGATTTAATAGAAGAAAGCTGCAGCGAGAGCTCATACTACTTTGAAATTTTGCTTTGGTAAGATACACATCCCTGATTTATTAGCACAATTTACAATTATATTGTAAGTAATTAAAGTAAAAACTCACTTGTCAAAATAAATGAGCACAGTATATTTTGTGTGGAGGCAACCTTGATGGCTAATTGGATTTGCGTCCTTAGTCATTTGCAAAAAAAATTTAGCAATGAGTCGTGTATTACTATGAATTTTATTTTCTTCTACACTGCTTTGCTAAGTATAGTCAGAGTTTCATTTTATTACATATGCTTTTCAAGATGCAATTAGCAAGTTCCAATTCTACACAATTTTTAATGAAACATTATGAAAATCTGAAATGTATTTTGAAAACATCTCTTGATTACTTTGCTTTGGATTTACATAGCACCAGCTTGTAGGAGAATATAAAAATCCAGCCTGATTACCCTTAGGCACAAAAATATTCAGTGTATAAAGGGCGAGTAGAGAATGTCATTGTATCTTGACCTTAGTGAGCCTTTTCCCCCTGTTTCTCGTGTTTAAGTTTATACATTGCAGTCTGAATAGGCAGACAACTAGGCAGGTAAAAACCTGTTGTGGGTAATGGGTCATGCTCTGCCTGGAGGCTGGTATCAAGAAGAGAACTGCAGGGGTCTGTACTGGGACATGTCCTGTTTAACATCTTCACCACTGATCTGGAGGAGGTGACACTGAACTGTCATCAAGTTCATTGGTGGCACCAAAGTGTGAGGCATGCAGCAGCTATGCTGGAGCAAAGGAAAGCCTTTCAAAGTGACTTTAACAGGCTGGAGAAATGAGCCAGTGGGAATCTCATGAAATTCAAAAAGAACAAGTACAAAGCTCTGCCCTTGGGGAAGAAGCAACAGAGAGGTGACCTCATTGCTTTCCATAGATTCCAGAGGAGGTTAAGTGATAAGGGAGGTGCTGATCTCTTGTCACTGAGTTCTGGTGATTGGATGTGTGAGAATGGCTCAAAGCTGCAACATGGAAGGTTGAGACAATATTAGGTAACATTTCTTACTGAAACAATAGCCAAACACTGGAACATGCTTTCCAGGTGAGGTGGTTGATGCTCCACGCCTAATTGTGTTTAAGAAGCATTTGGATAATGCTCTTAATAATACAATTTAACTTTTGGTCATCCCTGTAGTGGTCAGTTGGAATAGATCAGTGTAGGTAATTTCCAAATGGAATCGTTCTGTTCTAATAAAGGGTAAGGACAGTCAAGTTGGGAATATTCTCAAGGCCCAGAAAGGCTCTGGGGCAGCAAGTTGGATGTGAGCCAGTTGCAGAGGTGACTGGCTTGGGCAATGTGATAAACCCAGGCAGCAAGTCCTGGTAAGAGATTATGCCCCTTACTTTCACTTGAAATTTTATGAGTCTTGCATGGGTCCATTTCTCAAGTGTGTCCCAAAGTCCTTCTGGGTGGCATCCCTTTTCTCAAGCACGTGAAGTGCACCACTCAGCCTGGTGACATCTACACTATCTATTCCTCTGTGACTGAAGTTTTGGTATTGGTCTCTGCGCCATTCATGTACTGTAGTTGTGCTTCCTGAATTTTACAAAGTTATTTTTAGATTTAAATAACACAAATTGTTTATATTCATTCAAATTTCACAGAATTCTGCTAAAATTTTCAGAATTATTATTATTATTCTGAGTCAATAATACATTCCTTAAATAGTAACAGCCAATCTTCAGAATTCCATATGCATGACTGCTGTATTTTTGCCATTCTGCTTTGTGTTCCTTATCTTTTCTCTTCTTTTACAATCAATGACAATACTTCTGTAGCTTTCCACAGTTTCCATGTTTCTTACAAAAAAACCCCACAAAAAACTCAAAAAACAAACAACCAAAAACAACAGCAAAAACCCCAACACAACTCTTCAAGGATCTGTTTTTTAATAGTTGGATGCATTTTTTCATTTGTTTATTCTCCATCCAAAATACTTATCATACATACAAATAACTTTGGAGATTGAAAAGAAATATATGTCAGTTTTCCATAGTTGTACTAGTTTATTTAATTCCATTTCAATTATTTCTCTAGCTCCTGAAGGCAAGATTAAGATCATTTGAATTAAAAACATGGAGACTTTTCACTGAATGCTATGGGGACAGATAGGTTCTTTTGGGGATCTGTAGCAGAATGATGACAGCACTAATCTACAGTTACAGTTAATTATTTTGTTAACAGATTTTTTCTGATTAGCATAGCATGGAACCTTATGATCAGAGTAGCACAGATTTTTATAAACAGAATCATTGTAGTATAATTTTTAAGTCATGTAGAAGAGAATTTTACATCAGAGCTTATCTTACAGCTCCTAATCACCTTGACCCTCCTCAGACTGACCTTTGATTCAGGTCAAACCTTAATACGTGACCTGCTGTGTCAGTATAAAAAACTTTTAATGGAGACTGCAACCACAAAATAAAACATGAGTCACTCAATCCTCACAGGAAGCAAACAATGGCTGAAGGGTCCTTGACCAGGGGTGGAATCATGGGTTGTGCCATCCAGTAGCAGTTCTGGTCCAGGTCCCATTAGGATGTGTAACTGCTTGATTATATGGATTATGTGCTGTTACATTTCCCTCTCCTGCAATGGGATCCTCATCCCCTGAGTGGTCAGGTGCCTGAGACCTTCAAGGCCAGTTGGAAGGGAAACAGCAGTTCAGTTAACCCAGTATTTTGTCTACAGGAATAGCAATGGGACAGGCCATGAAAAGAAGGCAGAAGAGCTTGGCTGTCTCCTTCAGACCCTTACCATCTCCCCAAATTCCCTGTAGTTTTACTAGGATTCTAAGATGGTGCATCCCTTGCTGTTCTCTGTTATTTGCTGATATCCTATTGTTAATTGATCTATTTAATACCATTTCAAACCTACTGGTATTATCTCCTAAGACAGTCTCACAGAAATTCATTGCCTGTTTTTCAAGGAGGTATTTCCTTTTATATATTTAAAAATTTAGTGTTAATTCATTTGCCACATTCATGAATTTCTAAAGCTTAACTGACTTCCTCATCTGTCTCTTCTTAAAATATATCCTAACTGTTTTCATGGTTCATTCTCAAAGCCGATGTTCCATCTCCTATATCATTCTGGTTTTTATTCTCTGTACCTTTTCTTACTCTACTGTATCCTCTCTCAGGCTCAAAGTGCAGAACTGTGCAGTATTTAAGATGTCAACAAAACAAGATTTTATACAGCAGCAAAATGATGACCTCTATTGTATTCACATTGCCTTTCCTGATGGTCCGAAACATTTTGTCAGTTTCTTTTATGGCAGATGTTTCACATTGAGCCAATGATTTCAGAGGGCTGACAACAATGACTCTAAGCCCCACTTATAAGTGCTAGCATTTTTACCACTCTGTGTGTGTGTGTATACATATATATATAAAATATTTATTTTCTAAAGCCTTATCTTGAYGTCGTGTTTTATAACTTTCCAGGCATATCCAGTTATGCTGATCTGGAAAAGTTTTTGAGTGAAGAAAAGAACCAAACAAATTTGTTATGTTTTTTTTCATTTTTTACTAAGAACTGTCGTACACTTTTAAAGTGTTTCTCCACAACTGATTCAACACATTCAGGGAAAGAATATTTTCAGAAGTTTTGATTTTGGTTTGGGTTTTTTCTGGTGATAAAGAAAATTATCCACTTTTATTAAACCACTTCACAGTTAAGTGTCCAGGAAGCCTTATTACATTCCCCAATGGTTGCTCCAAAAGTAGTTTTTTTCCAAGAAAACATACTAAACCAGTCACTTTTCTTTATTTCTCTATGCCTAAGAATCCTGTGGTCTGTGGTTACTTACTATCTTTTTGTACTGCATGTTTCATGTCCTGGAAAACAATTCTCAGTTATGAAATCTGACTTTGAGTTCAAGCAGTTGCTATCCAAGAGATACCRCTGAGAAAGAATATTGAATCTTGCTGCTTCTGTAGATTTTAATTTAACCTGGAATTCTGCCCAAATGAAAGGAACAAAAATCAAAAGTTAATCACTTGAATCTAATGAGACTGCTAGCCTTACTTGTCTTTGCAATTATTTTTTTTTCTTTTTTATCCAATAAACAGGCTTTGTAGTGCAGTATTCTTTTATGTATTATGCATTTTGTTCTATTACTAAAGTCTCAAATATTTTTTCATCCTTCCCCATTTCTGTATATACCTATGTAAACATTTGCACTTTCCTATTCCTTGGCTTTTAACATGTGAACGTTTTTACAGCACTTTTTTCTATACATTGTCTTAATTGCTTATTAGTTCATCTTTTGTGATTTTTGTTTCAGATTTAAATGTGCAGTACTGATAAACTTCTTTATATGTCTCAAATACCTGTTACTGTATCCTCAACTTGCAAGAAAGAAGTTTTCTTTGTTAACTAACAATTTTGCAAACTGGTACACATTATAGAGGTTTAGATTCTACATTTCTCTGCAAAATTATCATACCTATGTAGTTTTTCAGAGAAGCCTTCAAGAGAATAACTTCAGGAAATCTAGAGGTAGTGAGAGTACTGTTCCACCTGATACCATATCAAGAAGGTGCTGCACAGGGCACCTAAATACAATAAATAGAAGCAGCCTGGATGAAACCAGTGACTACTTCTGTAGGTGGCCATGTATTTCAGCAGATAAGATGGGCAGTGAAAGACTTGGTGCCCCGATACCCAATGGCAACAATTTCCTCTTGTCCCTATTGTTAACACTCAGCYCCCTCTGCAGACAGATTTTGAAAGGAGGCAGCTGAAGCAGCACAAAAGAGAAATGGGGGAAGAGTTAATATCAAGCCTGTCCAAGACTAGTTCATTGGACTGTCTTGTTTATGCTGTCATTTTTCAAGTTTAAATACTAGTATATTCCTGGGTATAGGCATTCTATGATGCAGCACTCACACTGATGTCAGCAAAGGCACGGGACTGTTCCAGAAGGCGGCATGAAGGTAATCTCGGAGACGGAAAGAGAGGGTGTGTACATGTGGATGGAAGATATACTGTGCTACCTCCTCTCTGGGCTAAGGATTAGACCATGAAATATTTTATTTAATGATGCCCATATGAAGTTCATTGTCACCTACCTTTGTGACAGGAAAAATCCACTTATCATACTAAATCCCCATGTTCTGAAATCTAATATGAGTAAAAAAAAACCCAAGAAACATTGTACAGCTACTTTTTCCTAGCTTGGCTATCTTCTAGTAACAAGTTCAGGAGAATAAAAATAATAATTTAGGAAAAATACATAATTTATATCATAAAATTTTTGCCTACTTTCTCTAATTACTGTCTGTAAGTAGAATGAGGAATATTTTTCTTCACCTTTGATTTGGTATGTGTCAACACATTTTTAATCTYGTTTATACTGAGGTAAGCTTAAACCGCCTATGTTAATGTCTTTCATTAATTTGAACTTGAAATAATCTCTTGAGGACTTTAAAATCTATTCTAAGAAAAAAAAGATTTTATGATACAATTTTGTATAATATTTATACAGGTATTTTATTAGAAGTAGCTCTGGTATTAAAAGTTCCTATTTAAATTGTCAGCAGCTGAGAGCATTGTACGCAAACACTCTTTGTAAGTAATTTTAGTTCTCTTTTTCTTGCTGGGCTCTAGAAATGAAAGTCTGTTTTTTATCTTCTGATATGGCATTGATATTGAAGTGCTTACCATTTTTGGTTTTATTGTTGAGTTGACATATGTAAAATCACATGGGAACTGTCATCCTATTTACTATTTTAAAATCTTTGCATGTGAAAGATAGAATGAAAGAAAAAAAGTTTATTAAATTTCTGGTTTAAGAACACTGCTCCTTATCCCATATATACCATAGTCAAATTTGAACATTAGTTTTTACAACACATTTTTCAAGTTCCAGGATAAGGCAGGCATTCTCTAATATTGTAAAAGATTTTTCTTGACAGATAAAGGGACATATGAATTCCAACTTCAATTTCAGTATGATCCTCCTTTTTTTTTTTTTGCATTAATTTGTTCTACTATTCTCTGTGTTAGTATTTTAGTCATCAATGGCACTTCCCTTTTATCTTAGATTTTAGACAGATTTTAGTTTACTGCTTTACTTCTTTAGCCTCAAACCAAAGGTCTTCTTCTTTTGAAAACTGTTTGAACTTGTGCACACATCTCCCCTTCCCCTGCCTCTCTTATACTTTAACAGAAAGTTTACTTCATCCATTTTTTATCCTTTATCCTTTTGCTGTGTAAGGATAGATTGCTTGTTTTTTACTTCCTTCTCCTATCTGCTTAAAGTGTCAGTAAATCTCTCCTCTCTTGACTCTCTTGCCTGATCAAAGGCTTCAGAAATGGTAATGCTAGTCTGCTCTTTAAGTCATTTCTCCCTTAGCAAACGAGGGGTTATACTTGCAGAATTAACTACTGGATAAATGAACTTTTGGAGTGCTAAGTCTTGTTTAAGAGTTTTCTTTCAGCCTCAGAGACTTTAGAAAATTCTTTTTTTTTTTTCCTTTCCTCCACTAGCTACTGCAATTAGTGCATTTCTTTTCCAGTGTATCCAATTAGTGAGTTCTGTTGCTGACATGAAATTCTTGACAAATTTTATGCCTATAATGGAGTGGGGTGGGGGGGCACCTTTATTCTTGTGGTATTTTTGTAAACTCGATGCTTTTCAATTTTTCATTTCACTATGAAATTTCTTCACAAACACCCTGAATTTTTCATTACTTTTAGTCCCAAGTTTCATCCACTTTGCCTCTATTATCCATGAAGAATTTCATCGTCTTTGCATACACACTTCCTCTATTGCAGTGCTTCACTTATCTATGTCCATCTTTTAAAGGGAGTATATGCCTTTTTTCTTTTTACACCTATTCCTGCTTTTTATAGTGATGTTTATCTTCTAAGGTTTAAGTATATAGTTTTAGTCCTATTTTTTTCACATTGAATATATCTCCAAAAATAAATTAAATACATAACTTGATGGATGACACGGAACAACCCAAAGCTGTGGTAATACAAGCACATTTACTCTCTAAATCAGGTGGGCAAATTTAAACTGTCTGCTGGGAATGATGCCTGGCTCCCATCATAATTCATGGACTGTGCCTAGGATTTTTTGGAGAGACTGTCATCAAAGGCCAAAAGCATATTTGGAGCTATTTTAACAGCTAGCAGTGGAGCTGATTGCCTTCCAGTGCTTGGGGTWTTGGCCTTTTGTAGTTGTAGGTTTCTTGGGGATTTTTTTTTTTTTTCCATTTTGCTTTGAGGTGTTCTTTTATTGTGGGGTTTTTTAGGTTGTGGGGTTTTTTTGTGGCTTTTTTTGGGGGGGTTTTTTGGGGGGTTTTTTTGCTTTGTTTTGTTTCTTTGGGGTTTATTTTGCTTTGTTCAGTTTTTTAACATTTATTATTATTAAGATAGGTTAAGAAATATCTGCTTTCTTGATAGCCCCAGTAAATGTAGCTCCACAATTTGATTGATTGACTAGTCTTTGAAGTGTCAATTTTAGTTATGCACTGCCTGTTTATCCTTCACCCTACTTGACCTAAATATTGGAAACTTCAGTTCTCTATTATGTCCAGAACCTCAATATGCTGTTCATCTTTTATCAGGTGAATGAGTTACAGCAATTTCCTTCCATAAGCTTTCCAAGTTCTGCTTTCATCTTCCTTAGCTATAGGTGGCTAAATGAAATCTTATCTTAATTAAGAGCCTGAAATCTCATAATATCCTACTGATATTAAACTCTGGAGGATGATACTGTAGCAGTGGTTAAGGCTAAGAAATTCAGAGGATTATAGATAAAATTCCTATCATGTTAAATAGAAACTTGAATTTTAAGTAAATGTTAGGAATAAACCTGTCTTCAAGATTTTACTTGTAAATCTGTTGAAATTCCTGTACAGATCCATACATAGTGAGGGGGGAAAAGAAGCTGACGTGTTTAAAGTGTAGGCTCTGTAACAGGCCTGTGATATAAGATTTTTTCCTTCAAGAGCTGCTCCATTTGACAACATCACCTATTCTGCTTTAAGCCAGTCTCTGTGGGGTACATAGTCATCAAAGAAAAAATTAGATCCATGACTATCTTTCTCAATCCATTAGATTATTCTCATTGTTATCATCTCACATCTTTAATAAATTATGTAAATTGTTGTCTTTATCTTAAAAAAATAGCAAGTCTGATGCCTTCACATGAATGACTGCTAGGAAGAAAGAATGGCCCATTCATGGCCCATTTCCTCACATCTGTTCATGTACTGTAAAACTTTAAAAGAATAAGGCAGTCAAAATAGGAGAGCAGCCAGTGCAGGAGCTTCTGGGTGATGTTTGGCAAACTCCTCTGCCCAGAATTCATCTGGATTCTATATTAAATACTTAGTTTTCTTAGAAGAACAGAAAAAAAACACATGACTAGGGAGTTGGGTTGTTTTCATCTACTTGATATTCACATAATTTAAAAGAAGTAAGGTGCTACTAATCAAATCAAATCATCTGTTACAGATAATTTCCTTGGGAATTCAGCAATCAAGACCACTTTTAAATTACTGCCAAAATTATCAGTGCTGGTAATTTCATTATACATACCTAATCAATGCTTCATAAAAAGTGTGTAAGAATGCTAAGAGAATTCTTAGGTACGTAAGATAATATCTTTCTGGTGAGAGCATATGCTATCAAAAGTAGTGTTTGTTTAACATGTTAGAATTTCTATATAGTCAATTGAAACATAAGACATAGCTGGAGTCAAAGAAGGAACTGGAAGATACATACAGAAGAACTAAGGTTTCTGTCAAGTTAAATAAGTTTTGCTACTCTTATATATATATTTATGCATATGCATAGCTTGTACCACATAAATATTCATATGACTTATCTGATGAGTAGAAAAGACTGCCAACTGTATTCCAGCCACACTACCTTCTGGCTGGCTGCTTAAAGTAATAACTTAACAGGCCATCTGTAGAGTGAGTGCACCATGTCCATCATTCTTGCTTAGAAAATGTTAAATTAACTAAAAAAATAACTGAAACTCAGTGTGCATCCCTGAAAGGACACCTATCTCCTTGTAAGGTATGATATTTTTTGGATACACCAACAAATATGAGAGAACAACCACAAAATGAAATGGAAAAAAAAAATTAGGACTTACTATTGCATTCCTTTATTTTGCTAAAAAAAAAGAGAACTATCATAGCAGCAGCTGATGAAATGTGACTCAAAGAAAAAATTATTCTGAAATCCTTTCTCTGCTAGACATGAAGCTTTGTAACAGTGCTTGCTATAAAAAGGATTACAACAAATAACAATAGCTTTGCTGTGTTGTTATTGTGTGAGTACAGAAGTGTCAGAAAGCTCGAAAGAGTGAAAAGCTTGAAAGTCTTGACATTTCAGTAATTTCAAAAAAAGATCTGGAAGCAACAAGTAAATCTTTGTGTTATGGTTGGTTTGTGCTTGCTGCTAAACACAACATACAAGGGGTACAAGGGCACGGTAAATAACGTGGAGGAGAACACATACTCTCAATCACAGCATCCAGGTACATTTTAAGTATTGTAACTGGCTCTGAAAGACAGAAGTGTGACATCTTAAGGTGATGGTACTCTTCCAAGTGCTATGAAAGTGGAATAAACAAGAAGAAAAAAACAGAAAAAGAGGTGCTTCTTACCTACTGCTTTATTGCTGTCAACAGACTTTCTACACAGAGTTTTGGAAATCAAACCAGAATGAGTTTGGAAATGAAAGAAGTTGAGTTTTAATACTATGGATAGAAGTAAAGTCTTACAAAAAAGGAAGAAAAATATTTTTATGCATTTATATGCATCTAAATGTGTAAGTGGATATTTGTGAACATATGAATATAAACTGTATACTAAATGTATTTTTGGATTTATTACCCTGTAGGCCTTTTGTAGTAGCTGCAATAATGGCATATACTGGGGAACTATGATCTTAAATAATATTAAAGAATACCATTATATCAAATGTACTTTAAGAAGTAAATGATGTATAACTGACTTGTGAGATTGAGTTAAATCTCACCAGTGTAAGTATGTATCAGGCATAACTACCCAAAGTTTCCACACAAATTTGTAGAGAAGATCAATCTAGATTATTAATAGGGAAGAAACTACACATACAAAAAAAAAAAATAATGTCTTGAAAATGGACCTATTGTCTGATGACTCTCAACTAACCATCTGAAGTTTGAATGGTGGTTACAGGAGAGCAAGAGAGATTGTTCAAATTCTTTCCTCAATACCTTTAGATGGGGAAGGATTTTGCTTAGAAATCCCTTCAAAATCTTACAGCAGACCCCGATATATTTTGAAATACGTGGCTGGGAAAAAAAAAATCACTATTGGGAATAGATACTAAACACAATACATTATTATTGTTCATTTGTACACACTGGTAAGCTATTAAATTTGCTGACAAATCACAAATGTCTTTCCAGTCAGAAAAGATTTCAGAGAGAAAACTGTGCCTGTAGTCTTCACAGATCTACTTACCCTAGCAAATGTAAGATCTTCAGTTTGTGACAAACTGACTGGATGAGAGGAAAGATCACCAACACGCAGAACCCAGAACAATTTTTTTTTAAAAAAAGGTCTAAAGCAGCAAGTATCGCAATTTTGTCGAAAGCTTCTTAAACAAAGTAAACCACTGAAATAAATTCCAAAAAATTACAAAAATGCAACAAAAATAATGAAATAACCACCAAGACCTTTAAGGTTCACTTTGTATACTGGCCTATATCTTCTAATTTTTGCAAGTACTGCACTGTCCAAAGAAATGTCTTGGAACACTGACTTGCTAAACTATGAGGGGAAAAAAAAACTATAGCTGTTGGTGAGGTTTTTTTATTAACATAAAACTTTATCATAATCACAAATTACTCAATTCTTAGAGTCTGGCAGAGATCATTTAAAAAATAAGCACAGTATTTTGCCCAACTCACTGTCAAGTCCGATTTATTGCCTCTGGCAACTGAAAGTTCTTGATTCCTCACAGTAAGAATAAAAAATAAATTAGTATGATACACGTACACAAATCATCAACATTTTACCCACTATTGTCCCCTTGGATGAGTGGTTTTATATAAGGATTTGGAATTTATTACTGCATTTGAACATGCTGTTGCTATCAGCTGCCAAAATACCAGCAGATTACAGCTCCTTCTTTTGTGTCCTCTGGGAGATCAGCAGGGCTGTTACACAAATGCAGAGCCAGCAGTAAAGTGGGGATAATCTAGCTCTGCATATGAAACATGCATGAAATATTTGTAAAGATCTATGCTTGTCCTCTTGGCTGCATTTTTAAAGTAACAAGCTGGTTGTAGCAGATATACGTAGATCAGTGCATTAGCTTATTTCTGCTAACTGTTCAGAAACGTGGCCTCTGTGATTTCAGGCAGAAGTGGCTGCTGCAGTCACTTTATTCCTTCTCTCCACATGGCTCTTACAAGACTAATTCCTCACCATCGTGAGGATGCTGCTTGGATCCAGTACATTTCCTTGATTAACAGCACTGAAGGAGAACGGGGTATTTCATACCACAGAAAACCTGAGATGTAGCATTAAAATGAATTTTATGATTTCAAATAACAGTTGTTTAAGCTGCAGCAACTTTGGAATGTATGATTAATGGTAACTACATCACTTGCAGCCATCGTGGTAATAAGTGATGGTTTCCTGCACTGTGAATATAAACTGCAGAAAATCATGTTACCACATGAACCAACAAAATGTGGCTCCTTTAACAGCTGCTGTTTACTGGGAAAAATAGAGTATGCCATTAATTTAATTATGCTTTGGTGAGAATCACACAATCTACACATTTTGGCCAGAGAGCTGCTATTGCAGAGGGCCAGTACTCCCTTGAATGCATCTAGAATGAGTTTTAGAAATGTTGAGTGGTACTATCTGTTGAAATCATAAAAGGAACTATTTCTAGTGTGCACAAAAAATTTTGAACTCATAACATGATTTTTGAGGATTACAAATTAAATATTTCACAGGAGTACTGATTTTTAAGTTGTTGATGAAGTCAGAGAGCTGGTGACAGCAGCAGGGGCAGAGAGCCATATCCCTGCCATGCACAGCCCCTCTTGCCCATCCAGCCTCTCCCCTCACCTCACCAGCTGGAATCCCATGCCCTCAGGAGCAAAGAGCAGCCCTTCTGCTTCAGAACAGGGGCTCCAGGCTCTGCACAGGCTGCTCCAGTGTCCTACGTGGTGGGACAGCTGCCAATGTCAGGCCGGTTCCCAGGGATGGCAGCTGGCCAGGAGCTGATGTGGCATCCTGAGGGAGTGACCTGGGRTGGCTTCATCATGCACACATTAATAAAAGCTGCTGGTTTTCCTACTGTACTCGCCTGTGCCTGGTCCATCTCAGGAGCAAGTTGAGTGCAGGCAAGGCACCAGAGATTTGAAACTTGATAACTGCGTGGTCTCTATCCACCAACTACCACTTCACCCATGAGACTCTCTCTTGGAACAAGCCACAAATTACAGAGAGCATGTCTGCAATTTGGCTCTCTGAGTATCTGTACTAAAAATTTTCACATCAGTGTTTTGGGAATCTCCTGGATCAGTTTGTACCAACTGTGTAGGTAACACCTGTCAAGCTGAATTTCCCCACAGGGACAAAGGTGGCTTATTCAGTGGTGTCCCTTGGTTCCTTAAAGAATATTTTGTTATCATCATGTCTGGGGGGGCTAATAACAAATTCCCATGATGGCACTCACTTCATTTGTTTGTCCTCTATCCTTGCCCAGAGGCTCTCATTTGTGACATCACCAACTGCAGCTCTGGACATTCCAGACCTTCCCTTACACGCAACACTCATAGCAGTGTGCTGCCCTCTCACACACTGCCCTGGAAGCTCACACACCTTGACAGCGAACTGCAGACTTGCAGCAGTGCCTTTCACACCCTCGCAGTGGGGCACTGCGTGCTCACACGCTGCAGCTCTGCTCACAGTGGTGCCACTTGCACACTGCAATGGGGCCACCAGTGTTTGCATGCTCCCAGTTGTGCCCTGCTTGGACACCGCTGATCCTTGACAGTACCAAACTGCTCTTTTCTGCCTGGCTTTTTTTTTTTTTGCTCATTTCTTCAGGATTGGTTGGTTTGTTGATTTGGATGGTGAGTGTTCAGGGTTTTTTTGCAGGGTTGGACCTTTAGGATTTTGCAAACATTTCATATCGGTGTTTTCCCTCTGGAAATTTTCATCTGTTAAAGACTCATGTCTCAAACCCATTGCCTCTCTCTATAATCTATTTTTTACTTTCTCAGCTGACTCTGGTCCACAGACTCTTTCGCAACTTATCAGTTTTCTTTCTGCCCCTTCTCTTCCCTACCCTTGGAGAGCTTCAGAAAACCTGCTTTGGAGAATCTTTATAGAAAAGAAGTACCTACTGTCAGTCTAATCACACTGATCACAACATATCACCATTTYCCCCACAGTTTCACATAACTCAGAACTGGGATGCAGTCCATGATTTCTATGCTTGTAGGGGAGAAGTATCTAATTAAAAACTGATAGAAGGTAGCTTTCAGTTAAACATAATTAGCCTTGCTAGTGCATTTCCGTATTTTCAGGAAATTAAGTTATATTTTCCAAGATGTTTGATTAACCCTTAAGTTGTTGGAGAAAATTCATATTTATATGAGACTGGATTTAAAGAGATCTTTTTCATAATATTTTATTTGAATATATTCATATTGAATTGGAAAATCCTTGGGGAGAATCAACACATAGTTCAGATACATATTGTGATGTGCTTAAGTAATATTGAAAGCTCTACAAGGTATATAAAACACTAAAATATTAAAAGTTCCTAAATGTCTGAATGGAGAAGGATAAAGAAAGTATGAAAAATAAATTCAGCTGTTTAAATTCCATTGCTGCTTAGAATAAGAGTAATGACATCTAAAAAAATTAAATTTCTTATAAAAACACAGCAATGCTTCTCAAACACAGATCAATGTAATTAGAATTTGTAACACGTGACTATACGCCCCTTAAATACTAAAAAAGAAACCAAACCAACAAAATAAGTCTCTTGACTGCCTCTTTGAGACTGCTATATATGACTCTTTCCAGGAGTTGTCCTAAGGAAAATCATAAAAATTATGATTAAGTTTTAAATCAATTTCTCTCTGTCTTTGGTTTTGTTTGGAAACATATCTTAAGAAAGACATAACCTAGAAATACCAGATTTTTTTTTACCTTTAGGAAAGAATCACATTTCCAATTTTGTGTTTTGTCAGAGACAAGGGAGAGTGCAAAAGAGTAGATCTGTAGATGAGATGTCCATAGAAGAATTAAAATTACATAAATGCCACATGCAGATTGATAAAGAATTTGTTTCCCTACTTGAGATTTAAATAGTAAAACAAAAGTGCTAATATGTGACTTGAAAACAAACACAGGAATTTTTTTTGTGGCTATTTTTTGCTGTTGTGGTTTTTAGTTTCCTTGTTTGTTTCTGTAACCCTAAATTTAGTGTCAATTGCAAAGCTTATTAAAAGAACTGTGTGACACCAGAAAAATGTAATGATGAGAAGATTTACATATGATAAAACTGAATTGTAATACATGTAAAAAAATCAAAATTGTCATTAGGAAATTGTTCTTTCGCAAGATTCTGTACGTAGTATTTGTCTGTAGAAAATCTGGTTGTTTTACTTCAGTTTTTTAAGATCATTATGCTTTAATAGCCGCCACCCAGGCATGAAATAAGAAAAAAAAAAAAAGATTTCAATATATGCAAATTATAGTTTAAACAAAACAATGCTGAAAACAGTATGATTATTTCTATCATATTCAATAGTCTTAGGATCAGACCTTACCCAATACCTTTGCTTAAATGTAATTATTTTTCCTGATTTTCTTCTCCTGAAAGTTTAAAGATTATATTAAAATAATTCTAGTCCAAAGTACATAATATTCCTTCTATTTGAATTAATTAAATTTAATTAAACATTTTTACTTGAGTTAGGGCTACCAAGTCTATTGTTACCATATTTATTGCAGGGAAAGACATTTTAAGTCACCTGTTTTAACTCAAATTAGGGCAAATGAAGCTTACTCATCTCTCCATCATGACATAAAATTAGCTGGCAATCACTGAATCATACACCAGGATTACTATCAACAATCCAATAAATAAAACACACCCCTATACATTTAAAAATGTTAATAAACACTTTTCTGAACACCCTTTAATACCAAACACCTTTCAACAATTAATCTCATCACAGTCTATTGTTCCTTTGTCCCCTCTCCTGCCCTCACCCACACTTAGTTGTATCCTATGACCCAGAAATGAAGACACTACTGAAAATAGAGGTCCTGCTCATGCCTCTCACATCTCTGAAGGCAGGACACAGCTACTATTTTAGTAGATCAGTGGTACGGAGAGCTGTGATAGAGGCTCATCCTACAATTGGATTGAAAAAAGTGATGCATTTTTCACAAAATGCAAAGCATTTTTCCACAAGCAGCAGTATTTAACAAGTACACCTTGTTTCCTGAGCGTGTACTTACTGAGTGAATATGCCCCCAGTTCAGTTATTTATACACTGGTGTCTTGTGCCATTTGTAACGTCCTGGGATATCTTGCTCAGCTTCCAGGTGCTGCTCCTAAATCAGTACATTAAGGTGTCAGACCCTGTGCCATATCTGCCAATGTCACTCAGATAGCCATTGATAGTGATAGCACTAGGTATGTATGCATGTATCACTGAACAGCCAAAACCATACCATCTATTTAGCATTAGCACACTGATAATTTACCGTGTATCTGTTCTTCCACCTGTTTTCACTCACTCTTCTATTTCTCTTATTGTACCGTCTACAAGCATCTTATGCATGCTATTTGTAAAGAATACAAATTCTTCATACAGCTCTTTCTGCTGCTTTCCTATATGCATGCCCTTTGGATACTGTTTTGATTAGCCTCTATTACAGAGGATTTGGAAATAAGGTACCACTTAGAGAAATGGGTAACTTCAAAAAGTCATCATCCACTTCATACAATTTCTAAAGGAAAAGTATTTCCATTGTGCAAAGGAAATTACTTGAAAGCTGTTTTCACAATATCAAGATGGGGTCTTTTCATTTTGAACTTTATCCTGCTTTTTTTTTGTCATTTCCATTAAATGGATTGAAAAAGAAAAGAAAATACTGATTGAAAACTACATTCCATCCTTTATCAGAAATCAGTCACTCACATCTGTAAGCCTTCAAATATAGTTGTCTGTGGTGTTCTTATTTACTCTACACATTGCAAATTACCTCTGACTGGGAAAATAGCTTCTCTGAACAAAATGGCCAACTTACATTGAACCTTTGCTCTTGCTCTCAGAACTGATCTAATTTTTTATGTGTACTGATGTACAGTTGAATAGGATGTAGGGGGCAAGGTTTTGGTAGCAAAGGTGGGCTCTTTGAGAAGAGGCTGGGGGAGCCCTGTGTTGGACACAGGCAGTTTTAGTTGGCTCCAGCAGACTGATCACAGTGAATGGCTGAGTCCCCCAGTCACAATGGGTCTTGATGGGAAGATTTATTAAGGAATGGGCAAAATGTTGCATAAGCAGTGAGGCATGAAGAAAAACAAAATAGGAGCAACCATGAGAGCATCAAGGTCAGAGGAGGAAGGAGATGCTCTAGGTTCCGTATCAAACTTCCAGGGTAAATCCAAAATTTCACCTATCAATTAATGATACATTTTCACAATACAGAGCACCAGTATGTTTTTATTTTTGAACAAAATGGGTAGARTTCATGTTGCTAGGTTAAAAGTCTAGCAGTTTCCTGTCTTAATAGTTATCTAGTTTCATATTATAATTTATGGAAGCAATTGTGATCATTATGAAGCAGTTTGTCCTTCCTAAATCATTATATAATTTACATTCCTCATGTACTTCTCATGTAGTGTAATGGAAATTAGGATAATTATTTTAAACTTACCTGTTCAATGCGATAAGTTGTACAAAATCAAAAAAAAAGACAATATGCTATGCACATTAATTTTGGAAATGAAAGGGAAAGAAAGTGAAGAGCCAGTACAAAAGGCAGTAGTGTGAAGTTCTAAAAGTGGAAGGCCTATTTTATGCAGTTATCGTAAAACAGAAAGAGGAAATCATAGGTTGTGCTTCTAACCACCCATAAGATTTGTGAAGAGAATTGAACACTTTTGGTTGGGACTTCCACAGTTCACTGTACAAATAACAAATGGATCTAAAGAAATACAAGGACTCAGTATTTCCCACTTAGTCAGGAGTAGAAATCAAATCTCTACCTACCTTCAGATGAGTACTTTGATCCCTCAATAAGAAAAGAAAATTAAATTACATTCAAACACAGCAGTATTTTGTCAGAAGCTCTGTTTGTTAAGTGTATTCTGAGAATGTCTGCCAAATTTGGTACCTGATGTGCCCAAGGCAAAGTCTTATTTCTGAATACATTTGAGGTTTGAGTCTATTCTAGAACCTTTTGATATTTGGTATGTGAAGTAAAAGAACATTTAGATCCCTGAGAAAAAATATCCATCAAAATCATAGGTGTTTTCAGAATACCAACATTTTGAGGCTAGGTAATGACTGCACATTCTAGTAGCTGTTTTCAGGACAGTCTCTTAGGTGTAGATACCTGCAATTCCATTTTAATGTCTCCTAGTTAGGTACATAAAATTTTCCAATGAAAGAGTTACAAAATCAATTCAGAGATTATGAAATGCAAAACAATTTCTCTGGAAATTTTCTCTTCTTTTATATGCTTTCTCCTTTCATTTGGTTTTGTGGGATTTTTTCCTGCAGCTCAATATTGTATAATAACTACTGAATGCCTAGACAAGCAGGTGTGCTGCCTTACGTTCATGAAATACCCTTAGATTGAATTGTTTTCTAAATTTCCATACATTTACATTTTTCTTTTTTAAATTCATAAATCTATAATAGCATATTATTCAAGTTATTAATTAATAATATACATACTTAAATTAGTAATTACATTCATGAAGACAACAATCTGGTGCTATAATGTTCTCATTTACGGCTGAATTTGAGCTTAACAAGAAAGTAACTCCTAGTCAAATAGAAAAGTATGAAAACTGGATGATATGTTATAATTAGAATGAAATTTGAAATAAAAGCAGAAACACAGTATTATTCAGAGGGACATTTTAAAGTCATGTAAATTCTTAAGAACATAAATATAATATGAAGAGTCTCAGTACTAAATAGTCCTGCAGACAGAGAGCTTGGTTGAAGAAGAAATTAAGAAAAAAAGTTCCTGAATAATATACAGAAAAAAAAAATTAATTATGCTTTTGTGTCTTTTGTTAGTATTTATTTTGGATTAAGATGTATTTGTTTCATTGTTGCCAAATGGATTCAGAAACAGATTATCTACCACCTCCTTCAAAATTGCTGACACTAAAATATTTTAGTACCCTAATTTTGACTTTTGTCTGATTGTCTGAACAGACTTAGTAAAGCCTAGCATGCTATCAGCCAAATTTGTGATAACTATTAAAACTAATACATCTATAAACATTTTCAGATTCTGAATTGTGCGAATCCTCACAAAGAAAAAAATGTTGATTATCTAACTAAATATATATGAGGGCTAACCACTGTAATTTTGATGTAATGTAAGATTTGAGATAAGTGAACTTTAATGAACAATAACAGTTGCCCAATTTTAGCCTCATCCCACTCTTGGTTATTAGATCTGTAGTTCTGGCCAAACCAAATACATTGAAAATTTGATTACCTGGACTAAAAAAATCCAACTCTACAAAATAGGAGCACTGCTGTTAACAGCAGCCCTCTCTTTTGCTGAGACTGCACGGAGCTTGAGGAACTGAAGCTGACACTGCAGTTTTTACCAATGAATTCTTGATAATCTTAGAAGTCTTAATCTTAGACTGCCATTATTAGCTAGGATGCCAATACAGGAAATAATTTTAACTTTAAAATTACTTTTCTGAAGATATACAGAATTACATTAAATGTTTTGTGTATAAGAAAGGAAAGCAATTGTTTCTAGATGAAAGCCAAGAAGATTGTGTCTTCAGCAGAACAGACAGTATTCGTCAATGAAATTCCTGTTGTGGGAATGTGATAGAGAGACTTCAGTGTGTGTGTCTTTCCAAATTTAAATTGATGCAATCTGTTTTGTTATTTTGATTGGGAGAGTATTCAAAGGTATTTGTTTTGACTTTCTTATCTTCTCACATGAATTTGAAGACTTAATTATGTTAAATAGATTTTAGGGGTTCTTGAAGAAACAACCTCCCCAGTCCTGAAAAAAATAATTTTAAATTTACTGAAGAAATTTGTTTCCTTCCTCACCCCACCTAGATAAGTGGGCTGTAATCTGGGGTGCAGAGCATGATTCATTATGGTTTAGGAAGAAAATACTAGAACTTCAGTAGTACATAGTACATGTAAAATTTATAAATAACTGCACTTATATTAAGGGCATAAAAATCAGAAAGCTTTTACTAAGAAGAATGGATGATAAATTGGGAGACCACTGATCTAGATTATTATATGTGTTGCGATGAAGTTTATGTTTCCTAGTCTTAAAAATGAGGGACAAAAAAGAAGGTCAAGCAATAATTAGTCCAGTTTCAGTCTTGTGGATAGAGAAAGAGAAACAGATAAGACAAGCACCCACCCAAACCCTTCCTGTGAAAAACTTCTTCCAAATGTCCAGCCTAAACCTCCCCAGGCAAAGCTCAAGTCTATGTCCTCTTGTCCTGTGGCTGGTTCCCTGGGAGCAGAGCCCGACCCTCATCTGGCTAAGATTGCCTGCTGAGCTTCCCCTTCTCCAGGCTAAACAATCCCCAACTCCATCAGCTGCTCTTTAAAGGACTTATGTTCCAGACCTTTCACCACCAGCCTTCTCGCCCTGAACTGTCTGAGAAACGACAAGGTTTCCCTGAAAATCTGTCTTAGAAAAAAAGTGAGTTTATTTCATAGAGGTTTAGAAAACATCATTTTTCCTGACAAAGATTATACAGTAAAACTGGACTTAGTTCATCCTTCATTCTTTCCTTAGGCATTGATTGATGTTAGCATCTGCTGGCCTGTTTACAATACACTGTGTTTCTGAACCTCTACATCCTGGTTAGGCTACAAATTCTTTGCGCCATAAAATGGTCTCTACCTATAAATAGAACAGTTTGATTTGGAAACTTTAACATAGCACTCTGACAGTACATATGAAAACATGTTATTTATATACCCTGTTGATAATATTTTGCTTTACTGATTCCTTAATGGATCATGATAACCTGGCAATTGCAGGTCTTTACACTGGCAGTGTGACCTGGATCTCATCAGAAGACTGTTTAGAGATTCAGAAAATTAATGTAATTGAAATGTAAAGACTGGAAAATCCTGGAGAGAGATAACCCCCCACACCCCTTCTTTCAATACTAGGGTTTTTTTGCTCATGTTTTATGTAAACTATATGTACATAGGACACATACATTTTTACAAGGACAAAGAAAAAAAAAATGTAGGCTATTTACCACCGAAAAATTAAATTCATGAGGTAAACATGCTGCTAAGGATTAAAAATATTGATTTTGAAAATAAAATATAGTAAACAATTACCTGGGGTGATGAGAGGGTTAGGGCATTCCAGGCAGAAAATCCAGGAAACAGCAGTAGGGAAATTGACAATCTTTGAAGATATTAATCTTTTTGTATTGCTTATAGCTGGAACCTATATAAGTATCTAAGATTACTTTTCTTATATAACTGATTTTAGACGATTTATTGATAACCCACATCAATTTTTGCCTGGACTTTTCTCAATGGTTGCATTAATATTTATAGGAATAATATATAAGAACACAGAATTAGGGAAGCCTTGCAATATTCTTAATATAAAATAAAGGAATGGTAGTTACAAAAGAATTAAATTCAGTGAGACACAGTGAAGTAGGAGACAAGAAAAAAAGGAGAGGATATTAAAGGAGTGTGATTAGTGGGCATATCTTAAAAACTTTTCAATACTTTATGATAATTACAGTAATTTACAATGTACCATCAACTACAAGTGTAAGACCTTATCCCAGAATAATAATAATGTAGGGGTTGATTAATACTTGAAGAGACATCTGGTGAGAAGGTGAGAACAAGGTGTCAAAGGTGGAGAGAAGGTGGATTGAAAATCAAGTCAGCTTTATAGAGAAAGTAAGACACTGAAAAGATGGAATGAGTGAGAACACAGATGGAAAATAGGTGTGTAGAAAATACCTAGATACAGGAGTGGTGGTGAATGCTGAGTTGAGATTTGAGCAGGATCATGGATAAGAGAAGCCTGCTGAAAAGTTGTTGTTCTTTTGAGTCTGAAAACCATCTTGGAAGGCTTGCTATTGAAGTCTAAGTCAAATGATTCACATAATTAAATTAATAATTTAGTCAATAGCCCACAATGAAGAGGAAAAAAAAAATTGAAGCCCTGTGAGCATGCAGCTGTCATGACATTGAATATTTTGTTCCATATATTAATCTTTATAGAAAATATTTCAGTTTAGCAGATCAAATTATTTGCACAGAAATAACATTGATTGGAAACAAACTTTCTTTGATGTTGCTTTTAAATTTTGTCTTTGTTTTTTTCTTTGCTTTCATAAATTTCATAAACATTGATAAATTTCGTAATCTCAAAAAATTAGAAATCTGAGCAGCAAGAATCATTCCTAATATACAAGAAAAATGTAGATATCTGCAGATGTTAGGCTTAGCACAACTCATCCTACATATCTCATTCTTAAATTAAACCTTGATTAATTTTTTTAATCTACATTTAATAAATAATGAACTCAGCTAAGTTTCAGAAGAAGGTTTTAATGTTTTACATTACTACATTTGGATACGTAGATTTCACTATAGATGTTTATCCATACATAGTAAATCTTTTTGGAAGTGGGTGAGTTACATGCAATACGTAATATTATGAAAACAGTTCCTCTGTTATTCCTCATTTTCATCAGTGTTTATATAATATAAATATATATATATATATTACTATATATATATTACTATATAGATAATAGTTTTTTACATTTGTTTCCAGTTGGTAAAGCAATACATTGTCACATGTTATATGATAAAAAAATAGCCAATTTCCATATCTCACTTCCAAAAATAGTGGGTTTGGTGGTTATAACTGTTACTAAAAATAGCTTCTATTCCAAACAAAATTTCATTTGATTCTTGGATATTATTTTAAATAAGTGAGAAAAATATATTTTTTCTATTAATTTAATTTGGCAAAAACTATTCATCTAAGTCAATTGAAATACAATTAATTTTTATCTTCATGTGATTTTTGAAGAGGTGAGAGAGAAAGGAATTAGAGTTTCTATTCTAATATTCATATATTGTCATATAATATTTCATCTTCTGTTACGTTCAAGGTTAGATTAAAAGTTATAGCTGTCTCTCATGCTGGCTAATGGTATTCTACATGATTGTCTTAATTTTTCAAAACTGTTTAATTTCTGCTATAGCACTAGGAAAAAAAATAGCCCATGCTAAGATCTATTTCTAAAACAAACAGCAATCAGGAATTGTCTGTGGAATTAAGTATAAAAATAACATTAGGTATTTGCAATTTACAACAATTCTGAAATAAATTGTCTTGTGTAGGAGCATTCGTTGATGGCAGGGAGAGGGAACTCTGCCGACCTGAGACACTCTAAGAACACGTGGTTTTATTGTAAGGGTTGTGGGTAAAAGGGCCTCGGCTTCAGCCACCAGCCTCGGCTGAAGGGATGTCCCAAAGAGAGAGGGAGAAAGAGAGAGAGAGCAAGGGCAAGAGAWGACAAGGGGTAGGAGCAAGAGGGTAAGAGGTAAGAGCAAGAGCAAGTGAGTGAGGTTCTTGCTACAATACATTATATCTCCTTTTGTGTTGAATATTCTAATTTACAGTGACCAACTGGTGCAAGATACAAAACCTACAGACTTTGCATACAACCTATGAGAACTGCTATATTACTGTATCACTCTGTGTTCCAAACTCTAAAGGCTACTTTCTTATCTATCTTTTCCCAGATATCTTGGTGGGGTGGGCTGGGGCTACACCCTTGGGTCTCTTGGTGTCCCTTTGTTTGCTATCACTCAACCCATCTCCAGATAATCACTATCTTTCTGCCTGCCATGCCTACATCTCAAAGCTAGCTTTCATTTCTATTTCACTCACAGGTTTTATATCTTTAGGATCTCTTGCCAAGCAATCATATCTTTAAGCTTTTCCTGTCTCATCTTTCCTAACAGTCTTGAATTCTTATGAATCAACGTTCTAACACAATATTTAGGAGTGCTAAAGGATGCCTGCTTCAAGACAGCAAGTAAGTGGAGAATAAGATGTGTAAACCCTTAATTACTTTGTCATGATCAGTGTGTAGAGAGATGAAATAAACACCTTCCTCACAAACTGATCATTCTGAAGGAATTACTTGAAATTTATATTTTTTCATTGAATTTTCACTATTATTATTGAAGCAATCATTGTCTTCTTGGAACTTGCACTTACATATAGAAAACTTTTTCCTTCTTTACTTTAAAGAAGACCTACTCTATGAATAATTTGGAGGGAATGGTATCAAATAAAACATCCTCATATAGTATGCAGAAAGAGTTAAAATGTATGTCAAAATCTATTGTCTACACAGACACCCCATTAGGTAACGATTCAGGTGCCTTGGTACTTCACATTTCGTTTCCCAAAGTATAGGGCTCACCAGGATATCACACAATCCTGTATTTTTTGATCTAATGGCCACACTGAACCCTGCCAGTTGGTGCTGTTCCTCATCATCCTGAATTTTTTGCAAGAAATTACTCTTTATCCATCCAAAAAGGCTACTTCCCTCCCCCCCCCTTGCCCATTTTAAGAAAGTGCTGGCCAAGCTATGCCATTAAGAAAACTGTTTAATTTTCTTCAGCTGTGCCTAGTTACCTCTAGAATACTTTTGTATCTCTATTGCAAGACATCACTGTGTGACTGAACGATTGGGGGTTTTTTTATGATTCCTGTTTTATGGAGAATCAAATGGCCTAACAATAAAGTGAGTTTGGGTCCATAAAATGTTTTTCTCCTCCTTTTAAAGTCCTCATTTCCTTTTCTGTTCACCAGTCCCTTTTCTTTCATAACCAACTAAAAAGGATTATCAACTTTTGTCAGCTTTGCCTCTTGTATCTATTAACTTGATCTTGTCAAATCTTCACTTGATTCAAACACGAACATTTCAATTGTCATGTACAAACATCAAACCCCCTCAAATTCAGACAAATATAACAACGCATGTGGAAGCAATGCCAGGATATGCAGCAAAGGAAAAGCTTTAAAATATCAATGAAGACTGACAGTGACATGAGTTTTATTTTTCAGTAAGTAAGTAAAGTGTCACCTGAGATTTAGAAATATGACTTTTAACATTTATCTGTATTTGTAGTCAAAATTGCTTTTTACCAAATAGATATTTACTCAGGCAGGTGAGAGTGCCAAGCACAGCTGATTATGACATCAGTCAATATTTTTGCTTTTTGTTACAGTTTGTTATGAAAAGCATGATTCCTCAACTACATTTAATGTTATGTGATATTAAAGCCTGTCCACACTTTCTTTTTTCCTTCTGAATTTAAACTGGAGAATAATGAAAGGAATTCTACTGATTTGTACTTAAAATACTGTAATTCCCTGGACTTAGTATGCTGCAACAGGCTGTTTGCAAAATCAAATGGATAAAATATGAATACGGCACAAAGCTTATGGACAGAAATTAGAGGGGAAAAAGTCAAATTGTAATTAAGCAAAGCAAAGCAAGCTCATGTTGATTAGCTAGCTAAAACAGGGGGAAATTAATAGATGCTAAAGCAGAGTTGGAGCAAATTGCCATTGGACCAAATTATCAAGGGTAATATTTAGCTTTTCCACAATGGCACACTATGCATTGAGAACAAATGTTTGTTTGTTTTAAAAAATAAATTACACAAAGCATGGGATTTGAAATGGAAATTAATTGACTTTATTTTATCATCTGTGTTCTACAGGGTATAAGTGTAAATGATCATCACAAAGTCTTCCATCATCACAGTCTTTGAAACTGTATCACTCTTTTCCCTTCTGGCAATGGGGATTTGTTTGATAACAGGTTATAGGGCACACAAACAAGATTTTACAAAACAGATTATTAGCACTGTCAAGCAGATTAATATCTAGGTGGGTTGAATTCATAAATACTAAATCAAAGCATGGCTAATAGGAATTGCTGAGTAGGAAAATAAATATTTATAATAGAATTAAATTTCTTGCACTGACTTTTCTATGATTGTGGCTATCCTAAGGAATCTATGTTTAAAGGAATATTTTCTCCCCAACACATGTGAATAGATTTTTTTAGCTGTTGAAAATACAGCAGTACAATATACTATGCAATCTTTTTCTCCCATATTTATTTTAATCTCATTTTTCCAGTCTTTCTCTTACCATTATGACCAACACCAGTCTCCAAATTCCTCAAACTATCCTTTCTTTGGTGGTAGAGGTTGGGAGTGAAAGCTTTATTTGTGTATTGTTTGACAAAACATGTCACATGCTCAAGGTATAATTCACAGCTAATTGAGAATAGGGTAACTACACCAAAAATCATCAAGAGTGAATATAGAAGGATCCCTTAAATACTTCAAATTAGATGCCCACATTTCAGATGACAACCATGAAGCAAAATGAATCCTCTCTACATGATGATTCACTACAGAAATATGATACTTGAAATGCTGAAACTCCTTAAGAATTTGTATACAAGCAGAAGAAATCTCCTCTGAAAACCACAACTCAGAATGTAATCTCATATAACCTTTGGGAATTTATTTTTTGCTCTAGCATAGTTGTTGGTTAGGGTTATTTAATCCCATAGTAAATACAGCATTGTTAGTAATGAAATTTATTAGAAAAGTGGATTCACCCTGAAGCAACATTGTTTAAATTTAATTTTAAGATCAATGCTATCATATAATTTTTACAGCAATTGTAATAAGAGAAATATTATGTTTTTGCATTTTGAAGAAATGAATTCATAAAGGATAATTCAATCCATCGTTTAATATTCCAAATTTTCAAACATCACAAATAAGCTAATCCTCCAAGTATGTCTGCATGAACTCAGAAATCCTTTCATCTATATCTAACTACTTAGGTGGTATGACCAAAAATTTTGCATTGATCATACCATCTGTTCTGTCCCGCTTTTCTTTCTAGCCTTTATTTTATCTTTTATGTGCATATACCTAACTGGAAGACAGGATAGACATTGAGTGTTCTTCCAGTCATGGACAGTGTTTTCATATATGGATGGACAGAATAAGTGAATGTCCATCCCATAGGATTTCACCTTACTTTCTCTACAACTTGTATATACTCCTGACTAGTGCTGGTGCATTCATTTTTCAAAATTTTAAAGTGGGATGTACTTACCAAACTGCAGCCAGTAAGCAGCAGTTATCCTTATTCTAGGTTCTCGCTCTCTAGTCAATGACTCTTCTGAAGCACCACTTGCTTGTTTTATTTTCAAGGAATTATCTAAGATGAACTTAATTACATCCTTCTTTCATTACTAGTTGTTTCAGAAATGGATCCATCACCAAACAGAGGTGACTATCACAGCAGATTCATCACAAAGCTGCTCTAACAGCTTGATCCATTGCTTAGTTCTGGAAATTTGTCACCAGAGATTTTCTAGGATGTTTTGACTGAGACCTAACTGCCCCTGCAGAAGAATGTGATTTTTTTTAATTTTTTTTTTTTTATCTGCTGGTCCCCTCTGGGTATATCAGCTACACTGCAGCCAACTGAATGATATTAAATATATATAAGTACAATATTAAATCCATAAATCACTCCAGTAGGTTAGATACCTAGCTAAAAGTTGGTTAGAATTAGGTGAAATTAATTCACTTTATGTTTGTAGTTGCGTTTCAGATTTTTAACACATGGGCACAGTCATCTTCATGCAAGCATCTACAAGAAGAGTAAGAATCCAGGATGTCACTGTAGTCAGTCAGAATGTAGTCAGTACAGAAATCTGTGTCACCTGAATCAGATGTTTAGTTCGTTTGCTCAACATGGCATACAAGGGTAATAAGAACATTAGAGAAAAACTCTCAAAGCCTACAGCAGCTTCTGTAGAAATTCAAAATTTTCCGTAGGTTTTTTGTCACATACTAGTGCCATGTACACATCTCAGATACCTTACAGAATCTCAAATTGCATTTTCTGTCTCTGTGTAGGCAGTTGAATTAATACTCAAATGGCTGTTCAGTTGTTAACAGACAACTCCATGTATGTCTCTGTAATCTGGAGCTGAAGTGTACTTATTGTTTTGGTAGTGTATGCCTGCTATAAAAGCACTTATTTTTTGGCAGTGTAAGCCAGATACAAATTCACTTTTTCTGTTTTCTGTTTGTTTCTCTGGTCACTTTATAAGGTCAAAACCAATTTTTTGTTGTTGTTTCACTGATACTGTAATTTCTGAATGGCTATAAAGAAACTTCCAAATTAACAGAGTGAGCATGCCTATCTTTGACCTTTGCCTTTCTAATTACTAGTTTTCTCTTTCTGATAAGGCTGAGAGTAGAATTGAGTTAGAATTAAGGATCATATCTTGCAAAATACTGTAAAACATTGTAATAACATTTTTATCAGAGTTGGAAAGTACTATATTAAAGATAGTGTTCTTATCAGAAGTAAACTTGCTAAGCTGGGGAGCTGAAGAGTTTTGGACTATAAAACCAGAATAAATTACTCCATTCATCAACAAACTAGAGACAATCATTTCGTACTTTACAAAAATTATTCTACTAAGAAAAATAGATAGTTTTAAAAGAGAAAAATCAGCTAATGAAATTGTTTTCCATGGTCTCTATTTTTTGACTTCTATGAAATATATGTGCCATACAAAACATGTAAAAGAAAGCCCTATAAGTAATATAAATTCTGAAAATTAAGAAATAGTCATGATACTTCTTCTCTTCTTCTACTTTTCTGGCCATTGGAGTTTCAAAAGTACTGGTCCAGGAGTGGTTATTTGTGCTGTTCAGTTTGGGTAATAAATTTTATTTAAGGCAATAACTTCAGCAACAACAGTATAAGTACTGAGAATTCGCAAAAAAATGTTGTACAGATAAGAGCAGTGAAAATAAGGAGGCTTGAGAAAAGAAATGCTTGTGTCAAAAATTTTTGGACATTAAATGATCAGCTGCATTTCAAAATAAATGGGAAAGAGAACTGGAAAGAGCATTGTCTTTGGTAGGAGAAATACAGAAACTCTGAATAAAAGTTAACTAGAAAAACTGAAAAAGAGAGGAAAGATATTTTACAAAAGTGTCATAGAAATTATAACCCAGATTCTACCTCTTACAGGCATTAGGAATGTAGAGGTTGTTTTTCTGGCTGAGAGACAAAAAGATAACTCAAGTTCTGATGCATAATACAGAGATCACGGGCTTTTTCCACTTCCTTTATCCCATCTGCTCCACTCGTATGTCTTTTTATGCTTTTGCTCCTTCAGAAAATATTGTAGCAATAAGAATAAAGGTATATTCAAAATTCAAAATGTCTGGGCATTAAGATGTCAGAGAATAAGCCTCCTGTCATTCACACTTTGGGCACATGAAAAAGTTGTCTTTATGTACCAGTTTCATTCAATATAGAATCATAGACTCATAGAAAGGTCTGGGCTGGAAGACCCTAAAGATCATCTGTTTCCAGCTGCCCTGCCATGGACAAGGATACTTTCCACTGGATCATGTTGTTATATATTCATACAGGATTCCTATATACTACATTGGTATTTACCATGCATCCAAAAGTATCAGTCCTTAGGAAGCTTATACCATATTGGCTGTGGGTGAGCAGGTACTATGGAATTCATGCCACACACTTAGTACTGACAACTGTAGTTCCTGATTACTCTTAGAATGACCAGGCTTGAGAGTTCCCTACAAAACAAGTCATAACAGAAGTACATTTCTTTCTTCTCCATGTTTTCTCTTCTTTCTTGATATGGTTATCTTCTTTACTCACTCTCAAGAAAAAGAGATTCTGGTCTGTCCCTAATTCCGTTAATATTTGTCTCAATTTTAGCAGTCATTTTGTGTATTTGGGATGGTCTCCTACTTGTTTGTAATTCCTTCCAGTTCCTTCTTCTTCTGTGATGTGTGAGCTCCTGCATGTAACCTCATGTCCTCATTTGCTCCTTTGGTAGTGCCACTGTTTACATTCTTATGGGAAAGTCTCCTATTGTACCTGGTTGTGTCATCACAATTTTATGAAATAGTTATATGCTTGTTCATTTCTTATTTTAGTAAACTTATATTTGAGCTGAATGAAGACCAAAATTAATTGTATCATGTATTTTTCACTTATAATTTAGAAAACAGTGTGGGTAGAAATAGGTTCTAAGACTAATATAGTAATCTGAGTATCTTAAATTTTCTTCTTCTTTTCCTATATTTAGGTAATTAATTTACTGTTACATTCCTCAGACAAACTAATATTCTGTTCTAAAGAGTAGGTGTTCCTCTTGAATTCTTGAATTCCATTGAAACCTTTCCCTTTTATTTGTTTCTTGTTGTCTCTGATGTGTTTTGCTTCCCACTTATTTCTATACACTTGGGTGATCACATTCTTAATTTTATCTACTTTTTCTACATATAATTCTTGAAAGTGTATTTCCTTTGATATCTTAAACAGAATACTTATTTTCTGTGATTTAGAAAGGAATCTATGTGTAAATGGGGTTGTTTATTAGACAATAACAGCTTTGTGTTGTTTATATATGTCATAATACAATCAAGTAGAAAAACTGAGAAACGTTAGTGAACAGCTAGACTTGGTCCAGAAACTACTCTATGACCTTTTCTCTTCTTTTCTCTAAAATCCTATAATCCTGAACAACCAACCCCCTATTCAAATACTCAGTAAAGATAAAAACATTCATTACTTTGCAGAATCTTTTTTGGTTTTGCATAATAACATGTTATAGAAAGCATATATGTTAGAAGTTGAGTGTTAATGTTTTTATGAAATTATTCGGCTTCCTCAATTATCTCTTTTTAGTAACAAAGTATACAAAGAATTCTTGAAAGTTTTGATGAAAGGGTCTGAATAAGGCATTTCTTGGTTGCCAGCAGTAATGTTCTGTTATTTTTGACTTGGTTTTCTGATGGTAGAATTAAATTGTCTAAAACTGCCTTGCAAAAGGGAAAAAAAAGGATAAAAATAGAAAAGCAATATGCCCTTACTTATTCCGCTTATCCAATGGATTCTTGGATCAGGAACTCACAGAACACTCTTTCTGTTACTTTTGTTCTCACTGGAGTTACCCTACTTAGATGTGAGATACTTTATATGGCAGAAGTGGAGTTAAGCAGTAATATAGGAAGCCATTCTCCATATTTCTCCCTTGATAAAGTGATTTGAGGTAAGAGTGGGTCTATATCTATCTAAGATATTTGCATTTTATGAAGAAGAAATCCATGATGACTCAGTAATTTTTCAACTTTTCTCTCTCCAACATAGACAGAGATTAGATTTACATTTAGAACTGCTAAAGTATGATAACCAAAACCATTCTATGAAATTATGTTCTGGTATATATTCATGTAATGCTCTGAGATTCAGTTACTGATGCTTTTCAAGTTGCTGCCATGAGACAAGCCAGAATAATCAAGCTGCACATCTGCCCTCATTCAGTTCTGAAACGACATATCTGAAATTATGGAAATTGGTTAAGAGTATTAGTTTGTCTTCTCACTTTTCTTGGGCTGAATAGAACTATAATTTTCATCTTTTTCTGCTGTATTTTAGAAATGCACTGTGCTTTCACCTTCAGCTTTAGGAGAGTAACCACAAAACAGCTAAATGAATTGCTGCATAAAAGAAGATGCAGCACAACATCAAGGAAAACAGGCCTTCCAATTAAGATTAGTACACCCCCAGGATTCAGCATGCAGTTGGAAAGGATCACCCATTAATTAAATTTATTTCTCTTTTAATTATTTTAATGAAGTACTATAAGATGAAAATTTAAATTAATTAAATCTTCTGCTCCTGGATAACTGCACTTATAGTAAGTAAATTTAAAATAAACAAACAAAAAATTGTACTGCCTAAAGTCAAATTTAAAAAATTTGGGATACATTGATTTTATTGAATCTTCATAAATTTCAAGTTAAGTATCAGGTCATTTTGTTCCATGCAGCTGACAAAGTTGTTGTGTTCCAAAGGACTTTGCTGAAACTATTAGATATATCTCTTAGCCTGTTAACTATCAAAGAAAATTAAATTCTCTGAAGACAGGTTGAGATASTTGGGATTGTTCATCCTGGAGAAAAGAAGGCACCAGGGTGACCTTTCAGCAGCCTTTCAGCATCTAAAGGGGTCCCATAATAAATATCATAATATTGATAGGACCAGGAGGAGTGGTTTTAAATTAAAAGAGATTTAGATTAGACTGAGGAAAAAATCCTTTACTCAGTGCATAGTGAGGCACTGGAACAGGTTGCCCAGAAAAGCTGTGGAAGCCCCATTGCTGCAGGAATTCAAAGCCAGGTTAGATGAGGTTCTGAACAAGAAGATCTATTCTATGCCATCCTTACCCATGGCAAGCTGGTTGGAATTAGATGATATTTAAGGTTCCTTCCAACCAAAACCATTCTATCACTCTATGAATCAACCCATGCATGCTAAAAGATGTTCATGAAATACCATCCAGGAATAGCTACAGCTACTAAAATGTCATCACTACATATTAATAGAGTTGCCATAACTTAATACTTCTTTTTTTTTAATTTTCAAATTTTTAAATTTTGATTTTGCTTTACTAATAATATGGATCATCATACTGATATTTCCTTTAGAAAAGGAAAAACATGCATAAAATAACATTTTCATACTAAGACTTCTGAAAGTTTTTATTCTGTCTGTAGATGTTATAGCTTTTGCATCCTTTGTTTTTTCACAAAATCAAGTTCAAATTATTTCAATTTCTTGTTTGAAGTCTTTTCATGATGTTTCCAGTTGACTGAGGCTTTCAACTGCAGCATATCCACAGTATTTCAGGAGCCACAAACTTGTTTGCTGGAGAGAAACTAATAAATTCATTGCAAGCTTTGAGTTCTGTTCTGGATTGTCTTTACACAAATTTATAAACAGTCAAGAGTTAAGTAAGGCTTAGAGTCCTAAAGATAAGTATCCAGTGACATTCAGAATTCTCTGGAATATCCAATATATCTACACAGACTGAAAGATACCCATGGGAAACTTCAAGAGGAAACAGATATCTTTCTTTCTATTCAAAATTAACAACTACAGAGAAGAAAATTTTAAATTAGAAAATGGCTTCTTGACTTTCATCTGTATAGAAATGTAATATATGAAGAGTTGGTTTTAGGATAAGGACTTAAATCTTCATAACTTCTAGGATTTCTGTGTAATTTTTTTGAATTTTGAGACATATAATGAAGCCAAACAGAAAAAAAACAGCAGGAACACTGACATCCATTTGATGAAAGCAATGGGTAGCTATTCAAACTTCTCCTGTCTCTCATCTTGTAATAATGCTTATTCCTGAATATATTAATTTATATAAATAAAACTATAGCCATTTTAGGTTCTATTGATCTGAAATATCTCCATTTAAAGTTCAAAAAGATTTGGTGGAAGGCCTTTGGAATGAACATCTTCATCAGTATTCTCTCAAGAAAGAAATTATGCCTTCAATCAGAATAATAAGTGTGAATGAGGTAATTCATGGGCCACACGTGTCTCTAATTGAAATCTCATTATGTTACTGGGGTAGCCAGTGCTAAAGAAAAAATTAAACCATTCTCCTGAAGTATAATTTTTGAAAATAGTTTTTTCCGTTTTCAAAGAAAGTAAAAGCATATGACTGGAACTAATTTGCTGCATTTTCTTTTTTATGTTGCACACTTGAAAGCATTTAATACTTCATTTTGAAATCTTCTGTTCTGATTCCAATGTTTATTGCTGTCCTCATTTTTCATTCCATTTTTATTAACAAGGAATCAACATATAATGTTCTGACAATTCAGAGAACAACAGAATTCGGTTAGTATCACACTGTGTTTTTTAATGCTACAAAATTCTGTATTTCATAGTTCTTTTATTTCATCTATGCAAAAGAGCTGTGTTGGGGAACAATATCTATTCTCAATTAGAGTGTCATATGCCTTTAAATAAACATTGACTGAGATTGGAAATGTTCCATAAGGAGCAGGAAGATGTTTCCTTGCCTGGTGAGTAAGTGAACTGAGCCTTCTAAAGAACCCTTCAAACTATAGGGAAATTCAAAGAAGGAAAGAAAAAGAAGCACAGAAGAGGGCTGTGGCTCTCCCTTCTTCTTCTGAGAGGAAGAGGGCCTTTAATGAAGGATTCAGGTGGTGCCCCTGGGCTTCCTGCACCACACAGTCCCTACAATCCCAAGACCCCTAGCTATTAGACAATAACCAGGTCTAAAAGGGTTAAAGGAGAAATTGCTAAACTTGGTATGGAAAAAGTACATCTTTTGCAAAACCAAATATCTTCAGTGTCTTCAGTGAAAAGGGAATTTTAGATTGTATTTTATTTAAAGCCAGACTTTGAATTGAAAATAAAAAAAAAAAAAAGGAAAAGAAAAGAAAAAGAAAAGAAAAGAAAAAGAAAAGAAAAGAAATATCATTTTTGTCTCCTTCCGACCAAACCGAGGACAAAGAAAAGAGCTTTTCACACAGGCCACTAAGCTCTGATCAGCTTTAGGGCTGCCACTCATCATTCTAAGGGAGTCTCAGTGACTTTTTGGAAGACAGATGGGACAGAGAGTTGATAGAAACAGTGAATGACAAATGTGGAATAAGAAAGTGGTCAGTCTAGTTGCATTAGGACATTCGCAATAACTTCTAAAAATAATACATAGCAGGTCACAGGGGTATAATGACAGTATGATATTGAATATATTTTTGTGTGTTTTATTTTCTGAAGTCAATCAACTCACAATATTACTTCTATTGTTTTCTGTTTATTTTTCCAGACGGGTATTTGGATTTCAGAGGCACGTTGCATTTATCATGTTGCACACAGATGATATTTTTTTTTACCACCAGTACATTTTACTTTTCTCTTAGAATAATACAGTGGCCATAAGTGGGACACTATTATTGACATGAGTTATTTTTATATGATGTATTTGCTTAGTGGATCAGAAAGCAATTGTTTGTCATATCAATCATACCCTGTGCATTTTGCATCTAAGGTTTATGATGGATAGGGTGAAATTGCCTGAAACCAAAGTTCTATGGTTCTATTTATTTATAGCCTCTAGCATTATCTCTACTTCTGTGGAAAGTTTATCTAACTAGTCAATAATTTTCCTTCATGATGAAATTATTTTTATTTTTAAACTCTAGCTTGTTGAGAAACTTATATATAGAAGCTTTGTATGGAAGACACAATAATTATAAAATTATGCAAATATCAAGAATTACACAGTATATTTTATTTTTTTGGTGGAAATTAAATATTTGGTGTGATATTCAGTGAACATGTAGACAGATATTTAAAGTTTATGTTTTTAGCAGCTACTGTAAATTTTCTCTATAACCTGTCAATAGAAATAAGAATTTTCAGTGGCCAGTTTCTTCTCCCTAAATCAGTTAACCAAAATACTTCCTGGAAATATCTGGTTTTCCATTGAAGAAACCTGGGTAACTATTTTAAATTAGATACCTGCCTTTTAGACAGAACTGCAATAATGTAATTAATCACTGCCTTTATCTCAAGACATATTGAGAGAAAACCTGCAGTAAATAATTATAGCTAGGCATTCATGGTTGTCTTGCTTAGGACAAAGAATCTGTCTTGATATTTGCAGGACAGGAGGAGTGAAATTCAGCACCTGCCTAGATTCTGCCTGATTATTTCTATAACATTATATATACTTTCAGAATGAGTTTAGATAATTCTTAAAATTCATCTATTTCCTCATTATTTACTGCAATTTTATGTGATGCTACTCATATGAAGGCATGCAATGCTTATTTTCAAACTATATCCATGCAATAAATCATATATCCAATATAAAGGTGAGAGTTAATTTGTATTTTTAATCTTCTGTGTAAATGCAATCTTTAAAAGCCATTTCTTACTAATCTTACTAATTTTACTAATTTTACTAATTTTACTAATCTCACTAAATTTCCTAATCTCACTACATTTACTAATTTTACATCTTACTAATATTATTATGAAATAAATTTACTTAAATCTATATTTTAAAGTAAATAGTAGCTTCTTAAGCCCCTCTATTAATAAATGTTCTCAATAAATAAAAAATTCAGGGCATTACTTTTTGTAGAGCTGTGCTAAATATTTGTTCTGGGTAGTTCTTCACTTAGTTCTAGTCACAAGAATAAATATGTTTAAACATTTAAATATGACTATAAAGAAAATGTTGTTTTATTATATTCTCATGACAGCCTATGAAGTGATTAATTTTCATGTCCCTATCAATGTCAAAACTCATTTGTGTACGTTTCTTGTTAATCTAGAGAAATATTGTTTGCTAGTCTCAGACAAATTTGCTTTCTTGGAGAAATTAAGGTTATCTAATGAAACCAAACAGGACTGTTTTCTTAGGAGGTGATTTCATGTTCCCTTCCTCTTTATTATGGAGCCAGAAGAACTTGTATTCCTTTTGTGATTAAAGCGAATGATCTTTAAAGCCTAACTGACCCACAGATACCTTCTTCTTATGAAGGGAACTTTGGTCTAACAGTGTAGAACAGATTATAATTCTAGTCAAAATTAGAAAACCATCTGCTGATATGCATTAGTGGTCACTAACAAACTGTTTTTACTGATGAATTTTTAAAAATAAATAAATGAAGTTTCATACAAGCCTTAAAACAAATTTGGGCAAAGCAAATTCAACATGGTCCAGTCCTGGTCATAGCAGAACTAATGCAAAGTCTCTTAACTCTCTGCTGTTATCAGTGTTTTAGCCTGATTAGCAGTGGTTCACAATCATAATTGTGATATTAACATGTCTGCCTTTTACCCAGGCATATATTGAAATATGACTTGGCATAGTCACAAAAGAGGAAGATAGAAGTATTTATCTCATAGCTCTGGAAGGGAGTCAAGGGACCAGCATCCAGATGCAAACACACACCTGAATGAGCTGATAATACCCAAATCCCAGAAATTATATCCATCTGATTTTTTAACTTAGGAAAGCAACAAGTCATTCTTCATGCTAGGCAGATCTTGACCTACGGAAAATTGTTTATAGATACTGGTGATACACACTGGAGTTTGGGTCCCAGAGAAGATAATCTCTTTGCTTTTAACTTCCTTCAGCCTGGCTCTCCAGAGTAAGGTTCTCTTGATTGTGGAAAATAAGAATCAACAAGGACTGCAACTATCAAAACCACAAATCTATCGTGCACTTACTGATTCATTAGTATATATTCTTAACATTTGATTCACAGTTGTTAAAGAGAGATCACATATTAATTGAATGCAACAAATACATGCTTATTTGAAGACCCAGGTTTTTGCCGGTGTCTCAGTTGCTAAGACTTTTTCTTCCCAATTCCCTTGTATTGACAATTTCAATGACAGTACTAACAATCCTTGAGCTACAGGCTTACAATAGTTTTATTCCCAGCTGGGYCTTTCATGAGGGAATATCCAGAAACAAATCATAAATAGTCATCATAGTTGATAAGAATTAGGCTCTAGGAAGAGCTCTTCACTGTAGTAATAGTCTCTTAAGGATCCTTCAACAGAGATGCAAAATTTGAATGAACACTGGATCTATAAACACGTCCCATTAGAGATTTTTTGTGTGGCTTTTCTGTTGCAATTTTAATGATTCTTCTCTGCTCTGCCAAAAGCCATAATTCCCCTGCCTGCTACCAGAAAACAAATATCAGCTTTTGCACTTGTGGGCAGGCAGAAGCTTATGAAGACATTGTTGAAGTTGGAAATTGTCTAAGATATTCTCATGCAGAGATCATCTTAATTAGCATTTTCCCTTATATGTGAAGACAAGCATTTTCCAGAATAATTATATATATATATATATTTGCAAGCGATATGTACTAGAATTTTGCGGTCAATATCAAAGTTTATAATAGACATTGAAAGTCAATAATGAATTTAAAGGAAAAGGTTTCACTTTTTGTCTTTCTCAAGGTAAATAGTATACTATAATATTTTTCCAATATTTCACACTCATCTTCCAAGAAAAAAAAAAWAWTTT
>QVAJ01000014.1:5370757-5386172 GCA_003546035.1 Mixornis gularis | reverse complement strand
TWWWWTKRWTTTTTTTTTTCCAGTTTTAAAGAATAGCAGGTTTTCTGAGTCTGATGTAGTTAGCAAATGGAAGGTTATTCTCCCGGCAATCAAAACCACAATTGATGGAGGATGGAAATAAGAATTTACTAGGCATAAGCAATGTAAGGATAACTTAAGCTTTGGGATGAGATGTCCAGGATTTTTTTTTTTTTTWATTATTTTAAATATGAGTTTACTTTTTTTGCAACATTCATTTTTCTTAGCAGACTTCTGGGTTTTATAGATATAAAGAAGTTTTCCTCTGCTCTCAGGCAGGTGACAGTGTRTTTATTAATGGGCCAAAGAATGAGAATCTAAGATATTTCACAGATAATAACAGCAACATGTAATATTAACAGCAAAGATAATTAATGAACAACAATTAGATTAGTCTAATAATAYTGTCTAGGGATTTTAATATGAAGTTGATAATTGCAGTTTTAGGGACTTTGGTATGGTAGAGAGAGTTCAAGCCTACTAATGACATATTCTGGTAAGTGTTAAATAAACTTGCTAACAATTGGATAATYTATGAGTACCCATACTTTATTTCCTGAAGAATTTCCAAGGTTACTTGTACATTCGAGGTAACTTTAGGAACTGCCCATTCAGTGAAAACTTCATTCCACCAAAACTTACAATAATCTCTAGTATCGGGGTTACTATTTTTAATATGCTGGTGGCCAGATTGAATTCATCCTGTTAATGCATCTCACATAAGCTGCATATTGTGATGTCAAAAAGTCTCTGATGAGAATGCATTTCTGATCACACTCACATGATGCAGTGAGTCTAACCTCAAAGCCCTGTACTCATGAAGTCTTCCTGACACTCCTATAAAATGATCAGTATCCTACAGCTAGTCTCAGACATGTTTCTGATGTCAAGCAATRTGTGTAACCTGCTACTTTTCCCTCAAGATTATTTTATGTGCTCCTGTCTATGAGAATGTGCATATAGTGTAGCGAACACAAATACTTCAGTACTCTACTGCTATCTTTTCAAACATCAAAATCTCAGTGCTTAATGAATAATGGTGAACTGTGATTCAAAGGTGAGGAGGAATAGAAACTACCAAAATCTTCCACTTAAAATCTTTCACTGAATATACCCAAGGGATATGGAATTACTCTCCTTTTTTTTTCTACAGTTTTATGGCAGCTTAACAAAATACTCTATGTATCATCACAAAAATGGTCACGTGTGGTTTAAAATGTGCTACAGAATGACCACAGGCACTCTTTCTTCATCCCCCTGCASTGCTCAGAGAGGGGAGAAAAGGGTAGAGGAGTTGGGAATAAAAGATATACCATACAAAACACTAGAGATGAAAAATATAGTCATTACTGTGTGCTGAGTGTAAAAATTAAAAAAAAATCTGCTATTTTAGCTAATCTGGAAAAAGTCTATGAACTGACAGGTCTTCATAAAAAAATGCCRTGTCCACTTTTGACAAGGCAAGTTACAAAACTGACCTCATCTGAGTTATGGAGAAAACCTGTGGTAGAGCAGCCATCCATGGTAGATGGTCACAGAATTTGTCTACCAAACTCCTGGATAAACTAAATAATTCAACAAATTTTATCTGATTTTAGGAAAAAAATAAATCAAAACCAGTATTATTTTGTAAAGACATGCAGGTGTCAATTGATTTAATTTCTACTGCATCACTGCTGTTTTCTTTGAGTCAAAAATAATGTAACGAACTCTTACAGTTAAATGACAAAACTCYCTAAAATTCCATAACAACATCAGAATAAGAAATCTTATTCTGTACACTAAGTTGTAGGAGAAGGGAATATATCTGTGTTAATTAACATACAGATATGTAACAGCTGTGTTAATTAACCAATACAGCCTCACCCCTGACAAGTCACAGCTATAGCCAATAAAGATAAGTGTGATAAAAGGGAGTGGGTTAGCTAGTGAGGGGAGCATTATGGAGGATTGTGAGGATCATRGAGGAGGAACCTGGGGAGAGTATCACTGCTGTGACATCAGTCTGGGTCTGCAGTTGGAGCCTGTTGTTGGAACCTGCAGTCAGAGTCTGCAAACCAATACCTGCAGCCATAGTTTAGCTAGAAATAACCAGCAGYCAGAAGCTGCAAGAGAAACAGTAGGAACTTGCTRCAGCCAGAGTCAGTGAATAGTTGGAGTTATGATAACCAAGCTGTAGAGAGGAATAAACCAAACTGATAAATAAGAAGTCTGTGTCTTGGCTCATTTCTACCCTCCAACAAGAGGGCTGCTGCAACAAAAAGTGTGGAACTGTATTCCAGTAACACAACAGGTATGAAAATATTCAGTTCTTCATCAGGACCATAATAGAGAACAAATGAGGTCAACCCCAAATTTCAGCACAAAGTGTCAGTGCTTCTTGCAAGGCTGAAGAAGACATGGCCATCTCTTATTTTACAAGATACTGTCAGATGCTGATAAGAAAAAAAWTATCTCTAAAAAGTAGACTACTGTGAACAATTAGCTATTTAAATATGTGGTCTTCTTTTCCCTTTTCCCAGTGTATCACAATTAATACTCTTGTCTTCTCCCGAATTACCCCTATATAGCCTGTACTGTTCTTGCTTTGTACCATACTTTTGCCTTAGAATTTTATGCTATATGTGTACATACATGTAAAGGTCTGCTGCAGAGTTTTCTGCTGAGATATGATTATCTAAAATAATTAGACTTACCATCAACTGGAATATACTGCTGCAAAGTAAAACTGGAATGTGCTCTGGTTTTCTTAATTTAAGGGGAGAAGTCACTTTACTCTGAATTACAACAGTAATATTGTATCACTCTTAATGTCCTCATCTTAATTAGTATTTAATGACTTMTACCAAGTGACAAAGGTTCAATGGGACACAATGCCCTTTCCTGCCCTTTTCCTACCAGACAATTTATAGGGCTCCTGTTGTCAATCTAATTGTACAATATCTCTTCAGGACTCTAATCTACTCCACTGGGCCCCAGTCTGGATCAAAATAGAGAATCATACAGAAATGTTAAAAGAGATACAATAAACGCCTGAAACAGCAGGYCTCTGTTAAAATGTATTCCAATAAAAGAAATAAATGTGACCATAACCAGTGCCAGGTGGCAYCAATGTGGACTAATTGCTTCAGTATTAATTGAAAAACTAATTAGTGGGGAAAAAAGTGGGTTTTTTTCTTCAAATGCAAGAACATTCTGCTCCGGAGTTAGAAATRTATAAGATAAACTTACTTTTCAACAGTTCACAACTCAAAGAATGATGACGTGCAGCAAAGTATTGTGGCTGTTTAATTATTGTTCCTGAGATGTTACGGACAATGCAAAGGGGAACCCAGTGTTATTGAAATGCATATCTGAAACATGACACACTAATTACCATGAAGATGGTTTACTTCTCCYCATAACCTCTTCCCTTTACCTGTGGCTTTAAAAAGAAAGCAACAGAGAAACAGACCAGCAATTTCAGTGCTGGTTAGAGCTTGTTCTTAGCTGTGGAATGCTAAATTAGACAGTCATCTGCGTTCCAAGTAAATGAAGCAGTCCTATTCTGCCCAGGGTGCCTGGATAATGATCACACACTAAAGGTTATGGAATTAATGGATAGAGGAAAAAAGAGTAAATTTTATCTCTGTGCTACAACTGTACATCAAATGTCTGCTTATCAATAGTGTAAAGAAAAAAACAAAGKGTTTGCTTCTTACTGAGAGGGCGTAAAACACTTGTAGGGATGCCTCACTTACTTCACAGTAAAGAATTTCTTCCTAATATCTAATCTAAATCTACTGTCAGTTTAAAGTCATCCCCCTTCTCATGTCAATAYATACCCTTGTAAAAAGTSTCACTCCAGCCTTCTTATAGGCCCCTTTCAGAGGCTGACAGGCTGCARTAAAGTCACTCCAGGGCCTTCTTTTCTCCAGGCTGAAAAAACCCAACTCCTACTTTCTTAGCCTCTCCTCAAAGGAGAGATGGTCGAGACCTYTGATCAACTTGGTGGCCTGCTCTGGACTCACTCCAACAGGTCTTGTGCTGAGAACCCCAGAGCTGGATGCAGCACTGCAGGTGGAGTCTCAGAATCCCCTCYCTGTCCCTGCTGCCCACGTTGCTTGGGATGCAGCCCAGGACAAGTTTGGCTTTCTGGGTTGCAAATGCACAGTGCTGGGTCATGTCCAGCCCCACATCCACCAGCAGAAAGAAATTAATTATACTGGAAATTGTCATTTAAATCATCCTAACCCCAAGAGGCACGACTATGACTTTTTCTGAAATTCTCAGGCCCTACATGCCTCCACAGCTACTGACACAGGAGTAAATTATATGCTGAAAGGCAATACTTGTCTTTCCAAACTTTGCAGACAGAAGGAAGGTAATTTGTAGGGCAAAAAGAACAACAGAAAGTTGTTTGTATGTACATTTTCTGAATTCTTTTCAGCAATAGTAAAAGCCACATTATTTCAGCTTTTGTTATTCTTTTTGGATTTGGGCTGCTTTTACATAGGAAACACCCAGAAGAGTGAATTTCTTGCACAAACTGCAAAATTACCCAGTTGCTCCCATTTTAGACTCGAAGGGCAAGATGCACATGGTAGGTCTTTTAATGAAGTGAGAACTTCAGTTGATTAATTGTCTCTCATTAAGAGATAGAAGAAACAGTCCGTATGAACTTCTTACCTACAAAGTTCATCATCAGAGATCTAAGTCACAATCTTTTTCTCAATATTTGCTTGGATCTCTGAAGGTTTAACTTATCATGCATGAAGCGATGTATCCAAGAAAATCAGCATCAAAACTTCCATTTGATTTCAGTGAGAAAAGAGACTTCAGTCCTGTTTTAATGCTTGCGCTTCATGGTTCTCCAGTTTAATTGCAGAGTTTTAAGTTGGAAGTTACTTGAAATTCAGTCTTTGGTAGCTTCCAAAGCGTCCAACACTAAAAGCTGTAAAATCATTATCTATTAAAAACTTAATTAATTTGGAAAAAATACCTTCATCTGTATTTTTTGCATGGCTAAAATTAATTTCACTTACATTGTCCCTGTTTTTATACCTAAAAAAACGCAATCCAGTGGCATGTCTAATTTTTTAAGTGTKAATAAAAATGAATGATAGACTTTTTAGAACATGTTTTCTGCAGTGGGAAGATTTTTATAATTCGTARGAAATAATTTTATTTGACATAAATTATTTTTTAACTTTTTCTCATTTTATAAATTCTTTTTCAGGCCACAGAAATTATAGTTTATAGGTGACTTGTATTTTTTTATTCTGCAGTGTACATCTAGCTGCTAATTTCCTTGGCAAAAATTATCTCTTCCATGTAATAGAATTATAAGTAAAACATAAAAAAATGGAAGGATTTAACACAGACTTTGATCCAGGTAGGGATATAAATATTGCTTGAATCATATAGGCTTGAGGTGTACATCCCAAAAGGAAACAGGGATAATTAATTACAAGTAGTATTTCATTTGTTGCCTGCAATTAAAATCTGAATGAGATCCAAAGCATTTGGCTGAACATTCAGTACTTGGCTTCAGCCACATTATAGCAAAGTGTGGTTTCCAGATCCATGGAAGGGTGAGATATCTCCTGATAACTTATGTTCCAAGCAATGGTGCATCATTACTAGACTGGCAGCAAAAAGATGTCTCTGTATTCAATAAATACGTTTGAATAACTGTGCTTGACTTTGTTTTGGGATCCAGAGCACAGAGATTTATTTTTTTGAAGACAAACCTCTTCTTTTAAGTCACAGAAGAGGAACACCTAACACCAACACAACTGTGTTGACTGGGGTACTCTGCCAGAAGTTGTAGTTTCTTATATGTGTTCTCTGGGCATCTTTAAAAACAAAAGAACATGTTGAAAAGTACAGAGTGGCATTTTTAAACCTATGCTCAGTGTTCCATGCACAACTCTTTTTCTCCTTTTTCTTTCTTTTCTCTTTCTTTCTCTTTACCTCTTTTACTATTAAATAAAATACACCAAGTTTTTTGGCATCAACATCTTACCTTGTTTGGTTTTAATCATATTTTTTGGGTATACTTCMAATTTTTCTGGGTCTGATCTCTTTTATTCACAGATGCTTAGTTTCCTTTGCTCTTCTGTRTTTAAACTGGATTGTAACACTCCTCAGTCCTAGGGCTAAATTTCCAGAGCACTGGAATCTAAATGATACTTTAGTATTTATGAGAAGCTGAAGAAGTACTTCAGAAATACAACTAGTCTTTATTAATAAAAAATTATACAAATTATGGAGAGTTTGGAACATGTTGAATATGTTAGATTAATTCTACCAATCTGAAAATGTACCAAGAATTCATTCTTTATGTTTYGTTTGGAACATAGCTAGTTTCCACTGATATCTGGATGGCTTCTTTATCTTTTAGTTAAAATATTATCTCCTAATGCTATCATCTTAAATGTGTCTAGCTATCATGAAACACTTGTGAAAATGCCAAATGGAAAATTACCACATCAAAAGGAGTATCTGCCAGTGTCAAGAGGCATCCCAGACCATATCACTCTGCCTTATTATAACAGKACTTGTGTCACCATATAAGGTACTAAGCAAGATCAGAGCTGATGAGTTTGGCAAAGTAAAACGTCACCTCTGCTGAAGAGTGCTTGCAACATAATTAAGGAACAAATGCAACACTTCATGGTAATGGAAAAGGAGAAATGGAAACCACAAGGAACATATCAGTCTTTTAATTTCAGTGGTTTTATGTGGTTGATCAGGTGCTGAAGTAAACAAGATGTCAGCTATCTAAAAGCTGTGGGGAAGGAGTTGCCGCAGTAAGGGAAAGCACTCCTCCCAAAAACAGGTTAGAAGTTTCTGTAATGATAGAGCCCATTGGCTCCTGCCCACTGACAGAGTGTTTGCAGGTAGTTGTTCTGGAAACAAGAAGGGGCTAATGAGTATAAATGATAATGCAATTTCTGTTAGTAGTACAGGCTCTACTGATAAAACTACAGCATTACAGTTCCCCAGTAATAGTGAGTAGTACCAGATGGATTCAAAAACGAAATGATTGCCATATTTTAGAAGGGTCAACAATTAGGTAACAGGGGATCTAGAAACTGGAAAGATAGGAAAGTAGAAATGCTAAATACAGGGATATTTCTCAATCCTAAACAAGTTTTTTAACACTTGACTTTTGAACACATTATTTCTTAAATTTTAGATTTTGTGGGTTTGCTGTTGGTAAGATAGAAACCAACTTTAATTTGTGTGTTTTATGCATTCCTTTAAATTTTATAAGGTACATGTAGAAACACCTACCTAAGTGCTTATTTGGAATCAGTAAGCATTCTAGGAAGAAAAAATATCCAAACRACCTCTGCACCAAAAGGAAAGAACAGAGTCAGAGTCACAGCAGTGGACTTCATGGAAGGCTCATTACCAAAAATGTTCTTCAATGTATTTTTCCACCCCTGACCTATCTTGCAAATGAAAGATGACTTGTGGTGCYTGGTTGCCACCTGGGTTAAACCCAAGCTATTAAACAATAGCTTGCACAAGCTTGACCTTTCTGTTGAACAGGCTGGCTGGCTGCAGAGCTAAGATCCATGGCTTTTTAATGATGGATCTGTAACATAGAAAAGAGTAGGTCATCAACGCTCAGTAGAATCCCAGATATTAAGTAGGGTATAGTATCTATTCATCTTTTGGTGAAAAATAAAGTAGACTTATACCTCCTTCTAAATTTATTGCCATTTTTATGYTAATTGTAGTCTTTGCAAGGGGCAGATGGGGCATACAGGTTAATGTTAAGAAAGTGCAACTCAGCTTACATCAATATTTATTTAAGGTCTGAATTTGGCCTTCTTTGAATAATTCATGAAGGAAAATGTATATTTATATCATCTTAATTTCTTTTCTCCCAAGAAGTTTTGATATAGAGCAGTTTATTTTCTATATGAAATGCAGATTAATGTTTTCCTTATTTAGTCAGTACTTCCAGTTAAGGTCTGAAAATAACWGTTCTATAGAAACAGAGAGCTAGTTAGCAGTTGAATTTTCAGCATCTCACCAAATTTTTGATAGAAAATGCAAGTTGAGGGCATTTCTAATGTATTTGAACTAGTATTAGTGTGCCTGTCAATTTGTCCTTTTTCTTTATTTACACATACACACACACACRCTCACTCTCTAAATGATCTACCACACATGGGAAAAAAAGATACAAGTTCTTTCAGCTTACTGAAACTGAAAGATTTAAGGCAAATGCACTTTGAAAAAAATAGTTTTTCAACTCCCATCAAAGATATATACTGCAAAGCAGTATATCAATTTAACTTTATTACTTCAAGTTTTGTTATTGCCTCAAACTTTGTGACATCACCTTTGAATAATACATGTGCAAAATGCATACTAGAATGACTGAATGGAATAAAAGAAAGCTATGAAAACTATTTTGCTTTAGGAATTAATTTATTTACTGATAAATGTGTTAATATTAAGTGTTTAGTAATAATGCAACAATGTGAAAATGGAATTATACTTTATTCTCATAACTTAATGATGAAAATAAGAACCCCTTTATAAATCTTGATAATGCATATTAATGTGCATACCAAAATTGATAGTGGGGCTTTATTAGAATAACTTATGTCCCAGGAAAAACTTAATTCATGCATCAGAAAAATTTTCTTCTGACCATTTTCTAAACAGTTTTTTAAATTTGTTTTAAAGAAAAAAAAAATGTTCATCTTAAACATATCATTTCAAGCAGCAGAATGTAAATCAGGAGATTGTGAAATGTGACTATTCCTTCTGAGAGAAATAACAATGTTAAGCTGGAATAAAAAAAATGGGCTTACAGTTTTGTAGAATGTGAATAACTATTTCCAGCTGGAACTTTTGAATCTTTTTTTTGACTTCTCAGGATATGGTTTATTTCATAAGGAAGAAATCAGTGCAAACACTAGCCACAGAAGATGATGATGGCTTAGTTAAAGGTGTTAATGAGAAATTAAAATTTAAAAAAAACTAAAAAAAAAAAATTTCATCCCTTGCTAACTTTTTTAGGACAAAAATAGCATCCTAATGATATCTAAAAAGGTTTTTCATCTTAACTGTGAAATACGATCAGTTTGTCAAAACCTAGAGATAGATATTAAASTTTGACTCCAAGGTATGAGTGAAGGCATTATTTTACTCTGAACTGAGAATTTTAAAGTATTAATTAGAGAGCTGTGGAAGAGGTGTGATATGCTGAATTAATTGATGAATTGCTTGTTTGATTAAATTATGATTAAACAGATTTATTTTTATTTCATAATCTAATAAATCATAAATTACTCTAAAACTAGTTCTGTAATTACACATACAGTAAATGAAGATATCAATGTTTAATTAACAAAGGTCCTAACTATAGCACTTTAGGCTCTATTCATTAAGGAAAAGCTACAGTAACTATGCTGGCTTAACCCTTAGTTTCATTGAGCTTCAGTGAAATGAAATAATTGTGTATGAAGAACTAGGCTCATTAGTGAAAGGGCTTCAGGGTTATCTTGTTTTCTCAAAGAAGAGACTTCTGGGTGTATAGTCTTGCTTGTTGTAAATTATACCTGTGTCTGTATTCATGAATATTTACTGATTTCCATCACACAAGATTCTGATGCTAAGCACATTAAATAGCTGTTGGRTCAAATTAATCTTGACTATGACTCCAAAACTGCATTATGATTTTATTGCATCTATCTTTTATTGAGTAAAGCTAAAACAAGGTCAGTTTGGAGATTGTGAACTGTGATGTCATACAAGTTCAAAGAAAATTAACTGAAGATGTAAAAATTCCTTCAAACTTTTTTGAGTCCTCTTTCTCGTTAATCAGAGATAAGGGTGTAGACAGAAGTCGGTGCTTCATGCAGATGAATACCTGACAATGAGTTGTAGTTTAAACTAATGAATTTGGGATGTAGAATCCAAAGCTGTGACTTCTGCATATTCGTAAAAAACAGAGAGGATGTTCAAATGTATCAGAGTAGTGAGGATTGCTCTCCAACCCCTTCCAAAGACAAGAACCATAAGGCTAACCACCCCAAATGCACAYATACCTATTCACACAGTTTAGGCAACAACAAGGAGGAAGTGGAGTTCTGTGAGGAGTCTGGGAGTTATGATATCATAAGATTCATTAGAGACTCACTTGACTCAAGGACCACAATGGATGCCTACAAATCCAAAATGTTGCACCATAAATGAGCTACTATGAAAAACAAAATCTCCATACAAGGCAAAACCAGAATGRAGTTGCATTGATGATCTCTTTGGAYCTGGAAACAAATATTGACCCAGCTAGTCTAAAGAAAAGAATTTATATAAAATATAAAAGAATTACCAGACAAGTAATCACCTGACAAAAGTGAAGCTGAGGTGCTTTTTGTGTGAAATATATCTAGAGTGAAATTAAAATTGTTTTTACTGAGTTTTCATGGTTTTATTCTTCACAAACCACAAAGTATATGGTTTTATTCTCAGATTAAAAAAAGATAAAAAGTATAATTGCAAAAAAAAAAGGTAGGTATTTCTAGTAAACTCTTTTAATTAATTGTTCCTGTGCAGTAAGTCCCATAAAAGTTCAACATCTAACTTTTCAGCACTGCTGCATTTTTGTGCTTCTAAAGTATTGTCACAGCTGCAGAACAGAGTTTGAATTTAACACTAACTGTGAGTCTTACAACAAAACCATGACTTAACAAGCCCTTATTTCTATTATCACTGGAAATAACAGCATAGTCACAACCCAGCAAAATCATGTATGCTCTGAGATCTCAGAGCAAGTTTAAAATTATCTCTGTCAATGATGCATATGTGATCATGAGTTCTAGGATCCATAAAAAGACTTCAGCAACTGTATTTTTACATTTATTAAACTATTTCTTACTAATGAGTAATTTCTATTCTGAACTCAGATACATTTGTTATTAAAACTTTGGCATATGAAATTTACTAGCCCATGGAGAACTATTTTTTTTTTCCCAGCTGAGCTGGAAAACAAAGATATGATACCAATATTAACCAAACAAAAATTAGTTTTGTTGTAAGATTACAATTGCCATCATAATATCTCCAAGCTCGGCAACTAAATATATAAAATTATGTCTTCCTCATCTCATTGTCATAAACTAAATTAACCATGAGTAGCAGCAACATCATGAAATTGATTATGACAGTGTATCTTTTCATTTTGCTTTAGAATTCTAAAAGAAAAAAAGAAATAGACAAGTTAAGTTGAAGCTGTCAACTATACTTGTGTTAATATTTCGATTTCAGCATTTGTATTTCAAACACATAAATTTATTATTAAACATTTAAACAATTTTTCAACTTTTGRCTGACTTCAAAACAGAAAAAAACTTTCCTCTTTGGCAGGCTGCAATGAAGAGTAATTCTTGGAGTTACTGGGGGTCCTGAACCCAAAGCACATTTGTAGCAGTTAAAAGATGGTGCACAGAGAGCCTTACTAATGACACGACTTGAATTAATGTTAAAATAATGCATTATTTACTATTGTACTACTGTTTTCATTGTTTCTTTAAAGAACTCTTCACTTAATTCTTTTTTCAGACTACACACACATATTAGGTTTCCCCTTGCAAATGCCATCTTCGAGAATATAAAAAAAAAAAAAAATCAGTACTGAAATTCTTATAGTTCTGTGTGCAGTTTCTGACTGGAACAGTGCAGATTCTTGGGAAAGAGTATAAGAACAGGACGTGTAGTGGYGTTTCCCCAAATGCTTGCATTCTCCCAGTGCACGATTTGTGGCTCAAGGTCTTCCTGACTCATATGTGATTTCTTTCTTCTTTATAGACCTAAAAGGATTTTTCTTCAAAAATCTGTCCAAATCTTCTTTTGAACACACATAAACTTAGAGCACTCGAAATGTCCTCTGGCAAACAGTTCAATAGCTAAGTATTTCCTTTTATTTGTTCTGAATCTGGCACCCTGGACCTTTGACTAGGAAAGAGAGTAAACAACGTTCTCCATTACTCTCAGAATATTAGGCTTCTATTTTTTTTTTTGCCTCTGTAGATTGCAGATGAAAAAGCCCCAGTATAGACTCACAGCTATTAGTGTTATTAAGTCTTCCATTGCTTTATCTCCACAGTAAATGCATCAAATAAAACCAAAATATTTCTTCTCATTTTCAGCCAGGAACATTGTGTCACAAAGGGGGAAAAAATCCAGTTTTAGCCTATTTGCATTTCAAATGAATTCTCCTTGCTGTAGTCCACTGATATGGAAATAGGGAAACTTGTCTATTCACTTTTCCTTTGTCTAGGATGTCCTACCACATGTCATTAAATGCATAAAAATAATTCAAGGTTTTCTGGAAGGGAAAAAGATAAAAAAATCTTCAAATATGTCTTCAACTATTTTCCTATTCGTAAATTGGATTATATCTACTTACATGCATAAAACACTGTTAATCACCTAATTATTGTATATCCTTATTTTCCYCCTATCTTATGCTATTTTTGACTACTGTACTTATTTTCTGTGTTTTTAATCTTCACACCGAGATTTAACCTCCATAGAAAAAGAAACAAACAAACACTTYTTTCCCTTCTTTTTCTTGTACATTCCTCATTGCTGAATATGAAATTGGAATGATAACTTGAGTCAACAAGTACTTAAAAAAACTTATTAAAAAAAACCACCTCCACTGCACATAACTTTATTTGATTCACATTCATTATGATTTCTATGTAGTTTGATTTTTAATGTCCAGATTCTAAGTCTAATTCACAATAAATATGCCACTGATGATGTTGAAAAAGATGCTTTCCACAAAAAGGAAATAATTTGGACATATATTTGGAAAAATGAGTTGACATACATTTGCAAAAAGTAAACAAGTAGACTAGATCACTTATCGCAGAAGTACTTTAAAGTCAATACAGCTGTAGAAATTGATATCTGCTTAATGTTCATCATGTTTTTCACCATCATTAGATAATCAGGTCTTTGTTACACTGACTTTCAGTTTCACATCCTGGTTTCTCTACAAAATACCCATATAATGTGCTTTTGAACATGTTCTACTTGTGTCCAAAACAAGCTTGGTCCACAAGTAGCATACATCTCCTTTTAAAATGTGACAACAAAAATATGCATGCTTTGAAGCCAGGAAAGACATATATACACCAGATGATGCTGCAACCATCAATTTCTTAATTATTGTTCTGAAAATATTTTATAGCTCTRTTCTCTTCATCATGTGAAAGGATGATAGGGAATGCACATGCATGAGCTGTGACAGTTATTTCATTTTGAAACTGTGCTTCTGAACAGTGCTCTACCATTATGTTATTCATGTTTCTAGGCATGTGAAAATGAATATAATAATAACTGCCTCTATGAATTGTCCAGGGCATCCAGAAGTCCTTTGATCAATACTTCCTATAGTCCTTATTTTTGCATCTTTCTATAATTCATGGTAGATGTAGTGAGTGTACTGTTACTTCACCATCTGGTGAATAAGAACTATACAATATTTTATCTGAAAATCCTGAGGTATTTGTTTGAAAACCCAAAACATCTTTTTTTCAATTTTTGACTATGTAAAGGATCATATTATATTAGATCAAAAATGGGATTTGTATTATTTGGAATCATAAATATTACCTCTTCCAAGCTTATGTTCTGGARAGTGCATGACTTTTTCCTCACAGCATTCATACCTTGTGAGTTCTCTTTTCCCATAAGATACCAAGATCTACTAAACACCAAATTTAAAATTTTTTTTAAATTTATTAATGAAATATTGAAGTTCTCTAGAGCTTTTTTGTTCTGCATAGGTAGAATAATATGTCTTGTTCTTTTACCATTGATAAAGGACTTTATACTGACTTTAATACTGAATGAAAATTATTATGCTATCCTCTATAAATTATTAATAGCACCTGTCAAGATATTTCACTGCAACATAATGGTTGTTTCAAGGTTTACATCTTTAGTTTTATTTTCYACTGTGCTTATCCATCTCTTAATAAATTGTATTTCAACTGAGGTTAACATGTAACACTCAGTATTTTTTGAATAAACTGAATATCTGGATGTATGATGTTTATGRAAGGTGTAATCTGCTAACTCTCTGTTCTCCCTAAAGTTTACTGCCTGAATTAAAGTTTAAGTCTGATYCTTGACCTACTGTCTTCTCAAAGCAGAAAAACAGATCCTGCAAGAATGAGGTTCTATTATGACAGTGATTAGAYATGTGCCATTTGAAAAACTGACAAATGGGATTTTAGATAAGAGACAGCAAGGTATTTCAAGAAATAGCAACAATTACATACTGCTCTTCTGCAGAACTTATAAACTGTAAGAATGGGAAATAATAGATATTTATTCCCTTAAAGGAAACAACAACAACAATTAAGTAGGAAACTCAGTTGTAAGGGTAAGTTACCTGCACTACAAGTATTCTACCACAAACTTTTCATGAACCTGATATAAATCCTATTGATGTGAAATAACRTCTCATCCAGGAAATATTGTAGCAGTCCACCCCTCCACAGTTCTTTTTTGTGAGTTTTCAAATATTTTCCTGTCATTTTTCACTAAAGCCATGCACTTGGATTAAACTCCCTATTTATCTGCTTTATAGAGGACATAGAAGATTTGCTGKTTTTTATAACTGTAGCCATCCATKTGGTGTCAGGTCTAATCACCTTTTCTAGTACCTACATTCTGGATAGGATCAGGCAAATACCTAGACTGTGTCATAGATAATCTTTATTTAAAGAACTCAGCCTACTGCCCTCCCAACATTTGCAGTTCATAAATTTGCTGAGGTAGATTTTTATGACTTTAGTTACTAATAAGAGTCATCATAGATGGCTTCCATCTGTCTTCAGTCTTCATAGATCCTCAGAGCCCTTGTAAACCCTTATCATCAGAAGTATTCTTTGGCATGAAGTGTCACTCTTTTATTTGTCTAATGGGTAAAAATACTCCTTTGCTCGCTGTGAGATTGTTCCCTCGCAGTTTCATCTGATGTCTCAATAATTCACCCTTTCCACTCCCATCTCATTGTGCTGTAACGCTCATAATAGAGGGTTGRAATCCACTTACATGAAATAAGTAATATAGCTATTTAAAGTCCTTATTGAACTGTGTGCTGGGTTTGGTTGGGGCAAAATTAACTTTAATCACAGGGGCTGGTATGGAGCTGGGTTTTGGTTTTATTGCTGCAAACAGTSTGATAATATAGAGATGTTTTTRTTATTGCTGAGCAGGGCTTACACAGAGCCAAGGCATTTTCTGCTTCTCATACTGACACTCCAGAAGGGGGGCTAGGAGTGCATGGGAAGTGGGGAGAAGACACAGCAGGAAACCTAAAATGATCAAAGGGATGTTTCAGACCATATAGCATCATGCTCAA
>QVAJ01000014.1:5344393-5368715 GCA_003546035.1 Mixornis gularis | reverse complement strand
TTGTACAATGTCAGTATACTGGATATCAGCATACTTTTTGCCTCAATGCTGCCTCACCAGCTTCATTGTACTGTGAAAAATTTTAGAAGCTATGTTTTCATAGTCCTGCATTTTGTTTTTTGGTTTTTTTTTTTTTTTTTTTTCTCTTCATTAGTACCTGTAGAGGGAAGCGACATAACTCCTTGATTTACAGAAGATTTAGGAGGTGAAAACTGGATGRGAAATAGACAGAATTTTAGCCATTTGCAGTGGATATATGGAATGGAGGAAAGACTTCTAAGAGAGTGGTAAGGAGGTAAGGATTAGGTCACTTACACAAAAAAAACAAACAAAAAAAAACACCAAAAAAAACCCAAACAAACAAACAAAAAAACCCGAAAAAAAACCAAAACCACATAAATAAGAGTAATGGTAAGAACAAGTTATAAGCCAAAAGAAAATGAACAACTGAAAAAAAAACCAGAGAAAACAGTGGAGACAGAAGACAAAGTGTGAATTTATGGAGAGAAGTAAAAGGGACAAAACCAATATTCAAGGGACATATGAAGATAAATTCACTATAAATACCTAGCTGATAAAGAGGAAAAACTATTTACCCACAAATTTCCTGGAAAGTGGAAACTCAGTAGAAGAAGAAAAGTTGTTCTTTGCTGTACTGAGCYAGCAAGCAACTAGGAAAAAATTGCAGCTCAAATTATCCTGCTTAAATTTATGCATATAATTCCTTTTCAATTTCAATGAACATTACCTGAATAGAAAAAAAATAGATTCCTATATTTGTACAATAAGGAATAAATAATAATTAAATATTACCAAATAAATAGCCATAAATAAGTGTAATCACATACACATATACAGAGGAGACAAATAATTAGATTTTTGCATTTGCTTGAATGAGTTAAGATGATAAACATGCTTTCACATTAATTTAAATCTTTGTGAGTCCAGTTATTTTATTTCCTAATAGGAATGATCTTATCTTCTGGGTCATTTATCCTTCATGAGCTCATACTTTCAAGGTGAATGGATTTCACTTAAGGAGAAAAAATATATTGCTTCCAGCCACGCTCTATAAATGTTGTCTAGTATCCTGTCAGTGTTTTAAAAGCCAAGTGATAAATAAAATGGCAAAGGTYGTTTTAACTGATGAGAACAAAATGCTTCCACTTTATTATACACCACCAAAATGTAAAGGCACCTCAGTTCTGTAGAGAATCTATTAWAGTTCTACCTCTTTACAAAATAGGACGAAAGAAATTAAAACTGTCTTTGAAATAATTTATTTCAAAGAATACGTATGGAGGATTGACTAAGTGTGAGGTGACATCATCCAGTAGTACACTATCTAAAATTAGTGCACGGTTTTAGTCTTGCTTTTCAAACTGTCGCAATGAATGAGACTGATGACAGAAGTTAATGAACTAAGGAGAATGAACTAGGAAGAAGTTAATCAACTAAGAAACCCCCAACTTGCTTGCCAGCATGGCAATAGGAAAAGCAGAAAAGCCCCTGGCTCTGTGTAAGTCCTGCACAGCAATAACAAAAACATCTCTACGTTATCAACCCTGTGCTCGGCACAAATCCAGAAGACAGCCCCATACCAGACACTGGGAGGAACATTAACCCAGCTGAAACCAGCCCTTATAGATGTAATCAGATTGTTATCTTGTTTTTTCTTTTAAGCAGAAATTAAGCAAACTTAAAACATTGTGTTTTGTATTGAGTGATAACTCACAGTCCATTATAATTTTGTGGAACTCCTTTATGTTCAGAGGAAGAATGAAACTGGAGGATAAGACTGGAACAAATAAAGGTAGTTCATTTTAAACTGCATCAGTTGTTGTCAAAACTGTTGGCACATTTCTTCATTCTTACATTTTTGAGTCAAAATTCATAATAGCTTTTACATTAAAATGAACATACAGACTTTCATGTATGTGTACACACATACAGACAAAGACATGGTGCTAAGGAAATTATAGCATTTTCCAGGGATTTGGTTTTTCATTTGGAAAAACAAAAAACTGTTGAATCTGAACCTTCTGGGTTGAGGTACTACTAAGAATATCTGTTAGAAAAAGAGCTTCAAAATGGGATTGCTTGATCTAAAAGCACTACTTAGTCATAATAACTAATAAGAATGAAGGATGAAAAAAGAAATTAAAGGTTCTTCTTGGAGGTATAGAATAGATTTATTTTTTTTTCCAGGGTGTTCTTCCACAGCAAACAGAGTTTCAGGAAATTTTAATTTACCCAATTTATGTTAGATGTCAGTTTCCAGCATTGGAGGGATACAACAAAAAACCCACCAAACCCCTGTGAAACAACAAAAACCCACTTAAACATATTTTTCTTTTTTTTTTCTTTTTTTTTCTTTTTTTTTTTGTAGGTTTAAAGGTATTAAGAAATTAGTTCTTCTATGCACTTAGATATGTTTAGGCACAATAAGAAGCATGCATGATTATTTAAATGAATTCCAGTTCACAGCCTGAAGACTAGCAGATATTTTAATTATTCCAAACAATGGATGTCTAAGAAGAAACAGAGAAAGCACGGAACAAGATAACAGTGTGTTAAAGTTTTGTAATTTCTTTTTCATTGTCTACAAGTATTACTACTATGATTTAAATCTGTTTTAGGATATGGTAGCAAATAATATGAAAAAACCAGTAATTCTGTGAATTTGAAGTATATGAAGTGCATAAACAATCCATGTGATAAGCAGGTATTTATTCAGTGGAAAATGAAGAAGGCAGGTAYGGACTCCCAGAAAAATTTGTCACGGTGGATTTGATGGCACACTAAATTAAAATATCTCTATTTTTTATTTTAATATAGAAATTATTCTGGTTTTCAGCAGTAAGAGAACCATTGCGTAATCTTGAATAATTAACAATATTTTACTGAACCTATATAAATTTATTAGGTAAAATAATAATTATCTAATAAATGCTAAAATACTTCCATTAGACTTAATTAAGCATAACATGAAGATAAATTTAAAATAACAGAAAAAAACTCAGGGCATTTAAATGTAAACATACTTTTTCTTTTATTTGAGCCACATGTGCAGAAAAAAAAGATACTGAATCATTTTAGAAGATAGGGAATTAATTAAAGTTCCCATTACTTTCCATCTGCAGTTTTGCATATATCCATTCAACACAGGTAGCCTTTCATTGTTATTTCTGTAATGTCTTTGAAAGCTACATGAGACCTTGAAGATAATATCTTCCTGCTTCAGAATGTATCCAGGAATGATAAATTTGATTGATTCATTTATATTATTATTATTATTATTATTATTATTATTATTATTATTATTATTATTATTATTATTATTATTATTATATTATATCATGCTACTATAGTAACACTGCTGTTACTGGTGATTTCTGTTGTCCCTTGTGTCCTAAGAGCACTGCTAGCAAAAGTGGAATGATTAGTATGGTGCTCTGGAGTTATCTACACCTGCTTTGATTGATTTAGCTGTCAATTATTTGAAATGTCAGACTGAAATGGAGAGATCYAGACTCGTGGATGACTTCTCATTGAACCAAGACAGTCTGTTAGAGGCAAAAGTTTCAATCAAATGTTATCGCTGTTTGCATATTGTATTGGAAACCTCTGCACCAGGTAAAAGCTCAATAAGTGAAATATTGCATTAGTTTACTAAAACAAATACAGATCAGGACTCTTCTCAGAAATGCAATCAATGAAGAATACTTTCCCTACCTCAGTTTGTATTTTAACTGCACAAACTTCACATTCAGATGAAAAATTCAGTAGTTAAGCACTTAAAGTAAGGAGCCCTGAATACTTTTACCAGTAAAGAACAAAGGCCCCATTTTTAAGACCTTTGATGGATAAACTATAGATAAAGATTCTGGARTACTTTAAAATCCAAACAAAGTGAAATAAAAATCATTAACCAAGGTTAGGAAAATGACTTKACTTTATTTAACACTTGTAAAAATCCTACCTACGAAAGAAAACTAGAAATGGTGTTTAATACATTCTGGATAGTATTGTGTACTGTTAAGTGAGATAGCAGTGCCACGGTGGGCAAGAGAAAAGCACATCAGGTTTCTTAAACGGTACACACTTCCCTATGTGAGACACTGGCTATATAAATATCAATTTCTGATAAAGTTTTCAATTGATAAAGTTGGATTGGGGTAGCTCAAAACCAGTGCAGTAGTTAGATAGAGCATATACTATTACTTGGCTACAAGTATTTTAGGACTACAGACAAAAATTTGAAAGAAGAAAATGAAGTGAGATTTTTTTGTTTGTTTGTTTTGGGGTATTTTATGTCTGCTTTTCTTTTTTGTTTTGCCTTTGGGAATGACTTCTTTTCCAATAGTTCTATCTCCATCTTAAATAGTATTAAATCACTTCTGACAGATACCTCGTATGTGGTGCATCTGAAAAAGAATAAAACTTCAGAAACCTACTGGTTTGTTACAAGTACTATAAGTTGCAAAGGAATAATATATCCCTGCTGCTCTGTGAGATCAGTGGTAAAAGGTTATATTGGACACATTKTATAATTTACTTCCTCATTAAAATTAGAGCAGCTTCATGGAAGATTGAAGATATATATATATAATCAGTAAACATTCGTGTATTTTTACAGAAGTAGGAGGGGAGGCTTTCTAACTGAGTCTTGTTTTAAGGTACAATTAATCTGATCTATTTTGGGAGTCTGCTTTAAAACGAGGTGAGCCATGCCTTACAAGTGCCTATTCATCTCTATTGTTTATAGAGGGAGTTTAGGGAGTTTAGGTGACTTACAGACAGCTACATGCATTCAGATGAGTCCTGCATTTTGTAACTACAGAGAGAAAATGACACTTTAGACCTTTGACAAAAGTGTTGACAGATGAAAAGATATGAAAAAAAATTACATTTAACAATATTTTTATTTTATTGACTTGGAGGCTGATTTTTCACTTTTCTTTTAAAAAGGGAATAAATATTTTCAGTAAATGTTTTAATCTTCTTGGCGTTTTTCTGCTTATCAAACTCCATGTTTAATGCCTTTAGAAATAGAGAATATTATGTAGCCCATTACTGAAACTTTGAGGTTTTTTCAGGATATATTTGGGTGGGATTCTTTGTTATAGTATCGGCAACCTCTGTTCCTAAAATATTTTGCATGTGGCTTCATTTYTCCCTATGGAATTAAGGATCAAATCTTAGTATAACAGAATCCTTGTAAGGATTCAATGCCCTGAGTGTTCATACAACAACAAAGTACTCATGAATTATTTTATCTTAAAATTAATTTGTCAAATGATGGAAAAAACCCATACAAGTGCCCAGGACTAGCTTACAAAATTAAACCCTGCAAATATWTTTTTTTTTCTGATTTCTGCTTCTTAAAATTAGACAACTAAAAAGAACTTAATATTTCAATCAGCTGCTCATATTTCTCTTCGAGWAGCATATTTCTTTTAAAATAATTTCATTCTTTGTTTCAAGGTCCTACTTTAGTTCACTGTTTTGATTGTTTTTTAAGTACTTGATTTTTTTTTTTCCTCTCCAAGAAATCAAAAACGAGAGTCAGTCATAGAGGTGGAAGTCACACAATTGCATAAATAATTATCTTCAGTGCAGGCATGTGAATCTCTTCCAATAATTCAATTACACCTTTTATAGTTGAAGAACAGAACTTACATTTTTAGGGTGTTTGTTCTTTGTCTGATGTAAAGTAGAAATCTGTTTTGGACAAATTAATAATTTAAGGAAAATTTCCTTTTTCTTTTGCGCTCATAATGATAAACAGCACCAAAAAAAAGKGTAAAAGAATCTGTAATGGAAGCATTAAAAATAAATTTCTATATTGCATAATAATTCACTAAGTTATTTGAGAATCAATTTTAATAAATTTATATGACAATATTTCTCTTAAGCTTTCTATAGTCTTTAAAAAAATAGAACATTTAAAATAATGTTATGAATAGTCTTGAAAGGACAAATACAAGTCTCAGGAATTCAAAAAATTTTCTAATTAAAAATGTAATACAAATAATTTAAAATTGCATTTGTATGGAATAATGCACATTCATTTTCTGTAACAGAGCAGGAAAAWCATCAGAGCTAATGAGCTTTGAGTTTGAGCCAATCTACAATCACTTCAGCAGCAGCTAACCCATGAAAATTCCCCAATTTTCTCAGAACAAGTAACTAAATTATGATACCATAATTTGTTTCCCAACAACAAGGTCATATGCTTCTGATATTGTCGCATAAGGCTCCAAGGAATCACTGAACAGGATTCACTTACACAGAGGGATATATCAGCTGTGTTCTCAGTTATTTTTTAAGGTACAGTGTACAGGTTTCAATTTATTACGTATAACACGCTTTTCACACTTTCAATTAAAAAAACCCCTGTTGTATCCATGGCGAATTGTCATGGGATGGTTTCAAAACCAAAATGATCTCTTGTGGTTATCAGAAGTCTAAATKTGATCACTGAGAACATGCTAAGGAAAGTGTCAGTTTGATGTCAATGTCATAGAGTGTGTCAGTGAAAAATTTAAGACTCATCTCTTTTTATTCTCCCCCCACCCTTATGACACTCATATGCACTGTTTAGTGTGTTTGCTCCATTTTTGTAGTAGAGTRTTTATTTTACCTTTCCTTTACTCTTTTGGAATATATTTTTTTCTTTTTCCCTCTGGTCTACGAAAAAATATATCCTCTTGGTAAAGACCTTTTTTCCAAATGTTTTTTGGCATTACTGGAAGAGACATTTCTGACATTACTGGAAAAAAGTATATGTATTTTACACCAACATTTTCTAARCTTTAGCTGTTTCCTGGTTGCTTGTATTTGGCCACTAAATCTGTAGTTTGAGTGTACATCCTCCAATATTTTGTAGTCTCTAATTTAGGTGTTGGAGGAGAACAGAATGGCACATAGAAAAGGTGAACTCAGATCAACTAAATAAAACTTTTTCTTTGCAGGGTGTAAAAAAAAAAAAAAAATTGTATAGAGCTTGGTTCAATATGAAATCAGTGAAATCATGAACTCCACTGCATGGAGTTTAACAGCAAGATTCTGGGAGATGGAAAAGGATGATTGCTAGCCTCTTCTGCCTTGAAGATGTAACAGCCAGTTCACCGTGACTGCCTTTGTCCATAAGAAATGGCATAACTATGGTAACTGAAATCCCTCAAGAAGAAGGGTTTTCAAGAAGCAGGAGCTCTCAGACTGAAGCCTTGTAAAGGATTTAGAACTGAATATTTTGCTACTTCTCCTTAAGTCCTTGACAAAATAATTCTGAGAGGTCAGTACATGGAGAATTTAGTTCAACACAGTATTCTAAACCAAGGTGATAATCCTCACTTCATAATCAAATTACAATAACCTTTATAATTCAGTGTTTTTTTCTTTCTCTGAACAACATTAAATGTAACTAAAGCAAAGACATAAAAGTATCTACCACAAAGTATTAAATGTTCYCAGAACTCAAAACAAAAGTTCTCCAATACATATTATATTAACATGTTAAAAATAATATTTTGTATCTTTGAAAATCTACAACACCCAGGAGCACCACAATTACATTAATTTTATTCTGAAAAATACCAAAATACATACGATATATGTGATATCACCATATACCTATTTTAATAGCAATATTTTGCACGCAGTTTCATTCCTTAGACTTTCTAGTCCTTTGGGCAGCAATTTTTGAATAATTATTCCTTTAAATTTAAGAAAAAATATCTAAATCCTTATATTTCAGAACTATTTTTCTTTATAGGTTTCTTATGCCCATGACATTACCTCAGTGGAATATCCTGAAAATGCACAACATTCTTTGTAAAAACTGGTATAGTTGCCATTCTATTCTGTTTTTTATTTCTGTACGGAATAAATGTGTGAGATTTTTTTTTTTTTAAACTCTGCAACTGCACAAGTAGAATTATGAAAAGATATCATAAGTGTGATTTTGATTTTCAATGAAATGAACTGAATTTGAGGAATTATCTGAATTTATTTCTTTAAAACAAAATTCAAATAAAAGCCATAAATTTCTGGATTATGTTGTGTTGCCTGTTTTATTGCTTTTTATCTGTCACATCTGTAGGTACATTAAGGCAAAACTGTTACTACCCTCTAGTAATACAGCTCTAATAATATGTGCTGTAATCACATMATTTGTCAATATATTTTTTCTCTCATAATTACTTGTAACCAATGAAGTTTATAAATGGTGGGATTCTGTGGGATTCTATGAGTTTGTTAAAAGAATCATTGAATTTCTTATGACAGGAGTGGAACTTTCTTATATTTCAAACAAGTTGGAGATAAATGCTGAGAACTTGTCTAGATCTCAGTGTGCAGTTGCTGGCTGTTAACCTCCCAACCCTGAGTTTCTCTTCCTGGGAATCTAATTTATGTGTGATCAAGCAACTTCATGAATTTATTTTCAACAAGGTGAAATGTAAAGAACATTTGACTTTGCTGTAGAAACTGCAGACAGACTGCAATGTAGAAGTGTTGAGGATTAAGAAMAAACTTTCCTCTTCCTCTCTTGCACTTACCTTTCATCTCTCTTTTCCATGCAGGTTCTGAATATGTCTTATTTCCTTTTAATGAATATATTCTTCTCYGGACTATGTATTTCCATATGATGAGAGAAAAAAATAAAAACCAACCCACCCTCAAAAACAACCCCAAGCCCACAAAAACCCAAACAGACCAACACAAAAAAGTCCCAAAACAAACAGACAAGAACCACAACAAACTAAGATTTTGCCATAACAATTTGTCTTAAGGCTCTTAGGTTCAGCTATCTCTACCTGAAAGCCTATTACTGTGAACCTACTGACATGCAGAAATTAGATATTCAGGGAGTGAGGACACAAATAAGGTCAAAAGAATAAAGAATTCTCATAGCTTTCATCTGCAATTGAATATACTAATAAGAAAAGTTTTTGTTTTCCTACTAGAAGCAGAGTCATTAGTATAATGAGATGATTTATTAGAACTTCCAAGATCAGTTGCTCATTTCTCATTGAATGCAACTAACAATGAYGTATTGCAATGTTTCCATTGCATTGTATGTGGGTTTTTCGTATTTTTTGGTTTATCACTCAATTTAGTTTGGTTCAACGAGATTTCCCTTTTAGTGTAACTTTGTTTTCTTGGTTTCTTAGTAAGACTCTCCTCATAGCTGGTCAAAAGTCAAATATTTTTCAGATGTACCCTTTTTAAATGAAATCACATTCTGAAAATAGATAAATATTCATGTAATTTGTTTCCCTTGTTGTGTTTAAAGAAAATTGCAACTTTCCAAACAACAGCAGTCTAATTAYATATAAAAAGCCTCTTAAATAATAGACTAAATTATGCACTACATCAGAAGCAGAATTAAAAAATTCTGTGACAGAATTTTGTAATGAAGTATAGAACAAAAAAAGGAGTTATTTAAAATATGACTGTTTACTTAACCAAATCCTAAAAAATAGCCACACAGCAAAATCATAAAGTATTTAACTTAAATATATTATTRTGAAGAATAACAATAGGAAGAAAACATTAAAAATTAATGGCAAACTCTTCAAATTGCTTGTAGATACACAAAACAAACAAAAACAATCAGGTGCTCCTCCGTGTTTTGCTGGTGGGTATGTTTGTTTGTTTGTTTTTCTGTCTAATTACATAGAAATAAAAAATTGTCTTTATTTTTTAAATTTTAATTTTGTAGGGCTTGGAAACAGGAGCATATAATCAGGCTTCTRGAATTGTTCTTTTACTCAGACAACATATGAACCAAGATAATTGCAACATTTGAGCTTTTAGATGTAGAGCATGTAGAAGAAATATCTTGTAAGAGGCAAAGTATGGCAAGYTCCCCCAGGCTAAACAGAATTCAGAGGGCAATGCAAAATTGACCATGAGGAAAAGGTGCCAAACAACTGCTACATGWCATTCTATGGAAAATACACCAGGTAAACACTCTTAAGCAGATGTGTAACTAATGAAAATATTAAATACTGATTTACAAATGCARGCAACAGAGAATGTCCTCAGGGAATGGTTCTGACATGGATAACAAGATAATTTGTTTGTGATTTAATTAAATAGAAAGACAGGTGATACAGACTTGATGGCAACAGAAAAGGTATTGTATATATTTTTTTAATCTGAGATTTTGATATGCATATTTTCACACTAGTTTATTTTAAATTAATTTAAAAAATGCTAGTGATTTAGCAATGCTTAAAGAAATGAAAGTTTTTTCAAACAAACCACAGTACATTTCAAAGTAGTATATCCTCCTCAGTTTTGGCACTTATCTTACAAAATTCAAAAGAGAGATGCMATCTCAGATTTTCAGACTGCACTTGAAAATAAACATATTAAGGCTGAAAAGATAACTTAAGGTCTCAAGGCTCTTATATTTATGCTGATTTATAAGTTGYAGCTATTTGTCAGCCAGGGACTGCTGTTCATGAATTTTACACTAGGGAGCTGTTAGATACAGAACAGAACTAACATATAAGCAGGGTATTTAAACTTCAGTACTYCTGTTCCCTTCTGACTTTTGGAAGCACTACCAAGAGGACTATTAGTTCTCCTTGCTTTTTCAACATCAGAGATCATGTATCATGGCCTGGCTTCGGGAAAAATGGACCTACAGTTGCATGTAGCATACTTCTCTTGCATGTGAAAAATATAAATTTAAACAATTGGAGAAGGCCTGGAATGCAGGTAGCAGTCTTCCTAGACATGCTCTGACAGTCACTGCCCACCCCACTCTACTSAACACAGAAATTTTACTCTGTGTATTGAGTGGAGCTAAAAAAGATCATGCAAARTTCTTAGCCACAAGGTTTTTCTATGTTCATATCGCCTTAGACAAACTGAAGCTGACTTGAAGTTCAAATGCTGGTTCCAACCAAGAAATTTTCCCAGTATCTATGCCTTTCATGACTTATTTCCCTATCAGGTTAGACTGTAGATTTTATTTGATTTCTCTATCATTTTTTGGAGCTTAACTTCTTAAATCCTCTCCAACCTTCATGTTTATGAGTTCAGTACTACCTGGTATTTTTCATTTATCTGTAGGAAAATCTGCATGGTTATGAAATCTCATCACCTCATAGCAGGTCGATCGTGTTTCCATCTTCTAGAATATTATTTTCTGAATTTATTCAGGAAGACTTTCTATCTGTTCTGTATCATGCCAACATTTTCTCTATATTATATGTCTCTTTACTTTTTCTGATATTTCTGTCCCTGAGGTATTTCTAGAAAGCGTCACATTCCATCCATATTTTGTTTTCCATTCAGATTTTTTTTCCTAGACTAAACAAGAAAAAGCTCTTGTAGTCTCCTGTGTAAAAAAAGGACTCCCCATTCCTTTCATTAGTCTACTCATTGTCTGTATTTGTTTTATTCTGATTTCATGTTTCTTGGCCACAAAAATGTACCAAATAAGGAATACTTTAGTCACAGTATGTAAGMCATCAAGAAAATTCATATGGAACATTCCTAATTCAAGAAATAAATCTTTTTTGCAATAGATGAGAATGTAATCTTTCCTTCTTGGAGGTACGGATTTAGGTGGTTTATAGCTATTCTTTTGTCTCTTCTCTTTGTCTTTGMTTGTTCTACATAGTAAGGTTTTTGTTAATCTGAATTTTTTTCTAGTTTGTTTTTTGGCGAGATTCACCTGCATAGACTGCTCTTAAGGTTATCCTCTTATATGTGTTCTTAATCATTTAATTTCATCTCCATGACACTCTGATTCATACAGAGGATTTGGTCTGGCTAAATCTGAAATCCTTAAAAATCTAATTAGGCTTTAATAAATTTTCCAGTTGGAGAAATTTGTCACTTTCCTGGGATGTTTATTAACACTCTCTGAAATAATCCAAGTAATCAAATCTTGGTTGGGTTTTTGTTTCTTTCTCATCAAAAGAAGTGTAAAGAAGAAAATTATTTTTCTTTTCTTTTTTTTTTTGCTGTTGTTCTTAGTTATGAATACTTTAAAACTGCAATGATTTTCTGCTTAATTTCCAGTTAGACTATTTTTAACCTTTTAGATATTCATTCAATATTATTCCTTTTTTCTCTTTTCACTTCATCATTAATGTAAAAAAGATAAGGAGAAGAAAAAGAAATTGGATGTAAGAAAAAGTTTCATAATCTGAAAGTCCACATTTGAGAGAGAAATCAGCATAATTTATATCCTTCTCCAGGCAAATCTGCACTAAACTTAAACTACTTTAGCAAAACCACTTTTGGTGGCCCTTTGCAGGTCACAGAGTACTTTCAGATCTTTTTTTCAGCATTTCTGTGCAATGTGATGCTGACATGGCACCAAGTCTGTTTCCTGYACTAGAAATATCAGCAGTTTTATTTGTCTATTTTACTGTGAAAAATAAGGGAAGTGGTAGAAGATGGAAAGTTTGCATATTCATTTTTGAACTTCTAAATAAAGAACATGTCTACTGGACACTACTTACGTATCAGATGTGTTGGCTTTTCCACTTTGTCAGGACACCTTTTCTATTACTTGCTGCYGTATTGAAAAATACAGAACTAAAAAACACAGGTTAAATAAGTATGTGTGTAATAACAAGTTGTTAAAAAATGTGTCAAAATAAGAGAGAAGAGATAAAAAGCCAAAAAATTATTCAGAAGAGAATCAGCATTTTGATAAATACCATGGATATGTAGGTTTTAACAGTTTCRTTTAGCTCAAAAATCTCATCAAGTCATAATATTCATTACAATAGTTTCTATATGATTTCATTTACATTTTTCTTTTTCAAGTGATCAGCTGTGTCTTATTTTCACAAATATTTTAACTGAAWTTTTTTTTAAAAAAGTGATGTTTGGCTAATTCACAGTATGAAACAYGAATTCTTTCTCTGAAGAAAGAATCTGCATAAATTCTAATAACCTAGATTTCTAAAATTATCAGAACAGTAGAAAGAGAAGAGGTTTTATACTTTGTAATATTTAACTGTGATTAAAACAATTCCCTAAGTATGTTTATCRAGCGTGATGATCCACTTAATATTAAAGTGGTATCACCTTAAATTGTAGAATAATTACATGTGCAGAAGCAAATCAATTTAATTCTTTACATCAGGTCAGTCCATTATTTGATACAGAATRTGTAATATCAAATATTCCAAATATTCATTCCATTTCAAGATAAGAAAAGTGTAAAACACATAGAAAGAGAATGATAAGAAAAAATGACACAAAATATTATTTTATATTACTCATTTTTGTATTATATTTTTATTGCTACATATATGTGTTAGATGCTACATGTGAGGAATAGAAATACGTTGCTACACTGAAAGCAGAAAGTGAGGGGCCTCAAATGCCTCTGTATTTCTTTTTTCCTCAYTGGATTTATTTACAAACATTGTTCTCTTGATGTTCTATCACACTCAAACCAGTGATGTAACTCCATTGTCAATAGTGAATGAAGCTCTAGAAATGAAAGAGTCTTGTCACCACTATATTTTTGCCACTGGGTAAAAGTTTCGGTAGATTGTCTTTAAGCAGCATATTTATTACAGTTATACTGAGAGCTTCTTCAGAGCCTTTCAGTGCTTGTCTTAATATAGACTGTGTATAATATAAGTATTTTGACCAGACATTATTCTGCTTTTGTGGACAAATAATAAAGAGCAATATTTTGTGATGTAATTTATATAGACAGGACAAATATGGAAAATAAAAAGAAAAGGAAAGACTGATGAAATATCTTGACTCTTTTTGTAATGAGAGAACAGAAAACTTAAAAGACTTAAATTATTACCAAGGATTTTTCACTAGAGTTGAGATGAACATAATGCTTTATGTTTGGCTTTTTAATTGACTATGAATAAATATGATGTTTCTATTAAAAAAAATAAAAAGAAGATGATAAGAGAAAAAAAATGAAGGCAAGTAGATACCTTTGAAAGGAATCAGACTCCAAGACAGTCTGATATTCTCACCTTATTCCAGCAAGATACATGTTGACGTAGTTATATACAATCTAATATATCTGCATGTGAGGACACGGRCCCTATTGATTTTATGGGAGACTTTTAAGGAGCAGGACTTCCAGTACAACGCCATAGCCAGGAAAGCTATTGCAATCTCTGGACACTTAGAGAGGCAGAGTGAGCAGGAAAGAAATGTCACTGCTGTCTACAGCATTGGCAAGGGAATGGGTGGAGTTCTGAATGGAGGTATCTACTCTTAATATGGAAGCAGAAAAACTGGAAAGGGTAAAAGAACAAAGTATAACATGCACATGGAGAAAATGCTTTATACTTAAAAACTTAATGCTTGCCACACAACCGATAGGTTTTCAGCCTAGTTTACTCTGACTCTGTAATGTGGTTTCAATTATGTTGTCATGTGGGAAGGCTGAAGCAGAAACACAACATACACTGAGTTTCAGAATTCTAATTTACTTAACCTAATTATGTTGTCACTCAGGATGTTTTATGTATGACTGCTGTTCCTTCAGCAGAGAAATGTGATGAGGAGTGAATAAAAAGTAGGTTTTCTTCACTGGATGAGAGGGGTACATGTTGGCATTTAAGTAATAGCATGAATCACCTGAGGCCTCAGCCAGGGTGTCCTCAGACTGAAATTCATGTCTGTCTGCTATTTTGTTTCCATTCCTGGACTTGTTGTAACTGTTATATCCTCTTGCTACGTAATTTATTTTAACCACATAAGAAGTTCCCATCAGAAACAGAACACATCTGTTCATGCTTTTGACAGGCCTGAGTGCATGTATTATGTAGGTGTTGTTGCTTTCATTATTAATATTACTGTCATCCAGCATGGCATGATGAAAGACATATCTCCTTCATATCTTTAGAGAAATATTAAGCAAGTTTCACTCACACGTTCTTAATTAACATTGCCTGGCAGTGAAACATTATTGTAAATATTTAAACCAAAGAGTAAATTATATTGTGAAAAAAAATTGTTCAATGACATTATAACATTTCTTGCCTCAAAAAGAAAATATTTTTATTGAATATCACAGAGATTTTTGACAAGTTAGCAATCAGAAATCAAATTGATTTGAGGACTGATTCACTGGTAGCTTGTAGTAACTAAAGACTTTCATACTTTGGGCCTTATATGACCATAAATATGTCAAGAGTGGCAACTATGTGGCAGCACTGTGATGTGTTGGCTGAGCAAAGGTTGGGTGCTGTAAGGTAAATTACACATTGACTTTTCACGGTGCTGTAGGTTGTGCCGAGATGTATCAATCAAGCAGAGGTAAAGCCAAACATCTGGTTTTGCTGATATTGTTTTGTAACTGATACTTGATCAAACTCACAACCAAATATACATGGCCCTTCTCTCTATACCTCTATATTGGTATATTGGATGGTAGCATCAAAATGGAAGTAGTGTAATGCATGGAAAATCAGCACAGCTCTGGACTAATCACTGGACTGAAGGTACTAGGAAAGATGTCAAGAATATCACACTTCCTACATGAATTACTTCTTTTTTTTGTTTTCTGTTTGTAACATATAGAAAGGGATGAGAAGAGGACATGAAAGAAATGTTGCTTTCTATGCTGAAAGCAATGCTGTCTGGAGAGAAACATAGATGGATCATGGGAAGTACAGTCATGTTCACAGTCTCATGATAATTCAGCAACCAGGAGACTAATTCCTGTAAATATGGTCACAGGAATTGTACCTCAAGATTTTTTCCTTCCAGCTGACATTCTAGCAATCAAAGATGAAAAAGAAAAAAATCAAGTACAACTATATGTAATTTCTATGTTCTACATGAAAAAAAAAAGTAAACTGCAGATTACATTTACTACTTTTAAAACTTCCTTTCTCTCTCTAGTCTTGAAGTTTCTACAAAAACAAGAATTTATTTGACAAGCTGAAATCAGCAGGAAAGCAGAGATTACAGATTCATACAGCTGAAACATCATCTTCACCTAACGTAAAAGTGATAGAAATATGGGAGACTGCACGATTTCTGCTTCTGTACCTTAGATGTTATTTTTTTAATGCAGAAACTTTAAAGCTGGAGAAAACTCTTGCTGATTTTCTCTCTTAAACTGCCATGAATCTTCCATAAAAAAATATTTTACAGGTATGACTGATCATCATGGCATGAATACCTCTTCCTGTTCTGCCCAGGCTTCATATATAACCTATCCAAATCACTTAAGTAGTTTAAATACTAGTAAATCAAACTAAAATAGGGTTGCTAGCTAGAGATGCATGAAACATTAAATAAAAATATTTGATCAATTGGAAGTTAACAACCTGACTTCAAGTTTAGGGAATGGTAATTATTATATAGCAGAAAGCTAACCAGGTTCTTTGCCAAGCTGTCACGTTATAACAAAGAAATGAATATGTATGCTTGTTCCAGGTTTTGTAGCAAATTTAACTTGGTATMTTTTTAGTTTCAGTTAGAATGTTAAAAAAGTTAGTACAAAGTGCTATAAAAAGTACAAGGTTGTGGGCTGTCCACAGAACAAATGGGAATGCAAAACTCTACGCAGTAGCCGGATAAGGAAACACAAAAGCACAGGACTCCTTTCAGTCCTGAAAATAATAATGATAACCYACTTCTGATCTGCAGTTTAGTAGGAAATTATTAATATTCTCAAACTTCCTCCAAAAACTCACTGCAATTTCTGGAGAGATGAACATGACCACATTATCACGTAATTTATGTTTACTTAAATACTGAAGAACATCAAAATGAGAACAATGTTTGTTGTGAAAGGAGAACATTTAATTTCCTGGTAATGGGAACTGAAAAAAGTTTAAAAAAGGGAAAAACAAAACAGTAGATTATAAGCAGTGGTAAGTAGTCTCTACAACTGTTCCAGGATCTCAGTGGAATATTTGCTCAGCTTTCTACTTGATGTCTGCTTCCCATAAACTGTCTTGCCTAGAGGAAGTTATTGATGCTACATGAATATTTAAGAAGGAAATTCATTGCCCCTGGGTATTGAAGGTTTTTTTCACTAGACCTCCATTGACTATAACAGGAGATGAAATGGCTAGTTACCAAGTAGATACATACATTTAGACACCTAAATGTATTTGCAATTTGCAAGTGAAGTGCATGACTCCAAGGGTTCATATCAATTGTATAACCATAACTCCTGTGCTAGTTGAGATTATTAGAGGAAACTTATCTAACATTCAGTTGCTGCCTGAAATGGGAGCTGATCCTCTGCAGCTATAGGTCCTGTGGTGCATTTTCCAGACGCAGCCTCACACAGAGATGCAGAGGTCTCAAACTTCCTCTGCATCTTAAGTTAAATTAAACATCTATTGCTAAGCAACTGAGCTGAATCCTTTATTTTATTATTTTTTTAAATATCAAAAGTTAGGCACCATGCAAACCAATTTTTGTTATGAATCCTCAGGAACATAAGGAAGGTGAGGAAACAAGAAAAAGATTTCAAACATTTAAGAAGATATATTTTTATCATGCCTTGTAATGGTATAGATCCTGATATTTTAGCTTGGTTGGTCAAAGCATGATGCTAATAATGCCATAGTCATGTGCTCTATCCCATACAGGCTATTTACTTAAGAACAGGACTCTRTGAATCTTGTGGGTCCCTTCCAACTCAGAATATTCTATGACAACTCTTCTGTTGTCAAGTTTTCTGCATCATTTTCTGAGTGGGGAAAAAGCCAACCCCCCAAAAATAACAGAAAAAAAGGAAAAGAAGAGTGCATTAGACTAATTCTTACTAATCAACTATTGAATTGGAATGAAAGGGTGAAAAACTTGTAACTCCAATAAGCACAAAGAAAATATTATATGGGTCTTAATGGTTTTCAGCTTGAGAGGAAAGTATATTTCATTATCAAACCTACACAACATTTTCATCCATCTGCCTGTCCGAAGTACTGCAAGTTAGCAATTGTTCCATGAACTTGATGGTGATTTAATGCTCACTGCTTTTGTCCCCATTTACCGAATTTTTCTAATATAGAGGAAAAGCACTGAAAGAATCTGAAACATTTTTCTAACATATATTGCCAAAAAATAAACTAATGTTCATATTGATTAAAAGTTCYTAAGCAAATGAAACACAGATTTAGACTAATATCATATTCTCTCACTTTTTTTTTCAACAAAACTTTTCTTTTCTATGATGTGAAAATTTGCTGCTGACTTTTATGTGTATTTTTCAGTTATAAAATATAGGACACTAACACACTAGGAAAGAGCATTGTGCTGAGATAGTGTTTTTCATAATAACTTATATGCAACAGTTCTTTGGATTAGTGATGGAAACAATGTTGATAAAAGAAAGATACATTAGTTAGCACTGAACACTGATCCTTGCTTGTTAAAAATTTTCCTGACATCAGGCTGGCATACACAAACATACAAATAAAAATACTTGCAAGGTGTGTAGTTGATGTCATATTTTGACTCTTATTGGTAAAAGCAATTTGGGGTAAAACCAAAACAAAAAGAGAAATAGAGAGAGAGAGAGTCAAAGATAGGGACAAGGAGAGGGAAAAGGAAAGAGAAAGATCTCCCTGGCAAACAGCAAGGAACTGGAGTGGCAGCAGTCTCCTGTATGAGTGTAGTGCTCTGGAAGTCCTCTCCAGGGGAGCAGGTGGCTGCCTCACACTATTTTTCTGATAGTGTTTATGTAGTTTCTGCAGGAACCTGCTCAATGTCCCTGTCGGTTTTTCCTCATTATGATACTATTAGTGCTGACTGGAGAATGCTTTGATCAGATGCAGAAATTCCACTCTTTTGATGCTAAGTTCTGTGCATATATATTACTGATATGCTTACCACTTATTTAGATGACAATTATCTACTCTGTCATCCATCAAGTCTTGGTTTTCCTCTTGAACAAGCTAAAATCTTAAAAAAAAAAAAAAAAGGAAAAAGGGAATAGTAAAATGTAAAATTAAGGTCTATGATAAAAAATCCCCATCCCCACAACAGTCACTTTCCACAATAACAATAATAATAATGTACTTATCTTTTTGCAAGTATAAGYGCAGAAAAATAACAGCAAAAGAGTAACTTATGGTGGTAATACTAAAGGAAAAAAAAAAGAAATAATTATACAACTTAATTGAAAGCTTATGCATTTTCAAATGAAATGGAGATTGCAGGGGTGAGAATGAAGGCCTCCAAGTATCCAAGTAAAGCCCCTCAGTATTACAAAGTTTAGTGTTTAAAGCACAGGATAACACAGGAAATGGAAAGAACATTCCAATTATAGGATTTAATCCCTTCTTCCAATCATAAATMAGTGGAAATACAGGACACCCTGGATAAATTTGGGAATCACCAAAGCATTCAAGAGTCATWTAGAGAATCCAGTTCTATGAATTTTTTAAAATGGAGAATGGCTTGTTGGTTTTCTGGTGATGATTGAGAAAACACAGGAAGCAAAGAAGAAAAAACTGTTTCTGTCATTGAAATTATCTCCCCTGAACATCATTTGCAAACATGAGCTCAAAGCAGAGTTTCCAYTGACACCAATTCTGCTCCCAGGTCATTCTGTACCCTTGTTTCCAACTTGACTCAGAGAAAATATCCTTTGGATGCAGATTTTGTATTGTGATTCATGCCCATTTTATTTAAATTTTAATTCTACAAGCACTTACATTTCAGAGCAATTCAGAGCTATAAAGAGAGTTCATCAATACAGGGCAGGGTAGTAAAGAAAGTGAGAGATTGAAGAGCACAAGATGCTGAGATTTTTTAGAAGGATATCAATTCCATGAACATGTATCTAATGTTTTCCTTTAAATACTGGGTTTGATTTTACTTACCTAAACCTGTCAAGGTGTTTAAGAATTTTTAGCTTCTTAAAAAGCTAGGTGACTAACTAATAAGTCAGTAAAATTGTGTAAGTCAGGAATTAAAATAAAAAAGGAAAAAAAAGAAAAATGGAGAGTACCTAATTTCAGAGTATGCAACAGAAAATGTTAATTTGATGTATCTTTGGATGAAAAAAATGKGATTTTTTTGTTTGTTTAGTTGTTTAATTTGTTTTGAGGAATGGGATTTCTCCTGGAGGAGGCAGCAGCTAGCTGCTGGATTTGTCACTTGATTCATTGTCCTTTAGCTCACTGTAAAAAAAGCCCATAYGCAATGTTGATCCTTCTTTCTGCACATTAGAAATTGAAGTAATTTAAATATTCCTTCTCATTAGAAGCTCCTCTTGTTTTTTTACAACAGGATCTAGTTGCACAGCTGCAGCCAAACTATGGTATCAGACCCTGTACTAGGAAGAATGTGTGATATATGCTTCAGACCTATTGTAAAACGGCTGCTTTTAAGAGAAAAATAAAGATAAAACATRATAAAAAATGACAGTTAAACTAAAAAAATATTAACTGCCTTGCCTTCCTTAAAGAAACTTTAAATTTAATCCCCATTCAGCTACTGAGCCAAATCATCATGTTTTAAAAATACATTATGATGCAGTAGGTGGAAAACATTTCATATCAAAAGCTTAATACATCAAGCTGCGAGGCTGGTTTCAGATGAATTACACCTGAAATATTTTAGTCAGCTGCTAGAATTTAAAAGCAGCGTTTTAATATAGTGATGTATGACCCACTCTAACCACTGCCTTCCACAGTACATTAAAAAGCTGAATAGAAACATTAAATAGCTTTTTTATTTTATTTTCTCTTTTTATTTTTTTAAGCATACTGCCTAGTGATTTTACTATTCTGTCCTTAAATTCACCAACAAAGTTATAAAGCACACTTAAGTTTGTGGTTACCATAAAAGCCATGTTGATACCATAAAAACTTGGCTATTTTAGACAAAGTTATAAATTCTTCTCTCTGCAGCTACATAAAAAATATCCTCACTTGCCACTGAATGAGAGCCTCTGTGCCAACAAGATCAAGTCACAAAATCCCTTACAGTTAGATGTTGTTAAATAATAGATTAAATAAAATCATGCCCTGTGCTGCACCTTACAGTTTTCCAGAGCTGTTTGCAGGAAACCTTCAAAGGCGGCTTTGAAGGAACAGATATATGAACAGAAGGCAAGTGGACAGAAGAAGAGAGAGCACAGGCATTTTCACTCAGGGCAACAGTGTAAGCGTTCTTAAGAATGGGSAGGTACTGACAGGACTGGAGGAGCAGTGACAAGGACTCTGCAGATAGGAGAATCCCACCATTTATACTGGAAAATGATGAAAGCATGGAAAAGTTAGGAGGATTGAYGTGAAGAAAAATGATAAATGATGGAAAGGGGTCCCTGTAACAGCACTTTGTAATTAGCAGGACCAAGGGCTTCCCAGAGGTGAAAGGGTAACYGTTGAACTCAGGGCTGAGATTAATAAAGTGGAAGAAACAATCAGATGCGAGGATGGAAAGGTTTGAAGAACAGAGAATTTTGATAAGATGAGGAAGAGATACGGTATGGTTTAATAAATGACCAAGAAGACATAGTAAGTCAGCACATCTGAGAAGTTAAAAGAACAAGAAAGCGTTGAAGATTGGTCCTCTAATCAATGCTAGTGATTCTAAATACACTTTTTGGGTTAGGAAAGAAAATACTTGTAGACTGTATCTCTTGCTGATGTCTCCTTTGCCTGCACTTGCCACACAGACACTGATACTTGACACATGCTGGGCGATCTGAGATACCCAGCATGTCTCAAGTGGTGGCACAAAAGCACAGGCACACACAAGCTTTTTTGGAGTGTCAGCTACAGATCATATGGAATGCTATAGGTTACCTCACAAGATGAATATGCATGGTGGTTAGACCRGGCTGACAGGCTTACTTTTGGGAAGAATGACACCAGGAGAAGATACTCACATGTTGTTAGGTGCTTAGAAACTGCAATTACACTTCACTACCTGGTTCTGTCCACTGTTAATAAAGTGTGTTCAGGATAACAGCTCAGATTTTGCATAATAGTTAWCTAAAGCCAAGTAAAATAAAACCTAGTCCTGTATCATGCTGCAAGGAGACACCTTGCAGCTGTCATTACTGTCTAGAGACATGGAAGGCATGAAATTAATATATTGCTTTTGGTCTTTGGTTACAGGGATAGCTTTAAACAACCAAGGCAAAGTCCAGCTTATTAGAAAAATTAGCACTGTGCTCTATTATTAGTGCTACTTTTTTTTTCCTTTCTTTTAATGTTAGGAGCAGGCTTCCTGACCAYGAAAAATGTTTTAACTCCCAGAATAAAGGGTCTGGCCCTCATTCAAAATTTCCATTTATTTCATCTAGCCACTTAAACACTTGGTTAGCTTTCAGCAAATGTCTGAATCCTCAATTGCCAATAAAAGATAACCCTAAAAGTAAGTGAATAATTCACTAAAATGGAGTAAAGAAGCTCTTTCTAATTCCCACTAAAAGGGAAGCAAAATTCCCAAATTAATTTTAAATTTAATCCTCTTTAGTGGAATATTTGCATACCCTCAGGAACATAAAGGCACTTTAGTATGATTAATTCTACTTCATTCCCTCAGATGTCTTGTTTGAGAAAAATTCATGGCATATGGCTCAAAATGTCATTCTCTTCCCAACTCTTTATTGGTAATCATTGTCCATACTTATATGTTCACCATCACATGGCTATACACACAGAGCTGGTATGTTTTCTTCGTCTTTGCTAATGCTCAAATAATAGATTTTGGTTTTTGATGTAGAGGCTGTTAACCCATCCATCCCAAAGTMCGTGAAGGAGGACAACAGACCGTGCAGCAGAATATCATCAAAACCAAAGTTAAGCATTAAAACACTTCCAGTGCTAAATTAGCATTTTCAGGAAATTCTTCCTAACCCACAGACCAAATGTTAGTTCCTGCAAAGCAAAGCAAGTTTGTTCACTCTATATGAAACMTGCCTTCTAAGTTTCTTGGTGTACCCTAGTGGTCTAGTGTGTGTATCACATACATATTGCTGTATATGTGAGGGAGTGAGCATAAGGAAAGTTTTGAGGGTGTGCAACACACAGGCATAACATAGAGCATGGAAAAACATACAGTAGTGTTATATGCAGCCTCTCATAGGTATTTTTCTCCAGAATGAGGTATCTTTAGGACTCCGTACTTTTTTGAACCTTGTTTTGCTATCTAGTGACTTACTCAGGGTCCTCCAAAAAAGGGTGGAAGAACAAACCAACAATTAAGCATAATGGATGATCATGGCCCTAYTCCTATTATTTTAACACCATAAATACAGCTAAAGGAATCTGAGCTGCTATCTCATCCATCTGTTTTGTGGTTGGGTTTTTTTGTTTCTTTGGTTTTTTTATCATAGAGACAGGTCCAAGCCTATACCATATTAAATACTTTAAAAATTCAATTGAAAAACACAGGCCTTCTGTGGGACCAAATAGACTCATCTAAACATAACTTTTCTTCAGGAACAGCCTCTCCCACTCATCCATATATGAAATAAAGATATTCTTAAAATTTAGAATCAGGTGCTCTTTTTAAAACTTATTTCTTACTTTAAATTAAAGGACTATTTCTATATTTACAGGTAGATGTATATTTATGTATGATATATACAAGATATATTGAACACTAAATCTCTATTTAGTCAATTTATAAACCAATACAGTTTTTCCAATAAAATCTCCTGAGGTCAAAATTCTAAGTTCAGATCATGTTTATAAGTAATTGTGGATATTTTAGGCTTGCTTGTGAATGCTTCAACCAAGCTTATAGCTTCCTTTAAAGAYGTGGAAATTGCAGGTTTTAAGCTTTAATGGGAGAGCAAGTGCAAGCAGAAGTGCGACATGTGCTTTAATGCCCATATTCCCATATGCTTCTGAAAGCTGAACATATTCTTGGACTACATGGTAATGCAGAAAAAAGGATATGTCTGAGTGTCTCAAAAAGTATTTCACAGATTARGCAGTCCTGAGAAGACTAAATGTTGCAAAAACTGAATAAAATATAAATATAAAAAAGGATATAAACATTGGATGGATACTGGGAAAAAAAGTCAGTTAATTCTTTGGAATGTAAGTTCTTAACGGAAATTAAARAAACTAAGGACAGAGTACACCTAATTCTATGTTTTATACTCTACAGCTGTTTTTGCCTTTTTATTATTCTAGCTAGGAAAYTAAGAGAGTATTCCTCCACATAAACTTGTACTTTAAGAAGTTAGAAATTTATAACAGAACTAGCCACTTTAGGTTATATTTGTAGTCAAACAGAAATTAAGATTCTAAAATGGACCATTAAGACTAACCACAATATTTTTTTCAGGTACATACTTCTCTGCACCAACAATAAAGAGAGCCTAAAATACCAACATCTAATTTAAATATTTAGC
>QVAJ01000014.1:5333320-5344293 GCA_003546035.1 Mixornis gularis | reverse complement strand
TTTTTTTTTTTTTTAGTTCAATCTGCTGATCTAGGAAGGCAGAAGCAAATATAGAAAGAAAAAAAAATGGGATTGGACAAGGATAATGGGGAGGGAAAATCTTTGTGGAGACAAATAGAGCAGTGAAGTAGAAAGCTCTGATAGAGAGGGGAAAGAGGTTGCTACAAGGACATGACAAAAGAAATACTAGCTTCATATTTTCTTTGCCTTTTTTTGTGCGTATTACACCCTGTCATCTCTCTCCCACTGACATTTTTCCTGGCGTTTATATGGAAAGGTGACAAGAAGGTGAAACATTGCACAGTGTTCTATAAGACTCAAAGCTCAAAATGTCCATATCTGTCAGAAAATGTCAAACTCATCAAGTTCACAATTTGGGGGAAAAGATCTGAAACATGCTTTCACAAATAACCTCAACTGCACATGGATTTTTATTCTATTTTTTTAGGCATTTTTAAAGTTCAGCTTTATTGTAGCTGTGTGGATTTCTCCTCCCATGGGAAAATTCAAAAATTCAAACTCATTCATGGGATTTTCTTTGCTTAAGGATCAGGGTGTACTTGGTGGATAGTGAAGAAGAATGGGGTGACCCAGTGTGTGCCTCAAAGTTTAAACCTTGGCGGGAAAATAATCTGAGGTGTAAGCTTTATGTTGCAGGAAGACGTTGAACTGACAAAGACTGAATTTTGAGAGGAGCAAGGAGAGTGCAATAACAACCTGAGCTGCGACAGTGTCAGTGCCCAATGATTGATTGTGCTGTTTCTCYCACCCCGTTAAGATGAAGCCCAGGTCATAGATCTGGAGGGGCAGCAGAAGCCCATGAAATGGGAAAATATTTTCTATTTGTGAAAGGACAGGGYATAGTAGTTATGAAAATGGATAAATCTGTATGTTGAGTATTGAAATGGTTTAAGGAWACAGTTTAAGTTGCAGGAATTAGTAAGAAGGGATTTCAGTAATGAGAAAAAAATACASTGGAATAGTTAGAAGATATGTAAATTGGGTAGAATCTGAATATGAAACAAATGGTGTGGAGTACGGGGTGGAGATTGTATAGGAACTGGCTGAGTGGAGTTCATTTTCCTATGGCAGTCCTCACAGTGCTGTGCTTTGCACTGACACCTGGAAAGGTGTTGATAGCACCCAGTGCTTTAGGTACTGCTGAGCAGGGCTGGCTCTGCATCAGGGCTGGCTCTCAGCATTCCCCCACCCCACCAAGGGGTGGGCAAGATCCTGGGAGGGGACACAGCCAGGCCAGCTGAACCAAATTAACCAAAGGGATTTCCCATCCCATATGATGTCAGCTCAGATTTAACAGCTAAGKCAATGAGAGGGAGGAATTATTTACAATGTTTGCCTTCCTGAGTAACTGCTACACGTGCTGAAGCCCTGCTTCCTGGGGAGTGGCTGAATATCTCTTTTTGAAGGGAAACAGAGAACAAATCTATTTTTTCCTTTCTCTTTGCTTGTGTATGAACCAACTTCCACTTTTACTTTAGTAAGCTGCCTTTTCTCAGCCTACAAGTGGTTTTCCRCCTTATTTTCTCTCCCCTGTCCATCTGGGAAAGGAAGTGATAGAGCAGCATGGTGAGTACGTGGTGTCAAGGTCAACACAACAAACTTAAATAAGCCTAAATTTTGATGATCCATAAGTCAGTAGTAGTAATGTCCACTTCAAGAGATATGAGATGATATATTTTGGCAGAAGGAAAASCTACTATGTTTCACAAACAGAAAAGTTTTTTTAGTTTTAGTAACTAAAAAAGAAACAAAAAGTTTTACATGAGGTAAGTATAGAAAAGTTGATCTTGAAAAATCTGCAGGTTCATGCTGCAGASACTCTTTGAAGCTCCATCTCCTTCTATTACTTCACATAAATTATATAAGCACCTGACATTATGAGACTAATTAAACCAATTCTGTGGAATCACAATGAGATTTTCCTGCCCCAAAATAACTAAAATTCTACTTTAGACAATATATATGAACTATCTATACCAATGAATCAAAAGGGGAAAATTACGTTCTCAATCTATCTTTTAGTAAAAACAGGATTTAATTCTGGCAAACAAAAAAGAGACTCAAAAGAACAGTTGCAAGCTCTTCTCTCCTTTCTCTCCTTTTTCCTTCACTGRGAACTGATTTAGCTTCAGTGAAAGTATCATTGAGATAATGAGTGAAATTTTCACTGACTGAAATAATCTTTCTGAAGACTGCAATGACCATACTTTATCAAAATCAAAGAATCATTATCCAGCCCTCATTATCTGTCAACACTTTCACCTGTGCTAGTTCAGTTCTTCTTTCGTCAGGACTTGAWTCATTTTCTCTCCTGCCTAAGAAGTTTATTTCTGTATGGTCACCTTGGAATAGCAAAGATGCTTAATCTTGGTTCAGACTGATGAAGAAGAGGTCAGAAAATGCTTCACTGGTGGCCTTTCCCATCAACCCCCAGTTCATTTTTTTGCAAGTGCATTTAAACTCAGGCCCTCATTCTTGGTCTTACATTTAGCAAGGCTGCACACATGATTTGGCTTCCYTGTATCTTTCACAGTTGAAAAAGTTTTTCCATAAATCCTCCTCATTTACTACAGAGAGGATAGAAAGCTGATGTGATTCCACAATTCATGTCTTATCCACTGGATTTTTTTTAAAAAAATACATATTTTTCCCATTTCTAGAAAACTCATTAAAATTTAGCCCATTTGCTTTGTAAGCTGTTAGGTATACTAGCATAAATTATGAGTTGTTCACAAAGTTTCTTTGCCATCATTTTTAAACATGAAGGAAATAATTTTAAACAGTTGGTCCTGTTTGGTGACAAAATACTGTATGTGCTACCATCTGTAAATGATAAAAAACAAAGAAATTTGCAGCTATAACTGAGTGAATAGATCAAAAATAGAAWTCAAAACTCAATTCAATAGCCTAGYATGGCACAAATAAACTCAGACATCCTGTGGTAATCTGATTTGATCTTTAACTATGATTCCTGAAAGAATTGTTTCCCATGTGTCCAGTGCAGTATCTGCCACTCCCAGGTGGATGCTCAGAGTATTGAGGACAACTCAAATAACCCTTTATGCTTACAATTAGGCAATTTTATCTAGGTTCAAGATTTCTGACTTCCCATTGTAGCCCATTCTATAACTCTGTTTAGCTGTTTACAAGGTGTCTGGTGCAGAATGAGATATCTTCAATTTCCTTTAACCYGTCATTTGTAGATAGGACACAAGTTTGTCACCTACCATATTGCATCTGCCTTGAATTTCCAAAAGCATCTCAAATGGTTGAAAATGCTTCTRTCTGAGCAGCTCCCTAGCCATGTCTATTGGAAGTTTCAATCCTAAATTAGGATCCAGTGTATTGGATTCAAATACCTAAATTAAAGTGTGTGCAACACAGATGTGAACACTACCCCTAATGTACCATGAAATTTTTCTTACCTTCATGTCCACCTAGAATTTCAGGAATGAGATTTATTGTGAGACCTTCTCCTAATTGTTCTTTCACTCATCTTCCCTTCTTTCCAAATGTGATACCAGTGGGAACAGAATGCTAGTTCAGTTAAAAAGACTTACTCTCTCATGCCAATATTTCTTTCTATGTTACTAGAAGAATATGTTTACTTTAATATAGTTCCTTGATCAAGTCAGAGAAGAACTTTGGGCTTCACTGAGTCTCAAGAATTCTTCAATTGTAATTGACAGATTATCATATATAAACTAGAGGCTTGACAAAGGAAGCTAGTARGGGTTTTATAGCAACAAGAAAACTACAACTGTAAATAGGAAAAAAAGAACTGAGAGTTTATGCTAAAATATGGAATAATTCCTGTATGCAAACAGGAATAGCATACCATTAGAAGAGAAAGGCAGAACACTTGACACTGGGCTTATTTTGAAAAGTTATTATATAGCAAAAGRGGGATTAACTATTACCTGGTGATAGAAAGAAATAGACAAGCAGATTCAAAAGTTTGATAGTCCTCAGAGTGATAGTCCAAAGTGGCAAGACATCCTCCTGTTGAATTAAGCTGAGGTGATAAAAGCTTTTATGATTAACTGTCCAAGAGAAATTAATGACCTATCAAGAAAGTACAAAATTGATGAATTAACAATGTTTCTCTCATGAAAAAGACTGYAATGCATGAAGCATTTATAGATCAAGTCATCTACCACTGGATGTCTGAGATTTCCACTTTAAAACCTATGAGATTTTACTATACAATGAACTTTAATCCTGAAAATATGATTTCAAAATATTGGTATGAGGAAAACATTGTTTTAATACTTGCTGAAGAGATGCTCTTAGCACACCTACACTTCATAGAATTTGTAAATTGGAAAATGGTGGATCCCAAGATGTYACAGATATTTCAACATGTAAACTCTTTGAGGAGGTACATTGCTTACATATTTTTTTCTTAAAAATAATATCAWAAAACTGACAAGAAAAGCCATAAACCAATCAAATCAAAACATCATAGTGTTTCATTCATTGGTAATAATATTCAGGAAGAACTGTAAAAGGAAATAACTTATTTGAAGCATAAAAAGCAGCAATGGTTGAATTTCCCAACTAACCCAGAAAAAAATTTATTATTTTTTTTTTTTTAACAATTGTAACCCAGAAGACCAAAATCTGCTGTAATGGAAAAGACTTTTTGATTCAGAAAAAATATKAAGTATTTCAAGTACAGTTTGTTGCTTTTTTCATTGCTGTTGTTTATGGTTTTATAAAAATGGTTATAAAAATTTCAATGTACCTCATTAACACATAAAACTGGTATCTGTGAACACAAGATATTTAATATAACTTTTAATACTTTCTATAATTCTACTTCATATTTTTGTCATTTATTTTTTTTTTAATTATTAACTTAAAGTTTGCATGTAATTTTAAGTGTATGTATTAGGGGTTTTTTGACCAAAAAAATAAGTAAACTGCCTCTAAAACCCTCAGGTTTCCTCATATTCAAAAGCATCATAAGCTCTTTACCAAATTTTTTGAGAGGCCAGTTTCTCTAATGAGTTGTCTCTAACATAATAAATAAATAAGTAAATAAATCAGACAATATTTTCACATTAAAGGAATGTACTGAATACTTGCCAACTGAGAATCCGTTGACTTGTTCAAACCGATCTTGGTGCCTTCTCCTTATAATGTGGAGAGAAGGTCACATATACAGAGTGTGAGTCATTTAATCCTAGAATTGATTTCTACTACCCAATTTGTGTTGCCTTTTAAAGATGTCACCACTGATCAAAAATCTTATTTGCACAATTAGTTTGGACTAGACATTTACTTTTAGATGGTTAAGATGAGAGCAATCTCCCACTGCACTAAAGTGGTGTGAATTAATCTTAGCTAACTAAGATTCTGTAAATAAGCAGGATAAATTTGAATCATGTCATCTAATTCAATTAGCTTGCACTTAAATTTTAGTGCATTAATCMCCTCAAAGTTCTTAATAAGTACAGTGGGCATACAGGTACCCTTGAAGTGGCAAAACTCTACAATTTAAGATCTATTTTTCTCATCAGACCTTCAAAAGCATCTACCTGACTGCACTGAGGGTTTATCCAGCTGAAAACACACCAAAGATGCTGCATGGAACTCTGACCTCAAAATATGGTATTGATGTTTCTTCAAAGTCCTAGGTAGCTCATAGGTCCAGCAAGATGAGTCAAATTCATTTGATGCCTGGGTGTCTAAGATTTAAACACAAATTAGGCACTGAATAAGCTGCACAGGGTCTCTTCCTGCATCACAGCCTCTCTCTGTATTATATGAATRTATGTGTTCCTGACACACAATAAAATGATTTGCAAACTATGGAGTACCTGAAGACTTGGGTGATACTATTATCTCCTCACTAGTTTTCTGACAATGTRTTTCACAGTCGAGACAGCCACACACTCARAGTGCTTCAATAAAAACCTCAGGGGGCTTCAAGTATCAACACCATGGTATCTAGAAGTCTTTCATACCTTTTCTATGTAGCCTCCCATGGGCAGCTCCACACAGCTCCGGCTCTCTCTCTCTCGCTCTCTCTCTCGCCTTCGTCTGCAGTCCCTGCTCACTGCTTCCTGTCCCCAGCACAGCCACCTAACCCTGTCTGTCCCTCCTACAGTGGCTGACCTTATCTGTCCCTCACACAACCTCCTGTCCCTTCTTCCTCACAGCACAGCCAGCAGACTCCAACTGACTCTCTACCAACTAACTCACTCTTTTATCACACCCAGCTGTGAGGGCAAGGCTGTTCCCCCTCTTTGGTAACTAACACAGCTACAATGTATCAGAGGCAGGATTGCCTTTAACACTATCTCTGTCTTCCCACAAATGTCTCACAATTCTTACCTCCCTTTGTTCCCAAAGAGTGTTTCTGCAGTATTAGTACGTATATTGAGATAGATGTATAGGTTTTAAATCCAAAACAGACTAGCAGGAGTGATATTAAGCTTTATCACATTAACTGTGGAATTACTSTAGTTTATTCCTGTATCAGACTTCTATGTCAGATTGACCTAAGACACTATTTGTGGACAGTGCTTATGATCTGTTTGCAACTTCCTCAGTGGAATATACAGAGAAAAAGATGATCTTCTTGGAAGATCATAGTGATGYGATGAGAGGCAGTAGGCAAAAGTTAGGATATGGGAAATTGCAATTAACGTTTAGGGAAGTTTGAGGTGGTCWAACAGTAGAAGAGGTTTCCGAGAGAAATTGTGAAATCTCCAGACTTTGAAGTTTTCAAGATTCATTTAGGCACAGCCATGGGCAGCCTGACATAATTATATCTGTTTTGAGCATATGTCGAGGTAGGTAACCTGTGGAGGTCCCTTTCTTTGTGAGTTATGGCACTGAAGTTCTGTGGCTGTACTGTGTGTTGTGCTGAAGAGTAGCCAGCTCTCATTCTCCTTTATTTAAAAACTTATGCTTTGATGTCTACATGCTTTCTCAACCTTCTTAATCTTCTAATTGTGGTAAATAATCTTGCAGTGTTAGCATCAAGCAAGTACAGAGTAGAAATCACTCAAGTATTTTTTATCCTTTTCTGATTTTTCCATATCCTTCTGAAGGATGGAAAATGTATTGCCATTACCTACAGCCTTAATGGGATTGTKATCTTCTGTCCAGTAACTTCACTAGATTTTTAATTACAGCAAAGAATTTATAGTCTCTGTCACTGTCTGGCTTTGCATAAGATACATCATGAAAACTATTCATTTTTATATATAAATATTTTCTATTTTTCATGTAACTACCTAATCACTAATATGATTAAATATAGAAATGTTGCTTTTATTAGAGGCAACATTTTGGAAAAAAGAGATTTTAGACTAAATGTTACTTGAAAATGTTAGAATTTTCAATCTTTAATGTACTCTTGGCCATTCTTCTCTAGTTATTTCTTCAAGTTTTGGAAGAAAATATTTGCTATCTAATATATTCTGGCAGTGTAGGCTTTAAGAAAAATCTTAATTAATATGCTTATCATAAGCACTAAATTATTTCATGGGAAATGGAACTAATCAATACAGTGATGATACCACCCCAGAGATATATGAAACAGTTGGCTCTATAAATAAAGAGGCAGGCAGGGATTACAAACCATCTAGAACGATGTCCTTATTTAACACAGATAATATCTTTAATCAGAAGATGGGAAGGTTTGCTTTTATTAATTACTTAATTAATTTTCTATTTGTGAACAAAGCTTAGAGTGCTAATGATATGTGTGGTTGGTATAACACAAAGTAAAATATTACCTATACTTCATGCTTTCATGCCCAGCCACTGTTCACTTTCTGATCTTGTTTGGGTATCCTGTAACACACTCCTGCTGAAAAATGTCCTCCTCTCTGATCCTGACATTCGGATTTTCAGTCAGTCTCTTGTCCCATCCCATATGGGAGCTTCCTACAGACAAGATGCTCCTTCACACTGACAGCAGATCCCTCTCCACGACCTTTCCTGCCCATCATTCATAACAACCTGTATTTGCTCACTACACCACTCCATTTCCACCAAGTCTCAGTTCATCCAACAACATTGCAGTTGTGAAACAACATGTGGCATTCTGGTTCCTCCCACTTGTTTCCAAGGCTGGGCACATTTTAATATGGAAGCTTTACAAAGGCATTAATCCACTCTGTTTCTGACGTCTCTTTTGTTCCTGTTGCCATGGATCTTTGGTTTTCCATGTGTGTCCATGATTTCCACACTTGACTGTGGTTTGTAACATCTATTCCCTTTTCTTCCTTGTTTAGAAATCTCTTCACCAAGATGGCAAGCTTGCTGGGTCTTGACTTTGGCCACTTTTATCTTTCTTCAAGCTGCTGGGCRTTTCCTTTTTTTCTTCATTGCTCACTTCAGTGAACTAGTAAAACAGTTTGAAGAAAATAAAAGGTTAATCTTTTTCTCTTCTATAGCTCTTCAGTCCTTTTGTCATTTCATGCCTAAATCAGTCCCTTTAGAGAACTGCTAGCACTTCTTAAATAATTTTATTGTTAAGGCATCTTTGCAGTGCAGAAATCGGTTATTCTCAGAAGGGACAAGATTATTCTTTATTGTATTTGCATTTGAATAGAGGCAGCATTTGTTTAATAAAACATATACTGTGAGGTCTGTGTTACCTTTTTTAGGATTTCAACTGAATGTTGAGACAGAAAGGCAACAGAGAAATGAGTGTCTCAAATGCTGCTGACAGCACAGCATGTCAGTTAGAAAGTGGAAATGGCAACTTGATAGAGAGACACACAGTCTTGTAACCTCGGCCATGATTAATAAATTGTGTAGAGAGATTCTTCACCTTCTCCTGGATTTTTTTCCCCCATCATAAATCCATTTAAGTACTAAAAAAGATATTCTACTCCTTTCTTTTCTACTATGCAAGAGAAAATAATTAGAAGATTACATAACTGGATCATCACATACATAAGTAACCGTATGTCAGTAGTACAATGGTGATCAGTGCTCTCTCTTGGACCTTCTGAATCATCTGCTAGATTGTACAGGGAAGAATAAAATAAGATATCTTCCAGTCATATCTTCCATAATATCTTTTATCTTTTCAAAAAAAGTCAGTTTTAGTCTGAACATAAACAATAACTATAAACTCATCGATATATTTTTTAATCAATAGTCSATGCAGCATTAGGGAAATTATACTTAAAGGTAGGTCACCACAAATACTTATTTCATCTCTGTTTAATTTAAAATTTGTTATGGTAGAGCCAGTGGCAGATATAACTGTGGCAGAAAACCATATGTGAGCATAACACTGAGCAGGATTGAATGTCGACACAAAGCAGATTTAATTTCCTCAGATGTCTTTGATGCTTCCATTGTTGATGTACAAACAGACTCGTACACTCTCCTTCAAAGACTGTTAAGTAATTCCAAAAGTAAAGGTAACAAAAACAAAAAACAAAAACCAAAAACAAACAACAACAAAAAACCCACAAAACAAAACAAAATTTTAGTGGTTTTTAATGGTCTACATAGAAGTATAGAAATTCATTGAGGATGCTCTATTAAAACAGGATATTCCATTATTTCTATTTTAAAAGAGGTAATGAATAATATCTTACACAGTTTCTATATTTTCCAGTTGTATAATTCTATCAGTTTAGACATTAACATATTCAAATTACAGCTGTTTATAGGACAGATGGGAGAGAAGAAAAAGGGAGRGAGAAAAAGTAGACAGAAGAAGGCTGAAAGGAAGGTCAAACAGTCTGAACAAAATCATRAAAATAATTTGATGCTTCTTTCCATGTAGATCTCAAATAAGGAGAGCAATATCATAATCTGACATAACAAAGCAAGCCTGAGAGAAAACTCAGCCAGGGACTCAGAAATGCTTGGCTGCGAGTATGAATGTAACCAGGACACTAGAGTTACACAGGACAAGTTCAAGGACCATGTGTTTGTCCTTGGACTTCTGGCGAAATTATCTTTGCTTTTCACCATGATTAGGGCTGTGGTCAGCATGGACCCATCCTCAGGAGAAGGATCAGCCAAAAGGAGTGTCCTTGCCTTGGAAGCTGCCCATGAGGATAGATGTGTTGCAATGCTGCTGTCCTGGCATAGTTGGGTTTCAGGATGCCACAACAAATGAGGCATTTGCTGYGTGCTGTGGGGGAAGGTGTTAAAACCACGGAGAACCTTGAACTATCTCTTGTACTTCAGAGGCACAGCTGTCCCCATGGCAGCAGGAGACAGTCTGTGCACCACTGCTGCTAAAGGAACATCATTAAAAAGCTCTGTCTGCAGCTCAAGCACTAATGTTCATGTCAAAAGCTGTAGTAATCTGTAACAAAGACAATTCCGAAAGTGAAGCTTCTTGAATTGCAGAAAGGTGAAATATAAATAATTAAATGCACCTGTTACTAGCTATTATTACTCCAAAGCTTTAGAGAAAATGAGATGAAAAATTTTGTTTTTCATGAGAAACTAAAGCAGAATATAGCAGAATACAGGAAATAGCTTTGCTTGCTTAACCAGATGGTTTCAAATAAATGTTGGGAATAAATAGTTGCTTGCAGGCGGCATCCTATTGTCTTACTTAAATATTTTATGAATATGTGCTTTCTTATTAACAAATAAATAAAGTAAAATAAATTCTGAAACTTTTACTATTAAATAGGTGCAAAATTAACCTTCAAATCTATAGGCACTGGAATAAAAGTATCTAGGACAAACTATTTACAAAGAACAGATTTAAAAAATTTAAAACGCAATTAAAAAAAAAAAAAGCTCCATTAATCCACTGAGAGGCAAATATACAAGTATATATTAACAAAGGATTACATATATTTTAAAAGTTTTTAGTCGTTGAATTAAAAGAAATAAAGTTCTAACTTCAGTTCTCTTAGTCAGAACAAACTGGATAAAGTGGTTTTATTTATCTCATAAACGTACAGAAAGTTTGGAGTATTCCCAAAAATATCTTCTAAGAGCCC
>QVAJ01000014.1:5309294-5324928 GCA_003546035.1 Mixornis gularis | reverse complement strand
AAAGAAAAGAAAAGAAAAGAAAAGAAAAGAAAAGAAAAGAAAAGAAAAGAAAAGAAAAGAAAAGAAAAGAAAAGAAAAGAAAAGAAAAGAAAAGAGGTATATGCAAAATCTGAGTTTAAAAAAACACTGAAGATGAGGAGTTACTATCATGGTATACCACACCTATGAATTTAATTAAGGCAAAGTACATGACTTAGTTTTAAGCAGCAACTGGAACTACTTACTTTTCAAGAATGACAGACTCCTGCAACAGAAAATTCCAGGGAATTAACCAAGAAGCTTTGAAAGAAAGGACCTAGGAGTCRGGATGAACATCAATCAACTGGAATATGGGTGTTGTGGGTCAGCCTCAGTAGGCAGATAAGCAAGACACAGCTTCTTCCTTGCTCCCCCACACAGTGGGATAGGGGGAGAGAAAATCAGAAGGGTAAAAATGAGAAAACTTGTGGGTGGAAAGAGCGCAACAGGTAAGGCAAAAGCCACGCYCACAAAGCAAAATAGTAGTGGATTCATTCACGACTACCCATTATCAGGTGTTGATCCAGAAAAACATCCCCTCCCTTTTTCTTCCTCCAACCCTTTATTGCTGAGCATGACAACATATGATAAGAAATATCTCTTTTATCAGTTTGGGTCACCTGTCCTGACAGCATCCCTTCTTGCACACCTCCAYCTCCTCACCAGGGGTGTGAAGTTGGAAGCAAAAAAGGCCTTGACTTTGGGTAGGCACTGTGTAACAATAACTGAAACATCCCTCTACTACCAGCACTGTTTTGGTGAAAAGTCTAAAACATAACCCCATACATGCTACTGTGAAGAAAAATTACCCACCCTTGCCAAAGCCAGTACTATGAGCCAGCAATGTATCTTTGTGGCAAAGAGGGCTAAAGTTAAACCTGTTAAAAATCTACTTCAATCTCTAAATGWGCTTAGGAATCCTTTAGGATTTCTCACATAAACTTTTTAAAGACAGCTAATGATAAGAGAATGCTCATTTTTTGTCAAGGACACAACAGCCAACTAATGAAATCACTTGGCCTTGAGTAATCCCTTCCTGAACCTGCAGAGGCCTGTACCCAAAAGACAGTCTTCATTTTTAAATGACTGGATATAACTTGGAAAATGAAAACGAGGGACAGAGAAACAGTTGTTTTCCCTTCCTGCTTAACCTGAACTTCCATGGAGCAAGATTTGTGTTGGTTGAGGTAGAAATTATTTATGAAATTTTTATGCTCCCAGGTGATAAAGAAAAGGGGACCTTGACAGCAACACACTGATGAGGATATTTTTCATGTAGTCAAAATGACTATTTAAGTCTATTAATTCCTACAGAAACTGCTCATTTGTTTTGTATTTTTGTAGAGCATACTTAGCTAAGACATCTGCAGAGGGCCAGGAAAGTACTTAATTCAAGAGTAACAATTTTGTATGAGYACAAAAGCAGAATCTGGAAAACATGCCACACTGTTGCTCTGGTATGCAGAGAGTACAAAAAGTAAGAAAATGTTTGTAATTAATTGGAACTAAGCAGAGGAATCAAGGCTAAAGTAGAACACTGTTTCTAAAAATCTCTAAGGTAAAAAATTAATGCATGTATGAACTCGATAATTTCTGGGCAACATTGAGGGCACCCAGACAGTAGTGTCAATAGTAGAAGATAAAAATGTCTTAGCAACAATGTTGGAAACTCCAGATTTAGGTATGTTCATAGCAAACATTGAGATCAATGAGGAAGAAACAAGTAGGAAAAAGAGAAGATAGATCCAAAATAGGAAAAAATACAAAGAAGAAAAAGGAAGTCTTGAAGTCAAGTAAAAAGCATAAGAGAGCCTGATCTTGCAAAGGGAAGAGTGAGTGTCTACAGCCGGTAATAAAATTTGCCTTCAGAGGCAAGCCCAACGAAACATTGGGGGAGTCCACCTCAAGAGTCTCTGAGACTCTCCATCATTTCTGTATGTAAAAGACTAGATCTGAGAGGGTGCAGTAAAGAGAAAATTGTTTTCATCCTAATACTGAGTGGTTTGAAGAGGGAAGGCTTACAAAACTGCAGTTTTACAGTACCTTCTGCCTCATTTAAACACTCAGTTTCTTATTTATTTTTTGCATTTTGAACTTGTAAATATTTTTAGTGTTGCACGTTAAGTTCTAAAATAAACTTATTCTTTCAATCAATGATARGACAATTTGATGGCTTGAGTGCTGTCTTGGAACATACAGGAAGGCAGATGAAATATCTTCTTGTTGGAGAGACCCTTAATCTAACAAGTTAATAAATCTAACAAGTTAGTCAACTCCAAAAGTRTTATTTCTTTAGAAAAAAAGAAGACTCTTTGTCTTTTCTTTCTCATTTCAGAAACTCCAATAGCAGAATTCTGAGTAAATTATCCCTCCAAAGTACATTGAGTATTCCCATAGTGACACAAAATTTTTATTTGCTCACAGAGCCCATTTTCTGCCAGAGCTGCCTCTGTCATATCTAACAGCTCTGTGATAACCAAGGTTGGACTCACTTTGGACTCAGCAATATCTATCACATTCTGTTTGACTTCAGAGCTTTTTGGATGTCKCTGTTTCTATGGTGAATCTGGGCATAAAAGCACAGCAATTGTGTATTAGAAAGCCAAAATTGGATTATGTGATATAAATCTTTATTTCTCAGTGCTAACTTCATTTCCAAACAGTGGAGTACTGGGAAAATCGGGGTGACTCATTGCATTTAAGTGCCAGTGTTAAGCAGGAAGAAAGCCAAGTTGAAGCCTATATCACTTTAGAGAAACTCAAGACTTGACATATGAGAAGCTTGCCCTTGCAGTCTTTATTGAAGGGGAGTCAGAAATAACRTGTTTTCTAGAACATTTGCTATGATTTATGGAATATCTTAAACTTCAAATCAATTATTCAGGTTCAAGAATATCTTTGTCACAGCGGTATCCCCTAGGGGTGATATCTTGATCCATCTGTATAGAAGAGCAAAAATCTTTTCCTAGCTACCTCCCCAGATAAGTTGCAAGCAAGTGCAGCTGCTCCCCTGCTCTCAGAGAAGAGAGGAGACTGCACAGTGCTGTCTGAGTTGCACACCATGTGATACTGAGTGCTTTACATAGGGAGAAACATTATCTTTACCTTTCTCACCGGTAACCTCAGTCAGCCCTGCTTCCCAATTGTGTAAAAAGATTTCAGGCTCCCTTTTCTGTAACATAATTTGTTCTTTATTGGTTGGATTATTTTTTACTTTCATAAAATTCTATCAGGATCTCTGTAATTTAGTGTACACATCCCCAAGATGTTTTGATTTTTTAAACAATTCCTAGCCCGTTGTTCCAGTCAGAGGTAACAAAGAGGGAAGAGACATACATGTACATTTATGGCTTATTACTGTGCTTATATTTGATTTCATAAAAACCAAATACTGTAATCTGCTTGGTGGATTATTTTCTTCATGGATGCAACAGACTTCTGCTTTATCTGTATATACCATGGATATATTATTTCCCTTGTTCAAATAGTTCAGAAATACTCAGTTTTAATTCAAAGTGAATTTTGAATTAAGGAATTTTGCAAAAGTTATAAAAATAAAATACAGTAAAGGGCACTTTGTGGGCTATAATGTGCATAAGCTATGTATTCATTAAATATACTTGAGGGAAATATATCAATAAACCATTACAAGTCCTGCAAGCAGTTTTAAAGTAGCTGGCCTGCAAAGTTGAGGTACATTAAAATACCAAAGCACAGCTCTTCAACATTTATTTCCTATTCATGTTCCAAGTTTTGGGGTTTTTTTAACTTCATAACATGCATCATATTTCACACTTTTGATAATTGATAGGGGTTTTTTTTAACCTGTGTTTACTAGAATTCCCATATGAAATATATCTAGTTGATGATGGTAACTGAATATTTTCTACCATGTATTTACTTTGGAATATATGGAAAATTTATAGCAATATATCAATAAATAATGGAAACTCCTATTGTCTTCTAGCTACTAATTGCAAATACAAACTCATTGTTGATAGAATTCCTCTGCCAACATCAGCTAAAATACTACCCCSAAAACTATTTCTTTAGTTTTGCATTCTTTATATGTGTTTTCACTTGAATAACAATTCCAACAACACTGAAATAAACTGTACCTTTACCCTTGACTTCAAGAAYGTAATAACAAAAGACAATGTATTAATTTAAATGCAAATTTGATTAAATCTGAGTTTAGTTTTTTGAGTTCAGGTTTGTTGATGATCTCTGGAAGATTGCTAYTTTATTCAGTAACCAGTTTAAATATTAAACATTGAGTGTTATGGGAATATACTAACTGAAGTTCATAGAAAAGAAAGTAGAACTATAACATGGTAATTTCTAATGATGAGACCAGAATAATGAGATAATGAACGATTTGATTCAGGATTAAAGATAAACTCAACAGAAATATTTTGTTAAGGGACTGCAAGGGAAATTGGAAATGCTACAGATAAAAATGCAAAAATAATCTAAGCAGTTGACAAAAGATCTCCTAAATTTAGTAACAAATCAACAATCTTATGAATCATAACTACTAAGAATAAGGAGTGGATTTTCTCTGTCTAGCTAGATCTCACAACTGTGGGCAAAACATATAAGCTCTTTGAAAGCCCCATTTGAATATGGTATTGATTAAAATGGATGGGAACAGAGGAATTTCATTAATAGGGTGCTAATTTCATTTAGCACCCTGGTGATGTGAAAAGCTATAAAGAAGACTGGTTAGAAAGAGAAAACTACCAAATGGGAGAAAACACCTGCCAGCCTGAGAACAAGGTCTGGGAACCAGAAGAACCCTTGAAAAGTGCAGCTGACCTCTTTGAAGGACAGCTGAGTACCTGGAAACCAGAGATATCCTGAGAAACCACCAGTAGCTGCTAATAGAACTGTGATGACAACCCATCATCTGAAAAGGTGAAAAACAGTCCAGAAAAAGACAAAAACAGTCTGGGAAAATAAACTTTTGTTTGAAAGAACMAAAAACTGCATCATCTCTTGTCTGYTATTGGTGAAAAATAGAAATTAACGTAATATTTGGCTGCTCAAACTAGTGTTGTTCTAAATCCACTTATKTTTCCACGATATAAAAAGGACTTTTTTATTCAAAATGTAGCCTCTGTCTCTGACCATTTCCCATGTGGCACATACTTTTCCACTCTTTATGCCTGTATGTTATTCAGGTCTAGCACTTGGCTGAGTTTGGGGWCCCTGCAGTGCCCTGACCCCAAGGATACTGCTGGCCCCTTCTGTGCCTTGACATCATGTTGAAAATATTATATTCTAGAAGGGTATCACTGGCCAAAAAAAAAAAAGAAGCCACAACAAAAGAAACACTAGATTGTCTTAGAAAATAAGAACAGTAAGTCATTCATTTAGAATGTGCTTGAACATCTTGAATGGCTGTTAATGCCTAAGAACAGGCAAATAAATCCTGTCTTCAACGAAGAAAGAATTCAGCTCTTTATTTACAGATGCCTAAATTTGTTGTAAATATGCATCTGTACATGAGATGCTTGTTCAGGCTCCATTTCTAGTTAATGAAATCGTGCAACTTAATAGAGTTGCCTCAATATAGGCATCTAATAGTACATGTGTTGACTGAATGTGATCTGATTTTTATTTTCCATTTCTCTCTCCAAAACCTTTGCCTCTTAYCCCAGAAAATTAGTGACAGGACAAGAGGAAATGGCCTCAAGCTGCARCAGAGGAGGCTCAGGKTGTACATCAAGAAGAATTTCCGTACTGAAGGGGTGGTCAAACACTGGAATGGGCTGCCTAGGGAGATGGTAGAGTCACCATCCCTGGAGGTGTTCAAAAACATGGTGCTACAGTTTATTGGTTTTCATGAACAGCATTCACACTCACGGCAAAATAACCCAGGGTGGTTTTTTTAGATTATATGAGTCTGATATGCATGTAAGCAATCAAATTTAACCCCCTCTAACTGGAACAGAAACTCAGGTATGATGTTCCCATGTAAACTCTGACACACAGTCATTTGGATCACATGCAATTGTCTGATATGAAAAGTGCTCTTCAGGCTAACAGTACATAAGGAATCACTGCCGAACAAAATCAACATCTGTTGTGGTGCATTTTGGGTTTCACCAAAYTTCTGCATTCTTCTGTTCTTTGTTTTACAATGGTTTGTCCCATACCCCCATGTTAAAACCTTCTTGGTTTCTCCCGAGTGATTGCCCAGTGTCAATCACAATTATGGGTCCTGTCCATCACTTTACAGCCTCSCCTTGTGTCTGGAAAATTCCAGGAAGGCTGTCAAGGGATTGGCAGGATCCTGGTCTGCCCCCCCACCCCCCCTTTCTGGATTGGTTCCAGGCTGTCCTCTTCCCATTTCCCCACCCCCATACTTAAGGTGAGGGACTGAGAGAGGAGCTTGCTTTTTTGTGGGCTCTCTTTGGGTGTGTGCTGGCTTCTGGTGGACTTAATAAACCCCAGTTGAATTCTCACAAGACTCCTTCCTTCTTCCTCGCCCCTGGCACGCTTCTGCCGAAGGCAAGAACTGACAGGATCATAAAGGTATCTGAGCAGACCGAACTGTACCTTTTAATGCGAGCTYGGTGCCAGAGCTAGCCGGAAAGCAGCACCCCATCCCTGGAAACATCTTAAAGGGATCCAAGCAATTTTTATAATTKTCCATGAGGACATCTGTATTTATAGCATATAAGCTTTAGTCACTACACACTCTGTCAGTTACTCCATAAGCCTTCATATAAGTGAGAAGATTTATAAGCAACCTTTTCCTTGGAGGCAGGAGATCTCATAATCTCAWAATCAAGAGATCCTCTCTGGAGATCTCATGATTTTTCTTACATCTTTGTAAGTATCTGCTGTTGTTTATTTGGAGAGTTACAATATTGAATTATTTGAAACACTAGTAAAATTTGGTGGAGCAGTTGCTATGTTACAGTTATCATTTGATGCTGCTGATATTTATCATAACCAGTTGTACATGATACATTCATTGGCACACTCTAAGTGGTGGAATATGACTGCACTTTGTCCCAGGGGCAGGAAAAGGAACAGGAAAAGGAGAAGAAGAAAAAAGAAAAATAAAAAGAACCTACAACCATTGTTCATTGTGTAATCTGGGTACACTCTAGTAAGAACATTTTATGCAGGTTTTTTTTGTATGATTCCTACAGTTTCACTCAGCTGCTTTTAAAAAGAAAGGCAATTCATGTAATTACAATGTGCATTGAGAAGTCCTTTCTGAGAATACACGTGAGAAATAATTCACCCTGCTAGTACCCCCTCCATTGTTTTTCATGAATGTTGTACAGTGAAATAGAGATTTTTAGCTAAAATTCCTTCAAACATAAAAAATTAGATTATCATATGAATTTTTTTTTCTCCTTGCCTCATAGCTCCTTGCCTYTCCTCTCCCTTCCAAGAGCCAGGGGAAATAAAAATAAAATTCATGTTAGAATATTAGTTAATGATTTTTTAGTTAGGTATCTTGTTGCACTGTAAAATATAAACATTTCTTTCTGTGGAAAAAAAGCAAGTGTAAAATTGGGAATTTTTACAGTCAGAAAAAAGGAGAAGACAAAATAAGTTCAAGCTACAAACTTAAAGGAACTTTTAACGTACTATTTTGCAATTACATTCCTTGCAATATGTGCATTTTTACAAAACATTTGATTAATACATTATTTAAACTATTTTTGCGGCTACCTTCACTGAGGCTGGACAACGTCAAAGAAGGTAACAATAATGATACAGTGCCTCAGAGATTCAAAGCAGGATATTACCCTGTAATCTCAGTTCATTCATCGTGCTGAGAGTGATGTGCGAAGTACAGTATTATCTCTGTCATTTTTCTATGCCTATCACTTTCCTATTCTATAAGACCAAGAAAAACAAATATCTATCCTGTCATTATTGTTCCAATTTAGGACAAAAGTGAAGACAAAGCTCTGCCTCAGAAGAGAACAAATTATGCTGGCACATAGCAGCATGAAATATTCTTCAGAAGTTTGCAAAGGATTTTAACAAATGTGTGTTATTTTTTTCTTCCTTCTAAATTTTTGCCTTTATTTTCTGTTTAGAATGAAGCGATTACATAACCTATCTTTCACATCTGCCGAACAGTTCATTTTGAAGCCTTCATAAATAATGTAGTATTTTAAGCTTTTAAGAATCACTGAAGTATTTCAAGCATGGGAAACCAGCACTGTTCTATCATAGACGCAGCTGTACTAAGAAACCTATCACAAAAGCCAATATTGTGCCTTCAAGTTCCCAGTTGAWATATCTCGTAACTCACATATCCATAGAGGAATTAACAGAATAACCAGCCAGATGCATGAGGTTCTCAAAAAATGAAGCAATGTGAGAAAAAAAAAAATATTCCTCACAAGCATTCTGAGTCAATGAATTCCATTACTTGTATGCATGTGAGCACATAATCATTGAATGTTTTGTGATCTGTTCCATTGAGTTACCTGACTTTCCTGCAGAATAAATAAACTACAAGATAGTACAGCATAATATACCAGGAAATGTAAAGAGGGGTTAGATACATATACTTAATACTTGGTAGGCTATTTCTACACCCTACAATATGACTTTCTTATACCAAAGTCACATTCAACCTGACGGTTAGTCATCTAAGGCTGCTTAAATGAAATTCTGACATCTTTGAACTCARCTAACAAATAATGTTGTCTCTGACACAGAAAGCGGCAATAAATTTAGGATAAAGTGTATAAGATTACTRGTAACAATGAAATTTCTGCCTTAAAATAAATGAAGAAAGGGAAACCCAAAAGAGTAAGCTATATGTTGATAAAGTATGTCTTACTTTAATTCCTAAAKCTGCAATTTAAAACATTTATAGTGATAATGGTGGAACTCTGAGCTTGAGGTCCTAAAGGCAAAAGAAATTGAAAAGTATTTGAAACTTCACTTTGTAGCACAAATAAAAACAGTTTAGAGCCTATATAACTCATCCCATGGAAGTTACATAGAAAAGAAAAGATTTCCAAGGTAATCTAATTAAGAATTTTGRTTTAAGTATAACTCTTCATTTTGAATTGTGACAATTGTGTTTCGTGCGTAAATAAACATTCCAAATAAGAGTTAAACCTCCATCCAAAACAATAGTTGTGAAGCCTTAGTGTAAGAGGTTTTGAGTTAACTGCTGCTCTCATCTGWTTAGAACATCTGGTCTATGTTTCTGATACCTGCATGCCAATTTAAAAAATATTTGAGGATCAAATAATATTCTTACAATACAACCATATGTTTAAATTACTTACAAATAGGATTTAAGAGCATTATGTTTTGGTGTGTCACAGCAATGCTTTTGTCATTCATTTCATACATGCTCACAGACCGTTGAATAACCTCAAAGAGTTGAAAATYAGCACAGAGTTCCTCTGGCCCTTAGCGTCTTGATTTCATCCTTTGTCAGGGACTACAGGCTCTTTTCCTTCTTAAAGTTCCAGATATTCTCTGTGTAGGAGAGGATTAATTGGTTTTATCCCAGACTTCTTGGGAGGGAATGTTCCACCAAATTTTTCTCAAAAACCAAAGTCTCCAATTCAAGTTTTTTACATAAATTTACCATAAGAACTGAGTTTTTTATTCTGTTCATAGAGAAAGAAGCTGCTATGCATAATAAAGGCAAATTAATCTGTAAATGTTTCCTTTAGAGAGTTAAACCAGCACATRCCACAAACCTGCTTTAGGATATTGGCTATTTTTTTTTTTTTTGCTGCTCATTGTTCTTTTAATATCCGTTCTTCCAGTGTTGGACAATAACAAAGGGCATATTATCTAATTATTATTCTAATTTACTACTGAAACAGATTGTAAATTTGAGTGGTGCACGCAAAATAAAATATCCAGCATTGCCGTCAARTAGTGTATACCTTGAGCTACAGTCAAGTCCTCCAAACATTGTCGCTGCTTCATCARTCTGCTTTAAGGTAYGAGAGACAGCTACAAAGGTTGTSARATRTGATGACGGACCTGCRGAGAGAGACCTGTGCTCATCTAGAGGAAMAATGCATGGTTAAATAGCACAGCTTAGGGAATATTAAAGCATACCAGATGTTTAGTGTTAGGCAGGTGAGTTCAACTCTTAGTGTGGAGGGTTGAAGTTRAGTTCAAGTTGAGTTTCCTTCAGCAATTAAACTCATAATTTACTTTATTCAGTCTTCAATCTGCTGACGCAATCTCTTCAGAGTCTTTAAGAAATAAAAATGTAAAGCAATAGTTGCGATATGACTGAACAGGATATAGCACTGAGGATGTATAGTTTACGTTGTGCAATTAAAGTAGTACTTATAATGATGAACTATAGATCTTTTTTATTGCTAAAAATATATTGGCCAAATATTGAAATCATTCCACACAGAGCTATTATCTACAACACCACAGGGGTGATAGAAGTTTCATGGAGGTGAGAGTCTAATACATAGAAATAAATCTGATATGAAAAACATGACAAATTAGATTATGCTTTTTTTCTTTCAAATACCTGACAGAGGAGTAAGCTGGAATGAGATCTGCCCCCCAGTCCTTGCCAAAATCTTATTAAAAGTAAATAAAATGTATTATATATAGCAGGTGCCTGACACCCGCTTTGTATCTGTAAGACTTAAAATTCAAGGCWATGAAAATAAAATGAGACAGTTTCAAATTTTAGGGTGGACACTAGAATGACAAGTTTGGTAAYAGAATTGCACAAACCATTGCTATCTAAATCTTTTAGCAGCTGGARTATTTTTATTTGAGATGCTATTGCTGCTTTGGTAATCAAAGTGTTTCTGAGTGCACAACATTAAATGCTAATAATAATGGCGTTTATTTTTTTCTGAAGGCTAGGTTTTGAGAGTTAGGTTGATGAAAGTRAAATTATACTAATACAGAAAGGGARATAAATACTTTGTTAAAAATGCAGCAGTGACAATAGAATGTTCCTGGAGACTTACATGTGACCAGAAGGGGTGTTATTTGGTTAGCAWAAAGTCAAAATAATAATTTAGATATGGTGTTAAATGGTACATTGAAAGTTACTAATAAAAGAAAAGCCATATATTCCAACATGAATGCAAGCATCCAGAAATCAACATCAGCTTTGCAGGAAGGTAAAAATAAATCARTTTCATTACAAGGAAGAACTATGTCTATGTTAACACCACATGATATGCACACAGGAACCTAGTGAAGCCTTGGTGATTTCCTGTAGCTGTGCTTCTGAGTGGCTGGGACCTGCAGGTGATGGTGAGAGTTTGCAGGCTCTTCTTGAAGAATGTTCTAAAACCAAGGCATTTTTCATTCTTAAGGAGATTTCTAGTGTTCGTTAATGTGTACAGTCCMATTATGGTCAGACACTTAATAACTATATATATGAGATTTTTACCAAACTCTCTGTAGATGCCATGTGATTGGAGAGTATGTGGGGATTTATGTGCTGATTATTCTGATTTCTCATAAAAGCAAGACTTAAGAATACAAAAAACAAAAAAGAGTGAATTTGTATCCTTAGACTGTRTTTTAGCCGTAAGTTTTATAGTGCAAAAACTTGAGAAAGTCCTTCAGCAAAAATAAGTGACTGATGCAATTAAATATTTGCTTCTAACTGGAAAATTAACACCTATTCTGCAATTAAGCCATGATAACTAAAAGTGCACTTCAGCATGATTACAAGAGGAAATGAGAAATGTCACAGGACAGAAGTTTAATAGGTGAAGTTTTTCCTTGGTTTTGATGGGGTATGTTTTTTGGTACTTCTTTTACTTGTTTATATATGTTACATTTCTGTGTTATTTTATGYTTATCACAGAACAAAGGAGGCTTTACCGGAAATTTCCAATTTTCAAATCCAGGGAAAAAAAAGAAATAAAACCTTTCCTCTGACCGTGACATCATCTTTGGGAGGCAAATTACTGGGTTCTATGAAAGTTTCTCTGTTGCCATGTTGCAGTTCAAAATTCGGTTACTCAAGCCTCTGGMCTCAACTTCTTTTTTATGAATGCTAACTGTCTGCAGCACAGAATATGAGGAAAACAACAACAGCAAAGTATTAGGTCTTTCAGTCAGAAAAGTGCCAAGAAAAAGAAAAGAAAGTGTTGATGCTCTGCTTTTGTTTTATAGCCAAATTATTATATAAAGCAGGGAAGAGAGTTGATTCACTTAGGGATATATAAACATAGTAAACTGTTGACAGAACAGTAAGTGACTAAGAACACTGTRGAAAGCCAGACCCAAACACACTTCTTGTTACACAACACGATAGTAGATTTAGTCAGAATTGACCATACTTAATTTTCTGGCGTGTAAGATTTATCATCTTGTCTGTTGTGAATAACCTCTGTGTATTAATTTATGCCTGAGAAATAAAGGATTTAAAAAGCAGGGAAGAGCAATTCACCAAGAAACTCCAGGAAGAGGAGGGGCAGAACGGGGGAAGATTTAGGCAATYAGCACATGAATGGATGTGRCTCCCCTGGAAATGGACCAGCAAGCATGCTTAACAACCGAAAACCTCTGCCSGAAAGAAACTGAATATGRTCTGCAAGGGACACCCAGATATCTATTCTGTTTCCCTGAAAACCCACTCAGAAAAATCAGAATCCCAAAAGGAGAACAATGAATATCAATACTCGGACAACTGGACAAAAGAAAACCCTGCCTCGAGGTAACTAAAAAGTATAAAAACTGGACCTTTGGTGGTGAGATTTTGGTGAACGAAGGGGAGGCAAGGTGCGATAGAGGCCTGTCTCATGTTCACCCCCGTTCGATTCCCGGGATCGAATTGGTCTTTATCGTGGCTGTGATTTTTTTCTGATTCGTTTCCGTACTCGCTGTCACACGAAAATAAATTTTATTTTTATTATTACARTTTGGCTCACCTTGTTTATAATATTGTCCATTTTCAACTGAGAAACAGAATAAGTTGTAAAATATCAAAAATAATGTAGGCATAGTCTCAGTGGGACAACAATGAGAACATAGAAGAAAAATACAAAAGAGCTAAGAGTGCTTTGTTTTCCCAGGGGTTCCACCACTTCCTTGTATGATAGCAGATTGCCGTGTCCCACTCCCATCGCTCCTAGTTTAAAGGTGTTCTGAACAGTCTAGCTAGCCTATTGACAAAAGTTTTTTTCCCATTTGGTTAGTTCAATCCTACCTCTTCTTAACTCTGCTCCCTTGATCATCAATAAGGGTGCCTTGGTCATAAAAACAAAACCTTTGTTATCACTACAAACTGTAAAGCTAGTTGTTGACCTGTAGAAACTTCCCACTCTTCCTCTCTGCTCCTCAAGCCCTTCTCCCTCACCTGCAGCATTGAGAAGAAAACCACCCGGGTCCCCAGGCCCTTGATCCTCAGCCCCAGTGCCTCATGTTCACACTTGCTTTTCAGCAGGCCTCCTCTGACAATAAAGTTGATGCTTCTGTGGAGGAGAATCAAGGACAGAGCCTTATCAGTCTGTTCACAGCATTCCAGATCTGAGCAGTAAATCTTAYAAGAAAATAGGTTAGGTCAGCAGATGGCAGCCTCCATTCCCTGGAGTCTCCCACTGCTGTCACTCCTTCACTTTCCTGTCGGTGCTGCTATCCAGTTCAGATCCAGGCTGCTTGGGTGYATCCTTGAACACAGCTTCCAGCCCCTCATGGGCTACCAGGACACTGAAACTCTTCTGTAGTTGCACATGTACTGTTGTATAGATTCTCCTACAATTAATGTAGGTGGACTATTTCCTTGTGACAATAGTGAAAAGCTCCTAGACTTTTCTATTGTGGCAGTCTCCATTTCTCAGCTCAGAGAGCMCAGACTCTGCCTGTGCCTTCTTCAGTACAGCTGAGCATGTAGGCTATTGTAGCTGCAGTATTGTAAGGAAGATCCAGACAACCTCCTTCACAATATCTTCAATGCTGTGCAGTCCACTGAGCTCCTCCATCAGCTACTTGGCAATGCAGATTTTCCCCCAGCACACACTTGCAAGCAAGGACACTACTTCTCCAAAGCAAGAGGCTTTAKGCACTATTCTGTGAAAATCACTGCTTTTGTTGACTGGCAGTAACACCGGCCTCTCTGCAGCACCTGCTGAAAGGGCACTGCCCCTCCTTTGTTTGGGTGGAACAAAAGCTCAAAGAACCGTTTCATCAGAAGTAAGTGACAGAACTTCTTGAAAACTTCTGTAGTTTGCTGGAARCTGGGAACCTCCCGTAGCTATCTGCACCTATTTGCAGCATTGGGCACAGTGATGTTCTTTGACAATCCTAGTTCCCAGAACATTTACGTGTCTAAACAATGCCTGTAAACTGCCATGCACATTTCTGAACCTGTTGCTTCCCTGTGGATGTATTTAAAATTTCAGAACGTTATGATTCTCAATTATGTGAGCATGAATCATAAAAATTATATTATATCAACAGCCTAAACATAAACTCTCAATCTGTACATATTTTTATATACATATTAAGCTTGCCTAATAAGTATACAAACCCAAATTTTCTGAACTCTGTTCATAATCAATTCTGAGAAAAAACCCAGATTTTTTTACTTATTTCCAGAGGCCTATGCAATATTTTCCTGTCATTTTACATTTTGTATAAAGGGACAACTAATTTCAAATACAGATTTCTGWATTCAAAATATCAAAACCCAGTGAAATTCACCTCAGTATTAATRCCTGTGATACTCTGAATTTACCTTCAGTTCATGTAAATTGTTTTCWATGAATTTGAATGATGACTGCATGAACATTGAATTCAGCTGTAAATGTAGCTGAAACTCTATGTCTTGATTTTGATTTTGATTCTCTTAAATGATTTAGGGTTTGAGTGGAGACTTGGGCATCAGCAAAGGAATCTGGTGTTTCCTGGTATATCCAAAACATGCACATGAATCTAAAAGATAAGATTTCTCTGTTGGAGAACTTACATACTAATAGACGGGACGCTGAGGGCCAGAAGAGATATAATTGACCATCTGTTGAGATATTAAACAATTAAAAACCTTTTTGTCTCCTGAAAAGCTTACTAAATATCACTGTATTGACCAGTTTGTAATTAATATCTGTTGGTTTTAATGYAAGTCTTACTAGTCTAAAACCTTATATTTATTTCATATCTATCTTACGAAGAACCTGGTTTAAGTATCTGAATTTGAATCTGATCCCTTCTTTGAATTATTGAATAATTCAAGTGATAAAAACTATGACTTACTTGCATCAAGAAAAGTTTTCTGTAATGYGATGATATTTTTCTTGTAGAAAAGAACAAAAAAGTCTTAATAGTAAAATCTCTATAGGCCACATCCCACAGAACTTGTTAGTCAGTGACAAGAATGCTAGATCTCAAAGCATATGTTTTTAAAGGAAATCTGACTTGTTCTTAAGTCATCTTACTCTGTACTGATGGAAATGGAAAGGCAGGCCATCATTCAGCTGTTGCCAAAAACTGGTGAAAAGCACAATTATTTGGCAGTGTTATCTTTCACTGTTGTATGACAATTCTAGTAAAAGCCTTCTACCTGGCCTTCTCAATAAAATTCTTTTCACTGCATATAATCTGTTAAAAATATTCTCTGCTAGCTTTTACAAAACTCTGCAAAGTTCACCATCAGTCAGACCAT